>VDFB02105785.1:22768026-22859343 GCA_007258455.2 Sequoia sempervirens
GACTTGAGAGAGAGATAGACTTGAGAGGGAGAGAGATTAGAGGGAGAGAGTTATCTAGCTAGGGTAAGGAGGTAGAGAGAATATGAAAGGTAAAACCTCAACTATCCATCTACGATCATAAAACATGCACTCTTAATGCTATCAAAGTGGTTGACCAAAGAGAGGGGAAAGTTATATTTTGTTCAAAGAAGTTCATTTGGAAAGTGCCAAATTTTTTGCTTGCCAAATGACACATCACATTCAGGGCACGCCAAATTTGGCAATCACCAAATGAGCTACTTTGGACGAGTGAATGCACAAGATTTGACAAATTTCCTCATGTTTTTTTTTGCATTTCTCATTGTCACATTTGCATTTCTTTCAATGCAAGTTTATAAAAAAACCATGATTACCTTAACCTCTCTCTTAGCTATCTAAATATATTATTCCTTTTTTGTTTTGATTTAGTTAAGGTTTTGATCCATAACTTATTTTGTAAATGCCTCCATTTTTGGTCAAAAACCAAAATGTGCTAGATTTAGGATAGACTTTTACTCATTCATCAAAACGTGAAACAAATTACATTTTTTAAAATAGACTCCATTCTACACGTGATGAAAAGAAATCAATTTTTGATTAGTTTTCAAAAAAATTAGGGGGTAGCCCACTCAAATTTTAGATTTTTAGGATGTGTACAATTTGAAAATTTGTAAAATATTATATTCATTAAAAAATATATCCAAAAGAATGATGATAAACTATATGGTGTTAGCTAATTTGTCATCGTTCATATTTTTGAAATTCTAAAAAAAAGTTAATCAAAAAGGGGGGCCCTTAGATGCTATACTATTTTTTTAATAAAAACAGGACCTATTTTGGGTTCCCCCCTTTTTGAGACCCTTAATATTCATTAATTTCAAAAATAATTAGTAGCTTAGAAACTAGACTCAGAGTACTTCAACTCTTGTTCTTTCTGCATCTTGAAATTTTGAGCATAACTATCTTCATTTTCTCGTGTAAATCAAATTTTGCTGATTTTAGAAAAAAAGTGGCGTCTTAAGAGCCTTTTTTATGTCATAGATCTATGCACTTAACGCTATAGTGTTTCTACCTACATGGAGAGCCAAATAGAAACAATTGTAGAAAGATGATAAAGAAGCTATAGGAATGGAAATACCAAGCAATACTCAAATGACAATATGATATTATGCAAGTAGATAATGTAAACGTAGATGGAAATGGATTGATATCACCTTCTCAACCACATGTAATCAAGGAAAATGTAGGATGATGTGAGCTTCCAATCTCTCCAAGGTCAACGCTATAACAACAATGAAGAGGAGGACCCTACAAAGAAAAAACTTGCAGCTACAATTGTGGTGATGAAGCGTGAAGGAGCTGAAAGTGAGTGTGATTGATTAAGAAGTTCTCAAGAAGTTTGTCCAAGATTAAAGAATTGTGAAGCAGCTAGATTGAATGGAAGAATAGCTAATTTGAATGACTACAAGAGGTAAAAATATATTTGAAGTTGGTTCAAAAAGTAGCAAACATTGCACTTTGCATCCAATGGAGGAGTGTAATGCCTCTATGGATTCCAAAGGTAGGAATATTATCAGAATGGAAGCATGCCATGTGCTAGCATCCCTGATAGAAATTCACCCACTGACACATAAATGAGCTTCCAAGTGGATTGAAAATGGAAGTGGATGTGGAATATACATCATCTAGATCACATTTTCTACTTGGTAAGGGGTGTGTAAGTGGAGAATTTTCAAGGGGTGAAAATTCAAGCCATTACAAGATGATATCAATTGTAATGATCCTCCTAAAATTAGTTACTCACCCAGTGTTGAACTTGGTGATATTCCTAGTACAACATTGGTCATTTTCCCTTTGGCTTAGATTTATCTACCTTTCACATATGATGAACAAGGTTGGGATGTAGATGACCTGCTATAGGTTGAATCACATGTTCTTTACTAGTCTTTTATTTGTCTTCTTTTCATGTGCTTTGTGTGATTACATGTGCATAATATGATCTCTCATATCATTTTTTTTGACATGTCTTTATGTTCATTCTTCTATCTGTACCTACATTCTTCTATATGTCATAAACCTTTTATCTTTTATTTTCTCTTGTATTTTCCTTTTGGGGATGATGCAAGGCATTGATACTTTTAGGTCTCTTCCATGTTGACCCAAAATATTTTCTTTGTTTTCACTCTTTATGTGTCATTCTTCCTATTCTACGAGTATTTGGGGAATGATGACATTTATGAGATCTATAATAACATTGTAGCAAAGGCATACATTGACCTAAATCTATGGATCCCTTATGTGTTTGGGATTTCATTTGGGAGCAACCCCTTTTTCATGACATAGCTTCACTTGGAAACATATTCTTGGCATAGGGCTTTCCAAATAAGCTCTCATATATTCTTTAGCATTTATCATTTTCTACTTTAAATAAATTGCTCACAACATGATGTTTAGCAATTTCTTTAAAGTGGGGGCATACATTAGCATTATAATTTTGATATTTTTGACTATAACTTATGTTTCTTAGTGTAATATTCTTATTCCATGCGATGTGTCTTCTTCTTGGTTACATTATGGTTTATTTCCTTCTAGATTGTTACCTTTCTGAGCATATGATATTCCTCTTAGTGGTGATGTTGTGGATTGCATTACCTAGGTTGTGAATATTTTATCTTCGCTAGTCCTCTCTTGGAGACAATAGGCACAATGTTCCCTAAGGTGAGACCTTTCATGAACTAAGAAAAACCCCTTTGAATATCCTATTTCATGTATCAAGGCCACCAAGCATAACATAACTTGCTTGCTAGTGGAGCCTTTTCACAAGTTCCTATCATAACACAACTTGCTAGCCTTGTGACCATCTTTGTGGTGCCTTATCAAAGTTATCATGAGGTATAACTTTGGTATGATTATCTAGCCACTTCTTGGGGGTCACCTAGTGGACAATAGATTTCACTAACCTCACATGAGTGCATTATTTTTTGCATCGTGGACAATGGGTTTCACTTGTAATTTTTTTTGGATAAACAACTAAGGCTTGATCCACATCAAGTTGGAAAAATAGTCGAGGCTTGATCCACCCCTTTTTTATTTTTCTTTCTTTTAGTCTCTGACATTGTATGATTGAGTATCTTGTTATTGCTACAACATATTTAACAAAGGTATGTGTCTCTTTTTTCCTTAGTTATTTTTCCATGAGATCTTAGATCTTGGGGGCTTGATCATCCTCCTTGAACTTTGTCATCTTATTCTTTCCACTACTTGTACAATTAGACCTCTCTTGATTTTCTACTTTAGTGAGAGTTTGACGCAAGGTCATCCTCTCACTAAAGTGGGGGTTAAATATAGTGTAGGAAAATGTACTCCTTTACATTTTTTTTAGGTCCCCTCAATTAAATTGGACTTAATTTTTCCTTAATAATCCTATTTTACATTAAAAAGCTTAAATTAATTACATTTTTCAAAGGGAAAACATGACAATAGTTAATGCCAACACATAATACTTTACCTTGAGCAATGTGGGTTCTAAGAATAGGGACTTGGGACCCATTCGACCATGGGTGAATGGGTCCTCCCTAGGCCTTTGAACCTAAATTTAAAATATTCTTTTGGTGGTATTTTATTGTCTCAAAATTCAAATTTCAATGTCAGCTTGTAATGTTTAATTTTCAAGAAATTAAGTATACACTACTACATAGAGGGGGGATTTAAGACATTAATTTAAACAAAATATTAATTTTGTCTTAAATATATATTTAATGATTAAATTATATTTTAAATTTTTTAATTTTCTTAAAAAGGTTGATGACAATTTTGGCTATTTTTTTCCCTTTTTGGTTGGTTTACCCACCACTATTGGTTTCTTCTCTTCCACAATTTGGACAACACTAAGATTTTGTGGTCCATCCTTTTGCTTCTAAATTGGTAACATTAAAAATAACCAGTGTATTATAGAATAAAAGAATGAGAGGGAGCATTCACTTGGTTTTTTTGTCACAAAAATCACTTGGAAATTTGTGTAAACACTTAGAGATCTTTGAAAAAGAAGAAAAACTATAGACCCTTAAAGAAAATCCTTATAGGACTAGAATTAGCTAACTGCTAATCGGTAATTTCTTCAATCAAATCATATTTTAGAACTATGTTCTTTGTTTTTATTCTTTTTGGTCCATATTAAGCTCCACAAAACCTAGGTTTATATGGTTTTCTAAATTCTTTCTTTTAAATTTCCAAAACCTAGATTCATATAGTATTGTGCATTGGGGTTTGAAGCTATGTAGAAATGGTAGAAGCTACAAATGGGGGCTCAAAACCCTCAAAATCTTTTGGCGGTGGCTACAAAATAAACATAGAAAGCTTCAATAAAATATTGAAATTTTTGTACGACCACTAGAAAGAGCATAGGTAGAGCTTCTGAGTTTCCTACGAGGGGATAACGGTTTATGCCCCTCTATCATCTAAAGATTGTGTTATTTGAAGTCATCACCATTGAAGGTGATAATGGTTTCCATGACTTCACCATTTGAACATTTTCATTATTTGATGTCTTCAAATTTTAGGGTATGAGCTTCTCGAGATGGTAATGTTGCTCATGGGAAACCATATACACCTTCTATGCAACTAGAAAAAGGCTACTTTGCTTGAAATGTTAAAAAAACCCACCAAAAGCTCTCTAGGTATCGATGTGGTGTTACATGTGAAGGCCAAGAATGATGGGAGAGGTTTCAAGCGAGCATGTGTGATTCTATAAGGATGCATTGCAAGTACTTTTTCTCATCAATTTGTTCATTTTCCATAAAATTAGATTCTTGTGTGTAGTTTAATATACATTATTTTAATTTTTTTCTTTTTGAGAAAAAATAGAATCCGGTTTGTAGGTAATATTTTCAACTAGAAATATGCTCAATATTTCACCATGTGATTTGAGAGGTTAAACATGAAAGTAACTATTTAAGTAAAAAATAGAGCAAAATTCATGATGACAAAATTCTTATAGGGTTGTTGTGCTTGATCTGCTTTTTTCTACACATCTTGAAAAATTTGGGTTACGTTTTTTCACTACTTTAGAATGCTTGCTTATTATATCCATAAATAATATCTTTTTTAAATTTAAGAGTGAAAAAATGAAGGACTAAATCTATGTCTAGTACTTTTACATCTGAGGATCATCTACAACTATTGTTGTATTGAGATAGATGAGATAGAGATAGATGAGATAAAATTGCCTCCATCTTAAAAAATAGTATTACTAGTTGTTTCTAAGGTTTATAGGTATGTAATACCAGATAGACAATGTTTCTTGTGAGGGAGGGTCATAGATCTAAGGAATGTAATGTAGAAGCTCAAGTGAGTCAAATGTAGAGGTACCAAGGTCCACATTCTCGAGGTTTGATGAAACATAAGTCAAAGATTAGATTGTGGAGGTTTGGGAGAAGAGAAAGACAGCATAGAACTAATATCCAAAGGAAAAGAATGTTATTATCTTGTGTTCAGGCTTTGAGATATAATGACCATGTCTACTAAGAATATATGGCTTTGCTAACTATGTGACAACACTATTATACTTATGACCGTTATGATGAAAATTTTAAGGCTGATTTCATTTCTTGTTTGTGTCAAATAGCTATTCTATAATCCATGTGTTTTTTGACTTGTTATGCAATCAAGATAAGAAACCACGACAATAAGTAATAATAAAAATTATCACATTCCAAAAATAACATAGGTTGTATAGGATGGCATACTTACTCTGTATGGGATGGAAGAAACCCTTCAAATATTTTCCAAGTTAGTTCAATCTATTCTTATAAGAACTCTTTGTCAAGTGTATGCAAAGTGTAAATATTTCAGTGTAGCTGGTGGAATTGAATATAGTTGATACAACAAATTGTCCTGACTCCTAATATAACATTTTCATTTTATAATTTACAATGTAAAATTTTAAGATATTTTGTCATCTTTATGAATGAATTTAATGGTTCCAAGATGATATTGTAGCTTTCTTGAACTAGAGCATACTTTTACTTATGATAGTTGATGTTTTGTTAATTTTACACTTTACAGTTATGATTGCATTGAGTCAACTTTGAACTTAGCTTAATAGTTTATTACATTTATCATTTGATGTTGGACCACATCCATAGTGAATTTTTCTAAAAGCTATTCATTACATATTGAACATATTTTTTCTCTTTGCAGATTTATGATGTTCAACACTCCTTTGCTAAGGAAATAAGATCACCATGATATATTGCCTTGTATTTTTCCTAGAAGTTGCTCATGCAATGCTCAAAATCAAGGAACATAGGTTACCTATTGATTCCTATCTATCATTCCTATTTTTTTCCATTATATGCCATATTGCATGGCGTTGATAGTGCATGACTATTTGTCTTAATTTAGCATGACAACATTAAGTGGAGGATATTTTTAAACTTTTTGTTATGATCCTTTGTAGAATTTGGTATATTTTTAATCTTCATGGCACATGACTGCTAACATATTGACACCTTCTATTTCTAACATCCATTTTGTATCAAATAGTGGGAAGCTACTTTTTTTTTAATATGTCAGGTGCATGGTTTCAATACCCTCCTTAACATTGAAAATTTCAAGCTCAAACCTTGGCTTGAATGTCCTATCTTATGGATATCATTGTATAGGATATTTCATGCTCACTATGTGTCTTGATTTGTGAAGGATTTTGCCACTTGTAATGTGTCTTGCAACCACTCTTTCCATTTAACCTATGAAAGTTCATAAATATCTTATACTTGTCCATCATGACAATGCTTGCATTAGCTTCATTTACTCTTGCTACCCCTCACTGTCAAATACTATCCTTTTCAAGGCATGGCTATCAGGGTGTTTTATAATGGCTTCCATCATTTATGTATTATGGACTATCATATATTTTCTAACCTTGCTAGGCCCTCATTAGAAAATGAGGGATTGTTACTTACCTTCAAAGTTTGATACCCTTATTATACCTATTGTAACGCCTCGCCGTGCGAACCCCAAAGGACAATCACACGAAAATTACCGCACAATTTTTTTTTTTTTTTAAGTAAACATAACATACATGTAATACATATTAAGTCATAACATGAATTTCATCTAAATAGATTCATTAACACATACATCCCTTGGGGTACACGAGGAGTCATTACGCGACTTAGATCCATACAATAGCAACAAAGAAAAAACCAAAAGATATAAAGTAAACAATAACAACTATAACACATACATGAAAAATTCATTGATAAGAAGCCATCTGAAAACATAAATACAACATATACATGATTAACTTAACACATTAAATAACAATCACCATGGCCAATATCCACACAAGGTTTAATGTTACATTACATTACAGTACAATGTTTAAGAAGTACAATGATACAAAAGTGTTCCAAATATGAATGGAAACCATACACAAGATACCATGATACAAATAACTAGAGAAATACAAGTATCAAAACTGGCTCCAAGATAGATACAACTCTGGAGTCGCTGCAACAGCACCAATCCGCACCTCTCGATCCTTGACTGGGGACCCAACGGGGTGCTTAGCACGTTCCACCTGACCATGTGAGTCCGAAGACCCACCCCCCGTGCTAGGAGCTAACAAGAAAGAGACCTCAACCAAGAACATCCAACAGAGAACCACAAGACTCAACGTCATACAAAAGTATCATAACACTCAGAAATTACAATGACACAATCCAACCACATCCAAGAGTCAAAAAAACTCATCATATAACTCAAAGCAATGACCAGTAAACAAGTAATCCAAAGGAAGATCATAAAACACTTCCAAATCAAGCTGAATTAATAAACATATCACAATTCTGAATCGCAATGATACAATACAATAACATCATATCACAGTACCATAAGAGTACAAGGTCAAAACCCAAACATCCACAAGATTTATACAAGACCACAAAATACACCATAGATAAAATAGGGTAAAATCATAAATCATTTCAAACATTTATGTTTCATCAACTCAAGACAAAGGACCACTTCCAGAGGATTTCCAAAGAAGCAACATAATAAGGAGTGTTAGAGGAGAGTGTCATCGCATGGATTAACATGGATTCTCCAGGCTACCACTATCGCAAGGAGCCTCCTCCGTCTACTGACGAATTATCCAGGCATCCTGAGCGCTAGGAGCCGCCTCCATCTATGGTTATCCAGGCTACCTATCTCAAGGCGCTGCTCCATAGGGTTGCTCATGTAGAACCGTTAACCTTTCATGAAGACAAGGCAATGATCTTGCCAACCACGGCCTTCTCAATCCCCTTTAGTCTGTGGTAGCACTCAAAGGCGGATGAGGCATCAATTATCCTTTTAATGTGATTATACCCACCCCCTAGTTAATTATTTAAATTATCACTTATTAATTTCACTCTAACGAGCGCTATCCTGGCGCCCCTTTGTGCGCCGACCACCCACTTAGAGCCACTCTCTCTCTCTAGACACTCAAAACATAAAAACAAAAATCCAAGGGTTGTACAACATAACAAGTACATTAGATCACAATAGAAAAGCATGCAAGGCATTACCCATCTTGCCATAAATACATAATCAAAATCTCAACGATTCATGTACAACCCTTTCAAAAACATGAAACCAAAACACTTGCCACAACAAGGGCACATAAAAGGAGTAACATTAACCAATAGTAAAATAAACCTCTGGAAGATTCTCATAAAGTTACACTAGGGTTTCCCCATCAAAGAACTGACAACAATAATTGCAAGACCTCAAAGAACTATTTCCAATATAAATATAATGAGAAAATACACCAAAATAAGATCAACAACTCCACTCAACAACACCAACAACTTCGATATGAACTAAATCGAGAATCCAAGGGAGACCTCTATTTTCTCCTCTCGGAATACCCATAATTCAAAGAACTTTTCAATTTGACTCATCAAGTAGAACCATCAATCATGACAAAGTTAACATTAACCAATTTGCCACTAAGGTAAAGAACAAAAGAACACATACTGGTTCCCAACAAATAGCAACATAAATAAAATGAGAGAAAAACTCCAACTCAAAAATCAACTCAGGAAAAGTCACATTGAAAGAATCCATAAAACCACACATTCTAATAATATATCCATTCATTCAATAAGAAGTAACTTGAAACATTTTAAAAAGAACATTAGTTTAAAGATCAATCATTTCCAACATTTAAGGATAGCACAATATTACGAAGTGAAAATAAAATCTAATGGTTTAAGCCATAAGACACTATTCACAAGTATACTCTTTCAAACACAAATATATTCCAATTTACACATTATAACAACAATCTCCCTTTGAAGATCAACCCACTCAAACCAACAATTTGATCCTGATATCAATCACAAGTATTTTCTAGAACTGTTCTTATACAAACCCCACAAATCAACTATTAAAAGAATATGAGGGAAATTGACTTAGAAAAGATCATCTAATTTTATCAATTTACATAAACCCTTTGTTTAACTAAATATAATTAATCAAAACATTTATCGAATCAACAATCATTCACTAGCCTTTATCGTAATACCCAACTATTTAAAGTTTTCAAATTTATTTACTTCCATTTATCTTATAAATCAATTCTCCCACCTAAACAGAAATAATCCTTATCGCCAATATTATCTACATACATCAACAACATACAAAACTCTACTTTTCATTATTTCTAAGTTAACTATCCCACTTGAAACTAATCAAATTGAGAATAAACTAATCTATCAATGTTACCCAAATTATTAACATAAGGAAACTCTCTCTCTAATCACTTTACTAACCTACTCAATAACATAATACCTAACTTAACTACCTAATAATTCTAATTTTCTAACTCCTATAAATAAATCATTTTCTGAATATAAACACATTAATTACAAAGTCTTAAGGAATAATTCCATACAAGGAAACCATCAAACACATCAACCTTGAAGAACACTATCTTAAAACACTTACAATGAACAGGCCATTGAGACATCTCCATAAATATCCCACAAATAACACCCATCTTAAAACAATTAAATAACACTTAAACCAATAATCAAAACACTTTGTTTAAAACACATTTACTCACACATTATAACCATAAAGACCTTCCTTTAATTTAAGCATTATTTCAACGTTTTTACCACTTATTTTAATATATCCACTTAATTTAATTAAGAGAGTATTTACTACAAATAATTATATTTAAAATAACTATATCATTTATAAGATAACCAACTCCATCAACTGTTTAATACGAATCCTAATTATAACTTTAAAATGTAATACTAAGATGACAATTCTATAATTTACAACTTTATTATAATACTAAGGTGACGACACTAATGGATTATTTCACACAGTAGTTTGATAAATAATTATCATTCACAGACTCATTAGATAACAAAAAGGTAATTAAAACCATTTAACATTTAATCAGTATCATTTAAATTAATTAACCTATGAACCTGGGATTTATCCTCACTTAAAAATAACTTTATCATTAACCTTCAAGTAAAAGAAACTATGTAAATGTAGAATCACTTATCTCCTTTAGTGAACCCTAAAACTTAATTAACCATATAAATCGATTTACTTTAACTAAATACACAGTTCATTTATCTACAACAAAATTAAATACCTAATTCAACAATGTTTATTCCGTTAAAATCTTTTGTTAAATAATATTTTACTAAGCAATCTATCGTAATAACCATTTTCACTTTAATTATTTACCTAAAATAAAATTACACTTTTACTTAACTCACTATCTTACAGAACATTCTAACACTCGATTCATATTTTACTTTTACACCACCATAAAATCATAAACAAAACAATTAAAGAAATTATTCATATTTTATAAACATAATATATAAATACGAACCATTTTCTTTTGAATAATACTCATCATACAAATCTGCTTATATATTGAAATATCCTCATAAATCCTAAATATATAAAAGACTACCTTCACTTCAAATCTTTTAACCTATAATTATGTATCTATACTTGTTTATATAACCATACGCATATATATATATATATATATATATATATATATATATATATATAAAAGAATAGTAATCAAAATATATAAATTCAAAATAAATAGAAAGTCACTCATATATGTAGTTGGTAATTCAAATGCCCTAACTCAGACAGGTTGACAAAGAAATCAGAGAGGCTATTTAATTCTGTACAATGTTTCAACTCTAATTATATCTCACCTCAAACAATATCCAACCTAATTATTATAAACATATATATATATATATATATATATATATATATATATATATATATATATATAATCTTCACTTTCTGATTAAAAATAAGAGATCATTTATCTAGCTGGGATAAAATCTAATTCTTCACAGCACAACCTTAACCTAAATAAAATTAATATTTTACTTATGATTGATTTTATATTTTATTTATTCAATTCTTTTAATATAAATAAATCATTTCCCTCCAAGTATTACTTCCCTAATAATCAATTTATTTTAACCACTAAGTTTAATAATTAACAAAATGCAGCTTATTTTATAATAAACCCTTAACATCTTCATTATTTCTCTATTTATCTCAAAACCTATCATACTAGCAGACCAAAATTTAATTTAACTCTTTATAAATTATATTTATTATCAGCAAAACGCAACCATAAGGGAGCAGCTTGACAACAGCCTCGTATTTTAAGCATAACGCCAAAACTATAATCTGGGTATTTGAGATTTTTGGACAGCAAATAGAAAACTGGAATTTGGAGAAACCCTTTAAATTTACCAGCAAACTAGTTTGTATAAAAAATGTTATGGATGACACAACTAGACTGTTTGAATAGAGTCACAGGAAACAGTTCATTTACAGACAGTTTATAGTCTCAAAATACATATATTGAATACCATATTTATGTAAGTATATATAAAATGAAAGGAAGGAAAATACAAATTTGTATAGCCTGAAAAATAAGACATTTAAAATACTCAGCTAAATTTTGAAGTTGGCATACAAAAGATTTCAAGGAAGAAGAAAATCTTTCACAGGAAAACATCTATTCACTATTTTGTAAGGAAAATATTTAAAAGAAAACCTGGAAGTCGCTTTCCCTTTTGAATTCCTCTTCTTTTTCTCTTTTCTTGTTCCTTCCTTCGTGGAAATTGCTTTCAGTAAAATTCCTCCCTCTCTTCACAGGTTCCCATTATCTTCCCCAAAGTCCCCCTTGGCATTCGGAAAAAATCACCCTCTTATTTTCTTTCTTGGTCAGTTACCAACCAAGAACGAATTCCCAACCACCGAATGACTTTTCACCTTCCCCAAACCGAACTTGAATTTCAAATAATATTTATTTGCATGTTTATTGTTTATTTAATTATAATTAGGTACCAACTTTTACTGGCTTTTCTCGTTTTTACCTTCATTCAAACTTAAGTAAAATTTTAATATTTAATCCTTTCTAATATTTTCTCACTTTAATTAATCATTACTTTATGTATTTAGTTTATTTAATTTCAACCAATAACTTCTTTTTATTTTAAATTACTTCCACTTAACTCTAAATTTTAACTAAAACAAATTTTCATAAATAATTAACTTTTAATTAAAATATAATTGAATAAATATTTTTACCGTAATTTATTTAAACTTAAGTACAATTTTAATATTTAATCCTCTTTAATATTTTATCACTTTTAAATTTATTAATTGAATTTAATCATTAAATGATAATTACCTTTCCTCATTTAATCTGATTATTTTAAATAACTAACTCCCGACGATAATTAAATTGACATTTATCATTGAATCTAATTCTTTATTTAATTCCAAATGAAATAGGTAACCTTATAATTAAATTAATTTTATTAATCAAATCCAAACATATTATTAGTGTTACCTCATAACCTTAAAATTAAATTAAATAATAAAATCACCACATCATCATGACATTACCAACAACAACTTACTTAACATCAACGACGACCGAAACGGAGGGCACTACACCTATTGCATGGCCTAGGACTACTCTTTTGAAATGACACTTGAATGTCCTTGCAACTTCTCTTTATTGGTTATTCTTTTTGCTCTTTGACTGCCCTTTGACCACCATTTTTTTCTACTCTTTATGGTTTGAAATTGTGCATGAATGTATGACTATCAAAATATTTTTTTGCTATGAAACTTCTCTTCTTTATTCCAATAAAATTTATGCTTCTTTCTTTGAGTTTGCTGCTCATTTACCTTTGAAATTTTATGTACTTTAATTCTGAAATTTGTTGTTCATTTTATCAATTATTTTCTTCTCTTTATGGTCTGAAACTTCTGCACTTCTAACACTCATATTTGCTACTCTTTTATAACTATATTTGATGCACCTTTAACATGAGATATTGTTTCTCTTTAGCATGATATTGACCCTCTTTATAAAATATTCATCCATGCTTATGATTGTCTTGACCTTTTTTCATGTACATTTGCTTGATGACTGTGATATATTTATTCCCCATTGTCATTTGACAGTCCTTTTTTCATGATCTATGCATTTTTCTTTTGACTTGATTAAGGACTATCCTTTACATTTGCTGCCCATGTATTGTGTTTCTTTCTTTCATTTTTCTTAGTCCACCCTTTTTAAATAATGAAGGCTTGTATTCCTTGAAATTATGACTGTCACAACCTTTTTTGAGTGAGCATAAGGATTGTCTTTATGACTCCAATATTTCTTCATGCATACATTTCATGTTTATAGCTACTCTCTAAGTGAAGCTCTTCTTTTCCTTTTGAAATGACATATATTCCTTTGCCACATGAATGCATGATAAATACTATGTGGATCATTGTTCCTCATCATGCCTTCACATTCTCTATTGAATGTGACCTCAATCTCTAGTATTTACATTGAGTTAATTGCTTCTTGGTTTTGTACTCCCCTTTTAAATGCTTTTGGTCTTGTGCATAATAGTTGAATTTTGCATAGTAGTTGTCCTTTATTAGGAATATATTTTCCTTCATTTGTATAATATTGATTGTCAATCTTTCCTTGCACAAGACTATCATATACTTGAAATCTACCCCTTAATAATGGAACTACCTTTTGACTGTTAATACACAGCTTCATAAAATCTATTGACTGTCATGTGGAACCCTTGATTGACTGCCCTATAGATTACTATCATCTATATCAGGTCTGGATGAACTTTTCCCTTTCTCCTAACTTGGAGACTCTTGAATGAATGATAACTATCTTCTATGAACACCTCTCATAGACTCCTTAATCCAACCTTTAATTGTTCCTTGATGGATTGAACATTATAGAGTGTGCTTAGAAGGTACTTCCCACTATGCCTTTTTCCAATCTTTTCACATAGGTCATTATCCTTCTAAAAATTAAGGATTTTCTTATTGTATTAATTTTTTTTTGCATCAGTAAATGCATCTCTTTCAAAATTGTTCAATAAATAAAGTCCTTCTTGTCTCTTGTCACTACTCTATTTGCTACTTGTTCAATAAATGCGATTTCATTACCTTATATACTTGAGGTCTCATGCACTATACTCATGTTGACTGTGAATTTGTTAAGAAAAGAAACTTGAAACTACCTCTATACACAAATTTGACCTCACTTGCTTGGGAATTTTACCAAAGTCAATTTGAGCACAAACATAGTCACAAAGCATGAGGTATGCTTACTGATCACAACACTCTCCCCATATATTACCATCCAAACTTATCAATCTCCATGACAATATTAGGATTGTTCATGCAAAATGATTATTCCCCTCATAACCTGCTTATCATGAAATTATATTTTGTCCTCAAAATGCTTGTGACTATCCTCAAGTTAATGATCCTATGATCCTTTGCATACCTCATGAGATTGCCTTTTAGACTTGTTGAATACCATACTAGGGAATAATTTGAAAATCAAATCTCATAATCACAAATGCGGATTCAAATGGAGGGCACTTAGTCATAAATGATAGTACATAAGGCTTTCTTGTCCATTCAAACCTTGACTGTCACCCTCTTTAGGAAGCATTGACCATCATTCTTCCCTTTTAACAATAGTGCTATGATTGTCATGATCTGCCTTTTTGACTTTGTATTGACTATCATCTATTCCCTGCACATAGGAATCAATGTTTCACTAAACTTTCCTTTTGTTGTGAAATTAATTGTCCCTTGAAGATACCTAATCACCAATGAGTGTGCCATTATAAACCATAGTCTTGTCAAAGACTCATTGCATAATAGGGATTGTTATACTCATGACTTTGAAAGGATTTACCTATTATAAAATGAAACTTTCCCATTTTGACCTCGTATTTGAATCCTTTCTATCATTTATTGTCTTCAAATAGCATGACAATCTCAAACCTACCCCCTCAAGAGTTCAAAACCTCCTTTCCTTGGATTTTTTTATGGCAATATAACTATACCAAGTCTATCATTATCCTCTTACTTACACATGAGTTAACCCTAAAGGCTTTAAGGAAAACACAAATAAAGGAAAAATAATAATGAGGGTTTCTTCTACCATATAGTCACAGTTCAAGACACCATACTAAAAAAATCATAGGACTTTATGAAATTTGATGGAACCCCTCAAAAACACTTCTAGATTCCATCTTAAAAGTGTGCATATTTGGCTTGGACCCTTTTTTTTGGCTTAGGGTTATGTTCCTCATCACTATTTTATGGTTTATGTTTCCAAAACCCCTCACAATTGACCTATGGGTCCAAAAAGCCTTAGTCATTCTAATTTTACATTGACTTGTTGCTCCTAGTATCCAGTTATTCAAGTTGCCTCTTATGCCATTGAAATCATTATTTTCACTGGCCCCCTGAGTTTAGGTTTGTCAGTCACCAAAAGCTTTTTCAATGTTCAAATTTTCCCATGATCGGGCTTCATTTTCATTTTAAGTGACTTAAGTCTTAAGTATTCTTTCCTAAGGGTCAAGTTCCCATTAGCCTAGTAGTGGCCCTCTTTTAAAAAATTAGCATTTGCAGCATGTGTAAATTGTAGTTTTAAGATGACCATTTTATCATTGCAAATGAATCTTGGCCATTCCCTACACACCCAATTTATTTTATTGTTCATTAAAAAAATCAAATGGGCTAACAGGCAGTTGCCATGTGTCATTTCTGGTAGTGGGACCATTACTTCCAAAGGGATAGCATGTGCAGCTTGAAGATAGATCAACAGTGGGCACTGCAACATGTGTTTTCATTAGGACCATTCCACACATGCCCATTCGTCTTGTGCAATGAGGTAAAGTGATCACACAGGCTAGTGAGCATTGTACATGTGTAACCTATACATGGTGGGCCCGATCTCTCTTGATGATCAGTGAATGGTATTAGATGGAAATCAACGGTGGTCATTCAATGATGTGGCCACATCTTGGTCATTCCCAAGACACCTGTTTGTTTTCTTTCTTCACTAAAATAATCACATGGGCTAGTAGGAAAGATGACATCTATCACCCCATGGAGGGATCCACTAGACTTCAAAGATAGTGGTTGCTTCATAAGAAAGGATATTGATGGTTGATGGCAGGTGACATGGATCAATCCTAACTACTCATTGCCATCCCATGAAGGGCCCACTTGTGTCTCATGTTTTCAATTAGCAAGCGGGTGAGTGCCAAGTGGAATATTTTGAAGGCTCCAATGGAATCTAGTGGAGATGTAATGCTACTAAATTTAACCAAGATGGAAATTTGATAAAAATGACACCATTTTTTAGATTATTCTTTTGGCATGTGTTCATGATTTCGGTCGTCAATTCTGATAGTTATTGGTACATATGGGGAGGTGAAAATAAAGCAAGGAAAACTATAGACTGATATTCTAAGATTAAATTAAGATCACTCCTCACTATCCTATTGTGACGAAATGCAAGTGTATTAATTCCCATTGGTGAGTAGGTAACTATGGTACGACAAGCTTTAATTGATGTTAAGTATGTGGTTGAATGTGTATACAGATTTAATGTATATCTAATTGGGGATTTTTTTATGAGGAAAAGAAACTAATAGCATGCAATTAAGCTTTGTCATGATTAATTACGCAAACGATAACTATCCGTTGATTTATCTTAAAATGTGATCAACAACTGAGATTTAAAAATCAAAGCAAACTATTGTCAGCTTTCCCGCATAAGTTTTTCTTGAGTATTAATGGTTGGCATGCTTGCATGGTTCGATATAATGAGGACTGATGGCCATATTTTTTTCATTTAGAATTCTCATTTAGAGATTGAACATTAAGTTAGGTCCAAGAGCGGAATTGGTGAGGGTTTTCTGAATCTTCTTGTTCTGGTTATTGAGAAAATAAGTTAGTCAGGTGAGTCTATTAAGCTAGTCCCAAGGTCGAGGAGATTGAGTTTGCTTTAATCTAAGGAAAATTCTCTTGAGGATGAAATTGAAACATAGGGAGCTCTTGAAACACCAAAGGGTAGAAGGGTACATAGGAAATTCAAGAAATATGGTGTAAGGAGTAATTACCACTTAAGAAGCCAAACTTTTTCAAAAGAACTTGTCACTTGTTTAAAGGGAAAGAGTTGGTTGAGTATGAAAAGAAGGCAAAGAAAAAGTGAAAATATCAGAAGGCTTATTTAGGGAAACATAATTCTCCCATTGAGGTTTTTGATAGCCCTTTAGATAGTGGAGGTGACACTAATCTAGAGTGTGGCCATTATCCCCTTTATATGGTACCTTCTGAAAACTCTGACAAGCAAGGGGTGATAGTTCCTCCAGTTTGACCATGAACAAGACACTGTCGAGCATACATGGATGTTGATGACTCAGAGTGATGTCTCTGTCACTTTTTTTTTATGAAACCATAGCCACCATATTAGGATTTTCCTTTGTAGCATGTTTGTGGTTTGTTGTTTTTATCATTGATGTGGAAATCTCTCAGGCTGGTGTGTTGGAAAAGTGTGAAACTTCCTAACTTTGATGACAAGTATTCTTTTTCTAGGTTCTATAAAAAAAAATTCTTGTGCTATGAGTGGAAAATCTTCTTTTCTCAACAAGGACAAGGTGATTCAATGCTACTGTAGTAACAAACTTTGGATTTTAAAGGGTTGGTAGGTCTTCATTCAAAGGATGTGGTGTTCAGTCTTTTACTCTTCCATATTCTGTAATGATTACATGTAACTAACTAAGGAACGTCTCAAATTTTGGTACAAATTATCTTGAAATGAAATGAGATGTGAATGTAATTGAGCTTGATTCTTGTTGCTCCCTTGTTCTATAAAATGGATTTTAGGGCTCATTATAGTTGTCAAAATTTTAGGTCTCAACATGGTATAGGTGAAAAGCTAAGCTTAGAAAAGGTATTTTGTAGAAAATATGAATGAATAGAACATTAGATTGTCTTGGGTATGAATCCTATATGTAATAGTCTTAAAATTAGTTTTATTAGAAGCTATGGATATCAAAACAAAAGATAGTTCAGAAATTAATACTCTCCTATGTATCCTTCTTCCAAGTTATAAATGAAAATATCAATGCTATTCTCGTTTATCTTCAATTTTTTAATTGAATTTATCAATTTTATTTTTCTTTAACTCAAAGATATAATTAAATGCTAGAAGATGGTTGTAGATTTGTAAGAAATTGCATAAGATCTGGTAAGAAGTTATGTTTCAAGCACTATGAGTTTTCGTGTTGCAAAGCACTATGGAAATAGTCCACCAATTTCTAAATTGAATAGCTTATATATTACTATTTCTTGCATATTTGATTCCATTTTCCCAATTGATGAAGCACTGGTCTATTTGTTAGATAATCTTGCATGAAAATGAGCTATTGGGATACCTAGCCATGGATTTAAAATGAGAACAACATTCATTTAAAAATATTTTCAATTATAATTTATGGGTTTGAAATACCTCTGATTCCTAGCAAATAGATAATCATTTGCTCAAAGGTCTGCCAAATCTTTAGTAAATTGTGTTTATTTGCAATAAATAGGATTCAATATGTGTATAAATGTGTTACAAACTAGACATACCCCACTTAAACACAATAAGAAACACCCTCATAGGTACCACAAAGCCTAAAGTGTAGGAGTAAAGACCTTAAAATCCTTTACTCTTTGTGTTCATCACTAGCCTTGAAGATTGTTAACTGTAAGGGTTGGCTACCCTTTAGAGAATTTCAAGGTTCTACTGGAAAAATCATCAATAAAAATGGAAACTTCGATGGGGATGCACTCAGAAGTTTGGATGTAGATTATCTTATCAAAGGGTCATTAAAAATCTTGAACAATTATTTGTAACATGAGGTTGACAATTATTGAATCCTATTTTCCCATCTGAGTCACCAACAAAAATGGTTACTCCACTGGGGAGGACTTGAGAAAATTCTAATAGAAGATCATCTAGCCTTAAGAGTTAAGAATTTGGTAAATCTAAACATTTGGTTTAGATATTGAAGTTTTGAGACCTGGAAGTGATTTTGTTCTAGCAATTTTGAATAATTTATGTGTAACTTTAATATGGGAGAAGACTGAGAAGGAAAATCATATTTCAAGGAGCTTTATATTCCTTGAAGTTCAATCCTATGTGAAGAGAGGTGGTGACTCTTTCTAAAGAGACTGTTGAAGATGTGAAGAAAGTTTTAGATCTATAATATTTCCAGTGACGAAGAAAATATCTACAACAGTTGCAAGATATTGAGGTATTCTCCATATTTTGGTTTTCAAGAAGGCTACATCCATATATGAAGGCCATATTTCAAAGTCATGAAGAATTTGTTTCCCTATTGAGTCAATAAGTAATAAGAAAGGGAATAGTAGTGATTGTTTTGCATACTTCTATATTATTATATTGTAACATCTATTATGAGGTGAAGTATAAAAAATCCTTGCAGAAATTCATTTATAAGGTCTTAAGCAAATTGAGATAGAAATCTGCATTATAAAAGCTTAATATTATGTTGTAAAAGAACTTTGAAGTACCCTTTGTAACTATAATATTGATGTGAAAAGGCTTCTAAGGGTGTAAGAAAGTATATAATCAATATATACATCCTTGTATGGTTCCTATTGCAACCATGGTTTGTAATCAGCTCCAGTCATAATGTAAGAGAAGTTTAAACTCTGAAAGATATAGAGCCATCAATTTCAGTGGAATTAATGGCTACCCAAATGTTATTCCACCTGAAATCATAAATAAGCTACCAAAATTTAGTGGTACAAAGAGTGAGTCAACTAATAAGCATCTACAAGAGCTCAACAATTTAATGGATGACTATGAGGTAGATCATGAGGATGTAATAATGAGACTATTTGTTTAGTCTTTGAAAGGAGACGTAAGGTATTGGTTCTCTAACTTACCAACCTGATCTGTTTAATCTTGGAGTGAGTTCAAAGTAGTCTTCATAGAGAAATTTGGTGAAAGAATCAATGCTAGTTATATAATCAATAATTTTAGGAGAATTGATAGAGAAGAGGATGATTTGGTTCTAGCATTAGCTAAAGATCTGCTAAAGCATTAAGGGATATTCTTAAGGTTTTGAGACTAAGTGATGTAGTGTGTTTGGTTATTTATTTGGGATCTTTTGATAGTAAGATGAGCTATTTGCTAAGAGATAAGGATCCTAAAACCTTGCATCAAGCCTATGGTATAGCCATCAACATTGAAAACAACCAGAAGTATGGGATGCAAAGGAGTTACTTGAATAAAAAAATTTGCTACCTTGAGACACCAAATGTTGATGAAAGGTGTAAGGAAAAAATTAAATATGAATGTAAAAGCACCTACACCCCTATTGTTTTAGGTTGCACATCATTCCATAATAGGGATGACATAGAGCCACAAAAAAATGGTCAAGAAGTCACATGCATTTGTGATCCTATAGTCTCTATTCAAGTCCTTTCTTGCATAAGAAGAAATGAAAGAGAATCATCATACGATCTCTATGCAAGGTTTATGGGTACTCTATCTTCAATTCCTAAATGTCACAGATCTAAAAATTCAGAATACACTATTTTTTTATGAATCTTATGAAACAGGTTTGAGTTCTCTACCAAAGGAGTTGAAACCTGTTGAGCTTCACCAAGTGTGTGTACTTTTCTCTTTTTGAAAAGATTAGAGATGATCATTAGGAAACTATCATATTTTCAACCTATGATGATAATGATTCTATTGCTCCACATGAGTTAAGAAATGAGATATCTTGTAAAGAAGAGGAGAGAAGAATCAAGGTTGAAAATGCATGCCTCAGTGAAGCAAATGAAATGTGTGGACTTGACTCTTTTGAAGATTCAAGTACCTATGCTCCCATGGAAGACTTAAGATTGGGAATTTAGTTTGAAAATTCTGAACACAGTTGCAATGTTGATGATTCCTCTTACTATAGTAATGATGTTGGCATTAAGTATGATCACTCCTCTGATAGTAATGATTTTCCACATAAAGAAGAGATTGAATTATTTTCTGCAAATGGGAAATATGATGATAATGATGGAAACACGTGTTTTTTTGAGAAGGAACAACTTTCTTCTTGTGAAGAGTTTTCAAAGTGTGAGTCAAAAATTTTAACTATAGATGATGTGAATGAAGTTGAAAATATATCTACAGTCTCTTCTAGTGATTATGATGATTTTGAATACAATGATGATATGGAAGATTTAGATCTTCATGTTAAGGAGGCTTTTATAATAGCAATGAATGTAGTAGAAAATCACTTGTTTGATAAGCCTCCATCTTCACTAGAAATGAGAAATGATGATCCTTATTGGTGTAGAAATAATCCAATTTTTGTTGAGACCTTTGATGGTGCATCTGATAAAGGGTTAGAATATAGTATTGAGCAAGCAAAGTAACACATTGATGAGCTTTTGGAGGATGTTAAATATGACTATTTTACATTTGATATTGATTTTGTAGTTAGGGATGAGTATCATGATGCCAACTACTTGGAGGAGTATGAATACTTTTAGTTCCCAATTCAAATGGGAGGTATTTTTATGGATCATGATGATAAAATACATAGCAAAGAATGTTATTTTCAATATGAATATGTGTCATGTGATGATGAAATTTTTTAGTTTATGCCTAATTATACAATGTAGAATAACAAAGATTACATTAGCAATAATATGCTCAAAAGGGTTGTGAAAAATGTTAATGGCAATGATTGTAGTCATACAGATTCTAGTGGTAACCACATATTTCTACTTGTAAGAGGAGTGTTATACTTGTTGCAATGGTATGGTAGAGGTAAAAGTGGATGGAGGAAAATAAGATCTTTCAATAGGTTGGTCTTTGACAGGGGAAAGTATCAGCCCAAAGTTTAGTGGCTTGAGGCCACCAAGTAAAGTGGAAGCCCGGTTAGATTGCGGGGTGCATACTAAAAATTTACACCTCAAGTGAAGGCTTCAAACAAGATGGAGATGGGATTTCTCGGTTTAGGTCCTTATGACCTATGTAAAAACTATATATATGTTGGTTGTGCTAGTTTTTTTTTTTTGTGCTTGGTCTGCTTCACCCATGATTCTAGGATCTCCCCATTCTTGCAAGAGGCATGTGTCCCCAACAGGAGCCACTGATGGAATCCCTCAAAAAAAAAATTGAATTCCATCTTGAAAGCTTGCATATTTGGCTTGGACCTTCATTTTTGGCTTAGGGTTATGTTCCTCATCATTGTTTTCGGGTTTATGTTGCCAAAACCCCTCACAATTGACCTATGAGTCCAAAAAACTTTGGTTGTTCTGATTTTACATTGAATTGTTGCTCCTAGTATCCAGTTGTTAAAGTTTCCTCTTATGCCATTGAAATTGATGTTTTCATTGGCCCATTGAGTTTAGGTTTGTCAGTTTCCAAAAGCTTTTTCAGTGTTCAAATTTTCCTATGATCATGCTTGATTTTCATTTTAAGTGACTTAATTCTTAAGTATTCTTTCATAAGGGTCAAGTTTCCATTAGCCTAGTAGTGGCCCCCTTCTAAAAAATTAACATTTGGGTATGTGCAGGATCATGGTGGGCCAAAAAGTGGCAATATGATGGGTATGTGGCTGATGACTTATTTTTTACCCAAAATTGATGAAACGAAAAGGGCTCTTAAAGGAGATTCTCACCTTTCCACCAATACAAATTATGCTTTACTTTGAATTTAATAAGTAATTATTATTCATTTTCTATTCAAATTATGACTAAAGTCCTAATTGATAGACTAATTGAAAAACATCTATAACTTTCAAACGGTATCACATTTTTTGAATCCAAAACATGCGTCACATTCTATGTTACGCATACTATAGGATTCAAAAAAGAAAAATTGAATTTCATGAAGTTTTGACCAAGTTAAGGTGGTCAAACATACAATTTTTTAATATTTTTCAAAAGTTGTAATAAAGAATTCATAATTAATTATTTACCTAAAAAAAATTACAAAAATATATGCATCACATCGGGACATGAGTTCTCTACTTATGTCTAAAATCTTATAAAATAATATTTTCATTTTCTTATGGTTAGGGTGGTCAGATAGACACCTACTTATTTTTTCCCTAAAATTTAAGTACTATTGCATTGAAATTTCAAATTTTCACCAAATAGATTTTTTCTTTTTTAGAAAACCTAGTAGTTTAGAAACTACATTCAATTTTCTACAAATTATACTCTTACATATTTTTGAAATAATATAGATAACTTATTCAATTTTTTACGTCAAGTTGCCTAACTCTAATTTTTTAGATTGTTTTTCCACTTAAGGGCCTATTTTTTCCATGATGATCCTGCACATACCCATTTGTCGCATGTGCAAGTTGTAGTTTTAAGATGACCATTTGATCATTGCAAATGAATCTTGGTTATTCCCCGCACACCCATTTCATTATATTGTTCATTAAAAAATTTGAACAAGTTAACAGGTGATTGCCATGTGTCATGTCAGGTGGTGGGACCATTACTTCCAAAGGGCCAACATGTGTAGCTTGGAGATAGATTAATGGTGGGCATTGCAACACGTGTTTTCATCAAGACCATTCCCCGCATGCCCATCTATCTTGTGCATTAAGGTAAAGTGATTGCATGGGCTAGCGAGAATTATACACGTGTAACCTTTACATGGTGGGCCTGATGTCTCTTGATGATTAGCAAATGATATTAGATGGAAATCAACGATGGTCGTTGAATGATGTGGACACATCTTGGACATTCCTCATGCACCTGTTTGTTTTCTTTCTTCATTAAAATAATGACATGAGATGGTAGGAAAGATGGCATCTGTCACCCCATGGAGGGATCCACTATACTTTGGAGACTGGAATTAATTCATAAGGAAGGAGATCAATGGTCAATGGTGGGTGATGTGGGTCAATCCTGACCGCTCCTTGCCATCTCGTGAAGGGCCCACTTGTGTCTCATATTTTTAGTGGGCAAGTGGGAAAGTGCCACCTAGAATATTTTGAAGGCTCCGATGGAATTTGGTGGAGATGGAATGCTACTAAATTTAGTCGAGATGGCATTGTAATATAAATGACGCCATTTTTGAGATTATTCTTTTGGCACATGTTTAGGATTTTGGTCGTCAATTCTGATAGTTATTGGTACATATGGGAAGGTGAAAATAAAGCAAGGCAGACTATCGATAGACATTCTAAGATCTAATTAAGATCACTCCCTACTTTCCTACTATGACGAAATTCAAGTGTATTAATTCCCATAGGTAAGCGGGTAACTATGGCACAACAAGCTTTAATTGATGCTAAGTATGTGGTTCAATGTGAATACATAGAGGATGTATATCTACTTGGGAATTTTTTAATTAGGAAAAGGAACTAATAGCATGCAATTAAGCTTTGTCATGATTAATTACACTGATGATAACTATCCATTGATTTATCTTAAAATGTGATCAACAACTAAGATTTAAAAATCAAAGAAGACTATTCTCAGCTCACCCGCATAAGCTTTTCTATAGTATTAATGGTTGGAATGCTTGCATGACTCGATACAATGAGGATCAATGGTCACATTTTTTTAGTTAGAATTTTCATTTAGAGATTGAATATTAATTTAAGTCCGTGAGCATAATTGGTGAGGGTTTTCTGAATCTTCTCTTTCTGGTTATTGATAAAATGAGTAAGTTACACGAGTCTATTAAGCTAGTCCAAAGGTCTAGGAGATTGAGTTTTCTTGAATCTAAGGAAAATGCTCCTGAGGATGAAATTGAAACATAGGGAGATCCTAAAACATCAAATGGTAGAAGGGTATGTAGGAAATTCAAGAAATGTGGTTTAAGGAGTAATTACCACTTGAGAAGTTGGATAGTTTCAATAGAACTGGTCAACTTTAAGGGGAAAGAGTTGGTTGAGTATGAAAAGAAGGAAAATAAAAAGTGAAAATATCATAAGGCTTATTTGGGGAAACATAATTCTCCCATTAAAGTTTCTAATAGCCCTTCAAATAGTGGAGGTGACATTGATCTAGAGTGTGGCCGCTATCCCCTTTCCCTGGTACCTTTTGAAGACTCTGATGATGAAGTGGTGATAGTTCCTTCAGTTTCATCATGAACAAGACGTTGGTGACCATACTCTGATGTTGATGACTCAAAGTGATGTCTCTACCCCATTTTTTTTTTTGATGACACCATAGCCACCATATCAATATCGTCCTTTTTAGCATGTTTGTGGTTTTTAGTTTTTAGTGCTGATGTAGAAATCTCTCAGGCTGGTGTGTTAGAGAAGTGGCAAAATTCCTAACTTTGAAAGCAAGTATGATTTTTCCCAGGTGCTATACAAATTTTTCCTCAAGCTATGAGTGGAGAATCATCTTTGGTCAATAAGGACAAGGTGATCTGATGCTACTTTAGTAACAAACTTTGGCTTTCGAAGGGTTGGCAGGTCTTCATTCAAAGGATGTGGAGTTTGGTCTTTTACTCTTCCATATTCTACAATGATTACATGTAACTAACTAGGGAACATTTAAAATTCTGGTACAAATGATCTTGAAATGAAATGAGATGTAAATTTAATTGAGCCTAATGCTTGTTGGTCCCTTGTTCTATAAAAGGGATTTTAGGACTCATTACAATTGTTAGAATTTAAAGGTCTCAACATGGTCTGGGTGAAAAGCTAAATTTAGAAAAGACATTTTGTAGAAAATAGGAATGAATAGAATAGTAAATTTTCTTGGGTACAAGTCCTATATGTAATAGTCTTAAAATTAGTTTTATTAGAAGCTACAAATATTGAAATAAATCTTAGTTCATAAACAAATACTCTCCTATTTATCTTTCTTGCAAGTTATAAATGAAAATATCAATGGTATTCTCATTTATCTTCAGTTGTTTAATTGAATGTATTCCTTTGATGTTTCCTTAACTCAATGATTTGATTAAATACTTGAAGATGGTTGTATATTTTTAAGAAATTGTATAGGATTTGGTAAGAAGTTATGTTTTAGGAACTATGAGTTTTCATGCTACAAAGCACTATGGAAATAGTCCAATTTCTGAATTGAATATCTTATATATTACTGGTTCTTGCATATTTGACTACCTTGTCCCAATTGATGAAGCACTTGACTATTTGTTAGATAATCTTGCATGAAAATAAGATATTGGAATACATGGCCATGAATTTAAAATGAGAACAACATTAATTTAAAAATATTTTCCATTATAATGTATGGGTTTGAAATACCCCTAATTCCTAGAAAGTAGATAATCATTTACTCAAAATTTTGCCAAATCTTCAATAAAGTGCATTTATTTTCAATAAATAGGAATCAAACTACGTATAAATGTATTACCAACTAGACATACCTCACTTAAACACAAAAAGGAACACCCTTATAGGTCCCACAGAGCTTGAAGTGGAGGAGTAAAGACCTCAAAATATTTTACTCGTTGTGCTAGCCACTAGCCTTGAAGATTCTTAACCATAAGGGTTGGCTACCCTTTAGAGAATTTCAAGGTTCTGCTAGAAATATAACCAATAGAAATGATGACTCCACTATGGATGCACTTAGAAATTTGGATGTAGATTTTCTTATCAAAGGGTCATTAAAACTCTTGAACAATTATTTGTAACAAGAGGTTGACAATTATTGAATCCTAGTTGCTGATCTTAGTTACCAACAGAAATGAAAACTTCATTGGGGAGGACTTGTGAAAAGTCTAATAGAAGATCATCTAGCCTTAAGAGTCAAGAATTTGGTAAATCTAAACATCTAGTTTAGATATTGAAGTTTTGAGACCTAGAAGTGATTTTGTTGCAGCAATTTCAAAGAATTTATGTGTGACTTTGCTATGGGAGAAGACCCAAAAGAAAAATTGTATTTGAACAAGCTTCATATTGTGTAACGCCCTGCCATGCAACCCCAAAGGAATTAAGTAAAATGCAACCAATTTTTTTTTTTTATTTGAACATAGAAGAGAGTAGTAAATAACATAACATAATCATTAATCAAATTGCATAACTTAATCCTTTGAGGAACACGAGGTCGTTACTTAATATAAATAATTACCTAACTATTACATGATCCATAAATTCATCCATTCATAATAGTAATTACATCAGTAACAACAATAGAAAACATGATAGAATAATATCCAAGTTATAACATCATTATGAATTCTCCTCATAACCAAGTTACAAATAAAGTTCATTGCATCATCATAAGATTACATTACAATAGCACCATGTGCAAAAATATACAAGACTTTCCCAACTAGGTGGGAATGATACATCAATAAAAAGAATCACATAAATACATAAATCTGGAACCCACGAACAAGAATCCACTGTAACTCAGCACCGTAAAATGAACCTGCATAAAAAGAGAGAATCCCAACGGGGTGCGAAACACGAACCACCCGACCACCCCCGTGCTAAGAGTTGCAAAGGAAGTGGTTCCCGACCAAGACCAACAAGACATAGACTCACAACCAACTAAATAAAATCACACAATACATAAAAGCATTCAAATTCGAACAAAAACAAAAACCATCAATACAAAGCAAGTGACCAATTCCAGAGGATTTCCAAAAGATAGCATAAACATGAATGTTAGAGGAGAGTGTCATCGCATGGCTTAACATGGATTCTCCAGACTACCTATTGCAAGGTGCCGCCTCCATCTACTGACGGATTATCCAGACAACCGAGCGCTAGGAGCTGCCTCCATCTATGGTTATCCAGACTACCTATCTCAAGGAGCCGCCCCATAGGGTTGCTCATGCGGATCCGTTACCCTTCGCGAAGACAAGGAAACGAACATGCTAACCACGACCTTCTCAATCCCCTTTAGTCTGTGGTAGCACTAAAAGGCGGATGAGGAAACAATTATCTTTTTAGTGTGTTACTACCCATTCCCTAGTTAATTATTTAAATTATCACTTATTAAATTTACTCTAACGAGGGCTATCCTGGCGCCCCTTTCTGTGCCGACCACCCACTTAGAGCCACTCCCTCTAAACACTCAATCAAAAAACAATATCATCAAAGGTTGTACCATATAAAGAACTGAAACAAATAATAATCAAGGTGAGGCATGACCATCTCACCAACCACAAGAAAACTCATTCATAAATTGGTATACTCCAAACCTACAACCGATCCAATAGCATCACAAAAATCAAATTTAAAATGAAACAAGAGTGCCACATTATCCCACCTCTGGAATCACTCAGGTTCCTAACAAGAACATTAAACATCTAGGTTTCCCAAACAAAAGAAAATCCCCATCACTCATGAAATAATATAGCACAAAAGAATCATTACGATCAATACCACAAAACACGTCTCAATCATGGAAAATAAAATCCTCATCAATATACAATACAACACAAAGTTCCATTACAATTACTAACATTCAAAATTATCTCTACTTTTGCCGTTACTCTCATTTTCACAAAATACTACAAACAATTGCATCTTTTAAGTAACATAAATAAATGTAAACTTAACTCCTTATCTTACTAACAACTACTAATATTTAATCTATTGATTGTTACATTCCATATACAAGCGCACACACACATATATAGCTATAAATACTAACATTAATAACACTATTAATATTAACCTTTACCTATACATTCCTATGAATAGATGAAGTTATATATATATAGATCTATAAAATACAAAAAGTCTGATCTAATCCGGTTAGATATAACATGAGGCGAATACCAAATTTACACATAAAAGGATGCACTCGAATACTACTAGCCAATCACATACCACAAAATGTGAATTCGGGTCATTAAGTAATGTCGTACTCAGATTCATATGTATATTTTTTTTGTTATTATTTTCTTGAAATGAAAGTAGATTTAGGGAAATCCATAACAAATGGACGCGGGATAACCAGTTGCTTAAAAAAAATAGGTGAATGCCCCAAAAGCTAAAAATACAGTACATACCAACATAATAATGAAGGACGCAATGTACAAAAAATGTAAGGAATGGACTGGCAAATGGTGGACGATAGCCATATTGTGCAGTAGTTGAACACGACAATCAAATGAACTAGATTAAACCTAATACTAAAACAAGACACCGAACTGAGATTGTAATTCATCCCAAGGGCTGTTTGACAGGCATTTTTAATCACTGCACCACAGTAAATGTGGCGCACCGTCTCTGGGGTTAGGGAAATGTGACTACCGCCGGCCACACTTTTCACACGCTCTCAGAAATCTAATACGAGGTAAAGTACAAGGGTGCGAACAAAAAACTAAGACCAAATAGTGTTTAAACAAAAATAACTATTACATGTTTCTTTTTTTTTTAAATAATATACTATGCAAATTTCTGTATACGCATAAGGTTCGGACCATTCCACTACAGACTCCTATACGCGTTCAATAAGGAGGACAGAGAATAGAATATAAATAGACTATGCTGGCGTAGGGTACAATAATCCAGGAACACAACATAGCCAAAATCCATAATAGAAAACTCTGCGAATTATGAACACTTACATTTTCCTTCACTAAAATAGAATAACTACATAGGCCCTATATCGAGCAATAAAATTTTACTCAATATAAAATGAATTTCATACAGTAAAATAAATGATAAAGTTTGCCGTATGGCAACCCAATTTTTCGTACACATGGTAAAATAAAAACTACCCAACCCATATACTATTTTTTGGAAATTTTAGAAAGAATTAAACCGACAAATCTGTACTTGCCCACTAAATGGTAAAATCCCTTATTTAATCTTGATTCCAAGCATTGATCGAAGAATAATTTTTTTGAACAAATAAAATGCAAGATCTGGAATAAAATCCAAACAATAACTCTTTTGCCAACTTCAGATTTACAAATATGCATATTGAATGATTCTGGACAATGCTATTCTTTTATTCTTACGAAAAATTGCAAGATTTCAATGGCATAAATTTTTAATCATAATTTTCAACACAGCCAAAAATTTCAACTCAACCAACAGTGCATCCAATCAAAATAAAAGCATACAAATTAACACAGAATTTTGAGAGGCTCCTGGCGTCCTACGGCTGTAGAAGAAACCCAACCTTGATGCTTTCCTTCCCCTTTCCAACACTGCCCCTTTTACTGTAACTTCTTTTTCCGAAACCCCCAAAATTCCCAGACAAATTTTCCCCAAAAGAAAAATCCCCCTCTACCTCCTTTTTTCCCCCCGTAAAAAGGATTTCCAAAACAAATAACTAATTTTCTTCTCCGAATAACTCCAACAAGTTTTACCAATTTTAATTAATCATTTTTTATTTATTCGTTTACTTATTTATTTTAAATTACCACCGCTCAACTTTAATTAAAGTAGCTTTAATTATTTACTTATTTAATTTTAAACCAATAATTTCTTTTGTTTTTAACTTACTTCAAATTAATTTCTAAAATTAATTAAAACAAAATTTTATAAACAATTAACTTTTAGCTAAAATATAATTAACCTTAATACTTCTTAACTCATAATTAATAATTCTAAAATAATTAAATTAACTATCACCAACATAATAAATTAATTAAATCATCTAACTCAAAACAATCGAAATATCAAGACAAAATTGGATCAACATATGACTCAATAAACTCATACGAATGACGAACTTCGGTCGGGAAACTCTTCCTTACAACTCCTTTTTAACCACATCGTACCCATTGGGTTTAAATTGGTGCTCGCCCTGTCCTGCCGAAGCAGGTGGAGTTGAGACTTTTAATCCTGCAATCCCTGCAAACAATTAAACGTCAAGTAACATATAATCTCCACTGAAAACATATGGTGAAAGGAAATAGCGGGGTAATAGGGCACTCGCAAGCGAGTTGTACTACTCCATCCTTCCACCATAATATACTGAACATGTCATTGTAAGCATAATATCATTATCGCATATAAATTTAAGAACTTATCATTGCATAATATAAATCAACTCATCTATGTATAATGTATCATCAACTGTCACACATAATGTAAGAGCAGTAAGCAAATTAACCAAGAAACCACACATGATCAAATATAAATCCACCACACAGAGTATCACAGAATGTCCACAATATCAAAAGTATCAAAAGTATCTAATGAATCAATTAACATGGGAGTATTACATCCTCCCCCCTAGAACATGGCTTACTCCTGGAATCTAGAGAACAAATAAGGGTAAGCCTCTCTAATGAGAGATGCATCCTCCCAAGTCGTCGAGGTTTCATCATTCGGATCCCATTGGACCCGCACCTGCTCAATATCTCTACCCCTGAGGGTGAGACTCTGACGCTGAAGCACGACCACGGGCTCTAAAGCTAGTTGTCCATCCTCAACCTGCAAAGCATTCCAATCCAGCACATGAGTAACATCAGGAAAGTAAGGCCTCAAAACATAAACATGGAAAACATCATGAATCTGTGACAGACAAGGTGGCAAGGCTAGGTAGTAGGCAACAGGTTTGATCCTCTCTAACACCTCAAAAGGCCCAACAAAATAGGGTTCCAACTTAGAACCCTTTCCATAATGGATAGGAATCTTTCTTGGATGCACCCATAGAAACACACGATCCCCAACTGCAAACTGCCGATCGACACGATGAGCATCTGCATACTTTTTCTGCCTATCCTGTGCTGCAATAAGGTGCTCTCTGATACGAGCCACCTGATGTTCCATATCTCGAAGCATATTAGGTCCAAGAAGAACCCTGTCCTCTAACCGATCCCAACTCAAAGGGGTACGACAAGGATGACCATACAATGCTTGAAAAGGTGCCATGCCAATGGAGCTATGATAACCATTATTGTAGGCAAACTCAACCAAATGCAAATACTCCTCCCAATGAGATTGTTGATCCATGATGTACATGTGGAACATGTCCTCTAGCACCTGATTAACTCTCTCAGTCTGACCATCAGTCTCAGGATGATAGGCAGAGCTAAAATTTAACTGAGTCCCTAGCGACTGTTGCAAGGAAGTCCATAGTGCCGATGTAAATACTAAATCTCTGTCAGATATGATCCTCCGTGGTATACCATAAATCGAACTATGTCCTCCATAAAAATCCTCGCTACTACAGATGCAGTATAAGATGACCTGATAGGAGAGAAATGAGCTACCTTAGTTAACCTGTCCATTGTAACCATGATCGCATCGTGACGCCTAGAAGACATGGGCAAACCAATGATAAAATCCATAGAAATGATATCCCATTTCCACTCAGGAACCAAATTAGGCTGAAGTAATCCTACCGGATGATGATGTTCTTCCTTAACCCTCTGGCACTCTAGACATCTAGCTACGAAATTAGTGATATCCTGCTTCATCCCTAACCAAAAATATAATGAACGCAGTTCTGCATACATCTTCTTAACTCCTGGATGTGCCGAATAGGGTACCCTATGGGCTTCAGTCAAAATTAGAGTACAGAGACCCTCTGCAGGAGGTACATACATACGTCCTGAATAACGCAAAGCACCATCAGAATCCAAGGAATACCCAGCAAATTTCCCTTCAAGAGACCGTCCTGACTCGATCTCAGACTTCACCTCTGAATACCAACTGTCTGAAGAGAGAGCATGGAGGATTTGACTCCTCAAATCAATCCCAAGAGTCATAGCAGAAATCTCATGCCTACACCTGCTCAAAGCATTAGCTACCACATTCTCCTTACCCTGAATATACTTCACTTCGAAATCATACTCGCACAAAAATTCCATCCATCTCCTCTATCTGGCATTCAGATTTGGCTGTGTAAATATGTATTGTAGACTACGATGATTAGTATGCAACTCGAATTGATGCCCCAAGAGAAAATGTCTCCACCTAACCAGAGCATGAACCACTGCGGCCAACTCAAGATCATGTGTAGGATAGTTCAATTCATGATCTTTAAGTTTCTGGGATTTGTATGCAATCACATGCCCCTCCTACATCAAGACGGCCCTTAGACCTTCCAAGGAGGCATCAGTACACACCACAAACTCTCCTGCAGGATCTGGTACTGCCAAAATAGGTGCACTTGTCAGTTTCTCCTTAAGAATCTGAAAAGCCTGTTGACACTTGTTTGACCACAAAAAAATATTCGCTTTTCTCTGGAGAGACGTGATAGGATGTACAATCCTAGAAAAGCCCTGGATAAACCGCCGATAGTAACCTACAAGTCCCATGAAACTGTGAACTTCTGAGACATTAGTAGGTACGGGCCAATCCACAATAGCCTGAATCTTTGCAGGGTCCATAGAGATTCCTTCACCTGAGATAACGTGGCCAAGATACTGAACTTCTGTCTTGTAGAAATCACACTTTTCCAAATTGGCGTATAACTGGTTTTCCCTCAAACATTGCAATACCTACTTGAGATGTTCTTCATGTTCCTCTATAGACCTAGAGTAGATCAATATATCATCGAGGAACACAAGAACAAATCTATCCAAAAAGGTCCTAAACACCCTGTTCATCAAGCTCATGAATACTGAAGGTGCATTTGTCAACCCAAATGGCATCACTGTGAACTCATAATGTCCATATTGAGTGTGAAATGCGATTTTATGAATATCCTGCTCTGCAATCCTCAACTGGTGATATCCGGACTTCAGATCAATCTTGGAAAATATCTTTGCCCCTCTTATCTGATCGAAGAGATCATCTATTATGGGTAGGGGATAACAATTCTTCACTATTACTTTATTCAACTGTCTATAATCAATGCATAGACGGAGAGAACCATCCTTCTTCTTCACCAAAATCACGGGTGCTCCCCAAGGAGAGACACTCAGATGGATAAACCCTTTTGCGATAAACTCCTCCAACTGAAGATGAAGTTCCTGAAGTTCCTACGTGGTCATTCGGTACGGAGCTCGAGAGATAGGCTTAGCTCCAGGTACTAGGTCTATCCGAAAATCTACATCCCGCTTAGGCGGCATTCCAGGAATCTCACTCAGAAACACATCAGCGAACCCCTTAAGAAGAGGATAATCATCCAATGATTTCTCTCAACTATCATCAGTCTCAAGATCATGCACTGCTACTGTAAAGAGCTGACAACCCTGATGGAACAACCGCTTTAACTGCATGGCAGAGATCATCTGCAAAGAAATAGGTCTCTGAGTGCCCATGATCTCCACCTCCTTTCCAGAATCATTGGTACACCGCACTGCCTTACGACGACAATCCAATAAAGCATGATGTGAACACAACTAATCAATTCCCAAGACTATATCATATGAGCCCAAGGGTAAGATCCGAAGGTCCACTTGGGTTGAAAAAGCTCCCAAATCTAACTTACAACCGTAAACAAACTCTTCTACACAAACTTTCGACCCTAAGGCTAGCTCAACCTGCCAAGTCATGCCTTACCTAGATGCCACCAAACCACATCGCTCCACAATAGAGGGACATATAAACAAAATCAGAAGCACCAAAATCAAAAAGTATGGAGACTTTAGTACCCTTCAACACACCTGATGTTTCGATCACAGTACCCTGATGCTCAGCTTTCCAATTTTCTATTGTTGCAAAGAATCGATGAGCTCTCCCCGCATCACCTACTCTAGGCTCTGAAACAGCTGGCCTCTGACTAAATTCTGTAGTAGTCTTCTGTGGACACTGTCTGGCAATGTGCCCTTGCTTCCCACATGAGAAACAACCTGTACCTCTCCCAAAGCCTCTAACCCTAGATGGTGCATTTGACTGTTGAAAGCTACCTCTAGATGGTGTCGATTATGCACTTTGTATAGGCTGCACAGAACGATCAGGTTTATCTCGTTGCCAACTACGAATCTTCCTGCCCTGAAACCTGTCCCTCTGCTGAGACTGCGATTTATTCTGCTTGGGTTGAGACTGCTGCTAGTATGAACCACCCCTAGATGGTGTCTGAAAATTCCTAGAGGACCCTGCAAACTGAGACTGCCCACCTCTAGAACCTGTACCTGGTGTCGGAGCACTACCGATCTGAACTCCAACCTGCCCTCCAAGAGCCATAGCCAAGTTTTCCTCTACCAACCGAGCTTTTTCCACTACCATTTCCATTATCTTTGGCTCAATGATTCTTACTCCACCACTGATACATGCATTCAGATCCCAAACAAAATGCTGAACAAGCAGCCCCTCGTCGTGATTAATCCCAGCATATTGCTTGAGTTCATAGAACCGTCGTTCATACTGCTCAACGGACATAGACATCTGCTTAATATCATGGAACTCATCAGCTCTGCGCTGCCTCCAATGATCAGAGAGAAACTGAGCCCTGAACCTATCCAAGAACAATTCTCATGTAAACATACTGATATTCAGGTGCAACTTCTGTTCTTCCAACCTCCACTAGGTAGAGGCAAAACCCCACAAATGCATTACTGCACACCTAGCCTTGGTATTGCTACCGAATGGGTGCATTCTGAAGTAATGATCCAAATCTATCAACCAGGTTTCTACTTCCAAGCCTCCTCCCGAGCCATCGAAGGTAGGAGGGTGAGCTCTCAACAAATCCCTCATATGCCCTGCTATTACTGCATCCTGATCAGCTGGAGCATCCCTGTGCCTTAGGGACCTTTCTCTCTCTCTTTCGATCTGAGACTCTTCCTAAGGCCTAGGTCCCAAACGATCAAGGAGTTCTCCTAGAAGATGTTGCAACTGACCATCCAAACCTGGCTGCCCCTGATTCTGGTCACCAACTGGTGGATTACTTTGAGGATTTGATTTTTCCTCATGTCCCGATCCATGGAGACTCAGTGGGGATGGACTATGATGCCTGACTGCTCGACCACCACCTCGGCCGCCTCTACAGCCACGACCTCTAGCTCGAGGCATGATCCTGCACACAGTTATAGTATGTAAGATCAAAGCTAGCACAAAGGTTGCCTAACGGACACCAACTGCCCAAGGAACCCAGCGTTAGTAACCTTGGCTCTGATACCAAGTTGTAATGCCCCGCCACGCAAACTCAAAGGAATTAAGTAAAATGCAACCAATTTTTATTTTATTTGAACATAGAAGAGAGTAGTAAATAACATAACATAATCATTAATCAAATTGCATAACTTAATCCTTCGAGGAACATGAGGTCGTTACTTAATATAAATAATTACCTAACTATTACATGATCCATCAATTCATCCATTCATAACAGTAATTACATCAGTAACAACAATAGAAAACATGATAGAATAATATCCAAGTTATAACATCATTATGAATTCTCCTCATAACCAAGTTACAAATAAAGTTCATTGCATCATCATAAGATTACATTACAATAGCACCATGTGCAAAAATATACAAGACTTTCCAAACTAGGTGGGAATGATACATCAATAAAAAAAATCACATAAATACATAAATCTGGAACCCACGAACAAGAATCCACTATAACTCAGCACCGTAAAATGAACCTGCATAAAAAGAGAGAATCCCAACGGGGTGCGAAACACGAACCACTCGACCACCCCCGTGCTAAGAGTTGCAAAGGAAGTGGTTCCCGACCAAGACCAACAAGACATAGACTCACAACCAACTAAATAAAATCACACAATACATAAAAGCATTCAAATTCGAACAACAACAAAAACCATCAATACAAAGCAAGTGACCAATTCTAGAGGATTTCCAAAAGACAACATAAACATGAATGTTAGAGGAGAGTGTCATCGCATGGCTTAACATGGATTCTCCGGACTACCTATTGCAAGGTGCCGCCTCCATCTACTGACAAATTATCCAGACAACCGAGCGCTAGGAGCCGCCTCCATCTATGGTTATCCAGACTACCTATCTCAAGGAGCCGCCCCATAGGGTTGCTCATGCGGATCCGTTACCCTTCACGAAGACAAGGCAACGAACATGCCAACCACGGCCTTCTCAATCCCCTTTAGTTTGTGGTAGCACTAAAAGGCGGATGAGGCAACAATTATCTTTTTAGTGTGTTACTACCCATTCCCTAGTTAATTATTTAAATTATCACTTATTAAATTTACTCTAATGAGGGCTATCCTGGCACCCCTTTGTGCGCTGACCACCCACTTAGAGCCACTCCCTCTAAACACTCAATCACAAAACAATATCATCAAAGGCTGTACCATATAAAGAACTAAAACAAATAATAATCAAGGTGAGGCATAACCATCTCACCAACCACAAGAAAACTCATTCATAAATTGGTATACTCCAAACATACAACTGATCCAATAGCATCACAAAAATCAAATTTAAAATGAAACAAGAGTGCCACATTATCCCACCTCTGGAATCACTCAGGTTCCTAACAAGAACGTTAAACATCTAGGTTTCCCAAACAAAAGAAAATCCCCATCACTCATGAAATAATATAACACAAAAGAATCATTACGATCACTACCACAAAACACGTCTCAATCATGGAAAATAAAATCCTCATCAACATACAATACAACAACACAAAGTTCCATTACAATTGCTAACATTCAAAATTATCTCTACTTTTGCCGTTACTCTCGTTTTCACAAAATACTACAAACAATTGCATCTTTTAAGTAACATAAATAAATGTAAACTTAACTCCTTATCTTACTAACAACTACTAATATTTAATCTATTGATTGTTACATTCCATATACAAGCGCACACACACATATATAGCTATAAATACTAACATTAATAACATTATTAATATTAACCTTTACCTATACATTCCTATGAATAGATGAAGTTATATATATATATAGATCTATAAAATACAAAAAGTCCGATCTAATCCGGTTAGATATAACATGAGGCGAATACCAAATTTACACATAAAAGGATGCACTCAAATACTACTAGCCAATCACATACCACAAAATGCGAATTCGGGTCATTAAGTAATGCTGTACTCAGATTCATATGTATATTTTTATTGTTATTATTTTGTTGAAATGAAAGTAGATTTAGGGAAATCCATAACAAATGGACATGGAATAACCAGTTGCTTAAAAAAAATAGGCGAATGCCCCAAAAGCTAAAAATACAGTGCATACCAACAGAATAATGAAGGATGCAATGTATAGCAAATGTAAGGAATGGACTGGCAGATGGCGGACGATAGCCACAGTGTGCAGTAGTTGAACACGACAATCAAACGAACTAGATTAAACCTAATACTAAAACAAGACACCGAACTGAGATTGTAATTCATCCCAAGGGCTATTTGATAGGCATTTTTAATCACTGCACCATAGTAAATGCGGCGCACCGTCTTTGGGGTCAGGGAACTGTGACTACCGCCGGCCACACTCTTCACACGCACTCAGAAATCTAATACGAGGTAAAGTACAGGGGTGCGAACAAAAAACTAAGACCAAACAGTGTTTAAACAAAAATAACTATTACGGGTTTCTTTTTTTTATAAATAATATACTATGGAAATTTCTGTATACGCATATGGTTCAGACCATTCCACTACGGACTCCTGTACGTGTTCAATAAGGAGGACAGAGAATAGAATATAAATAGACTATGCTGGCATAGGGCACAATAATCCAGGAACACAACATAGCCAAAATCCATAATAGAAAACTCCGCGAATTACTAACACTTACATTTTCCTTCACTAAAACAGAATAACTACACAGGCCCTATATCAAGCAATAAAATTTTACTCAATATAAAATGAATTTCATATAGTAAAATAAACGATAAAGTTTTCCGTATGGCAACCCAATTTTTCATACACAGGGTAAAATAAAAACTACCCAACCCATACACTATTTTTTGGAAATTTTAGAAAGAATTAAACCGAGAAATCTGTACTTGCCCACTAAATGGTAAAATCCCTTATTTAATCTTGATTCCAAGCATTGATCAAAGAATAATTGTTTTGAACAAATAAAATGCAAGATCTAGAATAAAATCCAAACAATAACTCTTTTGCCAACTTCAAATTTACAAATATGCGTATTGAATGATTCTAGACAATACTATTCTTTTATTCTTACAGAAAATTGCAAGATTTCAATGGCATAAATTTTCAATCATAATTTTCAACACAGCCAAAAATTTCAACTCAACCAACAGTACAACCAATCAAAATAAAAGCATACAAATTAACACAGAATTTTGAGAGGCGCCTGGCGTCCTACGGCTGTAGAAGAAACCCAACCTCGATGCTTTCCTTCCCCTTTTCGATACTGCCCCTTTTACTGTAACTTCTTTTTTCGAAACCCCCAAAATTCCCAGACAAATTTTCCCCAAAAGAAAAATCCCCCTCTACCTCCTTTTTTCCCCCCGTAAAAAGGATTTCCAAAACAAATAACTAATTTTCTTCTCCGAATAACTCCCACAAGTTTTACCAATTTTAATTAATCATTTTTATGTATTCGTTTACTTATTTATTTTAAATTACCACTGCTCAACTTTAATTAAAGTAGCTTTAATTATTTACTTATTTAATTTTAAACCAATAATCTCTTTTGTTTTTAACTTACTTCCACTTAATTTCTAAAATTAATTAAAACAAACTTTTATAAACAATTAACTTTTAGCTAAAATATAATTAACCTTAATACTTCTTAACTCATAATTAATAATTCTAAAATAATTAAATTAACTATCACCAACATAATAAATTAATTAAATCATCTAACTCAAAACAATCAAAATATCAAGACAAAATCGGATCAACATATGACTCAATAAACTCATACGAATGACGGACTTGGGTCGGGAAACTCTTCCTTACAACTCCTTTTTAACCACATTGTACCCGTTGGGTTTAAATTGGTGCTCGCCCTATCCTGCCGAAGCAGGTGGAGTCGAGACTTTTAATCTTGCAATCCCTGCAAACAATTAAATGTCAAGTAACATATAATCTCCACTGAAAACACATGGTGAAAGGAAATAGCGGGGTAATAGGGCACTCACAAGCGAGTGTTACTACTCCATCCTTCCACCATAATATACTGAACATGTCATTGTAAGCATAATATCATTATCTCATATAAATTTAAGAACTTATCATTGCATAATAAATCAACTCATCTATGTATAATGTATCATCAACTGTCACACATAATGTAAGAGCAGTAAGCAAATTAACCAAGAAACCACACATGATCAAATATAAATCCACCACACAGAGTATCACAGAATGTCCACAATATCAAAAGTATCAAAAGTATCCAATGAATCAATCAACATGGGAGTATTACATATTGCTTGAAGTTCAATCCTTTGTGAAGTGAGGTGGTAACTTTTCCTAAAGATCCTACTCAAGATGTGAAGAAATTTTTAGATCTATAATATTTCCAGTGAGGAAGAAAAAATCTACAACAGCTACAATATATTGAGGTATTCTCCATATTTTGGTTTTCAAGAAGGCTACATTTGCATATGAAAACCATATTTGAAGTTATGAAAAATTTGGTTCCCCATTGAGTGAATAAGCACTAAGAAAGGGAATAATAGTGATTGTTTTGCATACTTCTATATTACTAGACTGCAACATCTATTATAAGGTGAAGTATAAAGAATCCTTGCAAAAATTCATTTAGAAGGTATTAAGTAAATCAAGACAAAAATCTGCATTATAAAAGCTTAATATTTTGTTGTAAAATAAATTTGAAGGACCCTTTGTAACTATAATATTGATATGAAAAGTCTTGTAGGGGTGTAATAAGGTATATCATCAATATATGCATCCCTGTATGGTTCCTAGTGCAACCATTGTTTGTAATCAGCTTCAGTCAAATTGTAAGAGAATTTTTAACTCTAAAAGATATAGAGCCATCAATTTTAGTGGAATTAATGGTTACCCAACTGTTATTCCACTTGAAATCTAAAATAAGCTACCCCAATTCAGTGGTATAAAGAGTGAGTCAACTAATAAGCATCTACAAGAATTCAACAATTTAATGGATGACTATGAGGTAGATCATGAGGATGTAATTATGAGACTATTTGTTCAATCTTTGAAAGGAGATGTAAGGGATTGGTTCTCTTACTTACCAACCTAATCTGTTTAATCTTGGAGTGAGTTCAAAGTAGTGTTCATAGAGCAATTTGGTGAAAGAATCAATGCTAGTTATGTGATCAATAATTTTATGAGCATTGAAAAAGAAGAGGATGAGCTTGTTCCAACATTTAACCAAAGATTTGTTTAAAAATTAAGGGATATTTCTAAGGTTTTGAGAATAAGTGATGTAGTGTGTTTTCTTTTTTATTTGGGATCTTTTGATAGTAAGATGAGCTATTTTTTGAGAGATAAGGATCCTAATACCTTGCATCAGGCCTATGGTATATCCATGAACATTGAAAACAACCAGAAGTATGGGATGCAATGGAGTTACTTGAATACAAGTGTTTGCTGCCCTGAGACACCAAATGTTGATGAAAGGTGTAAGGGAAAAATTAAAGATGAATGTCAAAGAACCTACATCCCTATTGTTTTAGCTTGCACATCATTCCATAGTAGGGATTACATAGATCCCCAAAAAAATGGTCAAGAAGTTGCATGCATTTGTGATCCTATAGTCTTTGTTCAAGCCCTCTCCTACATAAGAAGACATGAAGGAGAATCAACATACAATATCTACGCAAGGTTTATGGGTACTTTGTCTTCAATTCCTAAATGTCACATACCTAGAAATTCAAAATGCATTGATTTTTTTTGTGAATCTTATGAACCAGGTTTGAGTGCTCTACCAAAGGAGTTGAAACCTGTTGAGATTGACCAAGTGTGTGAAAAATTTTCTCTTTTTGAAAATATTAGAGATGATCATCAGGAAACTATCATATTTTCAGCCTATGTTGATAATGATTATGTTGTTCCACATGAGTTAAGAAATGAGATATCTCGTAAAGAAGAAGAGAGTAGAATCAAGGTTGAAAATGCATCCCTCAGTGAAGAAAATGAAATGTGTGGATTTTATTCTTTTGAAAATTCAAGTACCTATACTCTTATGTAATTCTTAAGACTAAGCAATCATTCTAAAAATTTTCAACATAGTTGTGATGTTGATGAGTCCTCTTGCTTTAGTAATGATGTTGGTATTAAGTATGATCACTCCTCTGATAGTAATGATTTTCCTCATAAAGAAAAGATTTCATTCTTTACTTCAAATGGGAAATATGATGATAATGATGGAAACACATGTTTTTTGAGAAGGAACAACTTTCTTCCTGTCAAGAGTTTTCCAAAGTGTGAGTCAAAAATGTTATCTATAGATGATGTGAATGAAGTTGAAAATCTATATGTATGCTCTTGTAGTAATTATGATGATTTTGAATACAATGATGATATGGAAGAGTTAGATCTTCATGTTAAGGAGGCTTTAATAATAGCAATGAATGTAATGGAAAATTGCTTGTTCGAAGAGCCTCCATCTTCACTAGAAATGAGAAATGATGATTCTTATTGGTGCAAAGATAATCCACTTTTTGTTGAGAGATTTGATGGTGTATCTGATAAAGGGTTAGAATATGGTCTTGAGTAAACAAAGCAGTACAATTATGAGCTTCTAGAGGGTGTTACACATGACTATTTTACATTTGATACTGATTTTGTAGGTAGGGATGAGTATCATGATGCCAACTACTTGGAGGAGTATGAATACTTTCAGTTCCTAGTTCAACTGGGAGGCATTTTGATGGAGCATGACAATAAAATATAGAGCAAAGAATGTTATTTTCAATATGATTGTGTCATGTGATGATGAAAATTTTTAGTTTATGCCTGATTATACAATGCAGAATGATAAAGATTACATTAGCAATAGTATGCTCACAAGGGTTCTAAAAAATGTTAATGGTAATGTTTGTAGTCAGGTAGATTCTAGTAGTAACCATATATTTTTTCTTGTAAGAGGAGGGTTATACTTGTTGCAATGGTATGGTAGAGGTAAAATTGGATGGGGGAAAACTAGATCTTTCACTAGATTGGTCTTTGATAGGGACAAGTATCAGCCCAAAGTTTAGTGGCCTAGGCCCACCAAGTAAAGTGGAAGCTTAGTTATATTGTAGGGTGCATACTAAAAATTTTCACCCTAGATGAAGGCTTCAGATAGGATGGAGATTGGATCTCATGGTTTAGGTCCTTATGACCTATGTAAAAATTGTATATATGTTGGTTGTCCTAGTTTTTTTTTTGTGCTTGGTTTGCTTCACCCATGATTATGGGATCTCACCATGCCTGTAAAAGGAGCCATTGATGGAACCCCTAAAAAAAAATTTGGATTCCATCTTAAAAGCTTGCGTATTGGCTTGGACCCTCATTTTTGGTTTAGGGTTATGTTCCTCATCACTTTTTTAGGGTTTATGTTGCCAAGAACCCTCACAATTGACCTATGAGTCCAAAAAACCTTGGTCATTCTAATTTTACATTGAATTGTTGCTCCTAGTATCCTATTGTTCAAGTTTCCTCTTATGCCATTGAAATCGATGTTTTCACCGGCCCTTAATTTTAGGTTTCTTGGTCACCAAAAGCTTTTTTAGTGTTCAAATTTTCCTATGATCGAGCTTGATTTTCATTTTAAGTGACTTAAGTCTTAAGTCTTCTTTCCTAAGTGTCATGTTCCTGTCATCCTATTAGTGGCCCCCTTTTAAAAAATTAACATTTGTGACATGTGTAGATTGTAGTTTTAAGATGACTATTCAATCATTCCAGATGAATCTTGGTTGTTCCTCGTACGCTTGTTTCATTTTATTGTTCATTAAAAAATTTGAACAGGCTGACAGGTGGTTTCCATGTGTCATGTTAGCCAATGGGACAATTAATTCCAAAGGGCCAACATGCATTGCTTGGAGATAGATCAATGATGGCCATTGCAACACTTGTTTTCATCAAGACCATTCCCCATGTGCCTTTCCGTCTTGTGCATTAAGGTAAAGTGATCGCATGGACTAGTGAGCATTGTACACATGTAACCTTTACATGGTGAGACTGATGTCTCTTGAGGATCAATGAATGGTATCAGATGGAAATCAATGGTGGTCGTTGAAAGATTTGGCCACATCTTGGTCGTTCCCCACACACCCAATTTTTTTCTTTCTTCATTAAAATAATCACACAGGCTTGTAGGTAAGATGAAATTTGTCACCCCATGGAGGGACCCACCAGACTTTGGAGATAGTGATTGCTTCATAAGAAAGGAGATCGATAGTCGATGGTGGGTGATGTAGGTCAATCATGACCACTCCTTTCCATCCTATGAAGGGTGCACTTGTGTCTCGTGTTTTGAGCAAGCAAGCGGGTGAGTGCCACATGAAATATTTGGAGGCTCTAATAGACTCTAGTGGAGATGTAATGCTACTAAATTTAACCAAGATGGCACTGTGATAAAAATGGCACTTTTTGAGATTATTATTTTAGCATGTGTTTAGGATTTCAACCATTAATTCTAACAGTTATTGGTACATATGGGAAGGTGAAAATAAAGCAAGGAAGAGTACATACCCATATTCTGAGATCAAATCAAGATCACTCCTTGCTATGCTACTATGATGAAATGCAAGTGTATTAATTACCATAGGTGAGGGGGTAACTATGGCACAACAAGCTTTAATTGATGCTAAGTATGTGGTTGAATGTGTACACATAGTGGATGTATATCTACTTGGGGATTTTCTAATTGGGAAAAGGCACTAATAACATGCAATTAAGCTTTTTCATGATTAATTACACTAATGATAACTATCCATTGATTTATCTTAAAATGTGATCAAAGGACGAGATTTAAAAATTAAAGCAGACTATAGTCCCCTCCCCCACATAAGCTTTTATTTAGTATTAATGGTTGGAACACTTGCATGGATTGATATAATGAGGAACAATGGCTATATTTTTTTCATTCAGAATTTGCATTCATAGATTGAATATTAGGTTATGTCTGAGAGAAGAATTGGTGAGGGTTTTTTGAATCTTCTTATTCTAGTTATTGAGAAAATGAGTAAGTCAGGCGAGTCTATTAGTGTAGTCCAAAGGTCTAGGAGATTGAGTTTGCTTGAATCTAAGGAAAATGCTCCTAAGGATGAAATTGAAACATAGGGAGCTCCTGAAACACCAAAGGGTAGAAGGGCACATAGAAAATTAAAGAAATATGGTGTAAGGAGTAATTACCACCTAAGAAGCTAGACCATTTCAAAAGAATTGGTCAAGTTTAAGGGGAAAGAGTTGGTTGAGTATGAAAAGAAGGAAAAGAAAAAGTGAAAATATCATAAGGCTTATTTGGGGAAACATAATTCTCCCATTGAGGTTTCTGATAGCCCTTCAGATAGTGGAGGTGACACTGATACAAAGTGTGGTCATTATCCCCTTTCCTTGGTACCTTCTGAAGACTCTGATGAGGAAGTGGTGATGGTTCATCCAGTTCCATCATGAATAAGACGTTGGCAAGCATACTCTGATGCTGATGACTTAGAGTGATGTCTCTGCCACATTTTTTTTTTTGATGACACCATAGCCACCATATCAGGATTGTCCTTTTAAGCATGTTTGAGGTTTTTTGTTTTTAGTGTTAATGTGGAAATCTCTCAGGATGGTGTGTTGAAGTTACAAACTTCCTAACTTTGATAGTAGATATGATTTTTTTGGGTGGTATACAATTTTTTTTTCAAGCTATGAGTGGAGAATATTCTTTGGTCATTAAGGAAAACATGACTCTATGCTACTATAGTAACAATATTTTCCTCTTGAAGGGTTGGCAAGTCTTCATTCAAAGGATGTGTAGTTTGGTCTTTTACTTTTCCATATTCTGCAATGATTACATGTAACTAACTGGGGAATGTATCAAATTCTGGTACAAATGATCTTGAAATGAAATGATATGTAAATGTAATTGATCCTGATGCTTGTTGCTCCCTTTTTCTACAAAAGGGATTTCAGGGCTCATTATAGTTTTCATAATTTTAGGTCTCAACATGGTCTAGGTGAAAAGCTAGGTACAAAAAAGGAATTTTGTAGAAAATATGAATGAATAGAATAGTAGATTGTCTTGGGTATGAGTCATGTATATAATAGTCTTAAAATTAGTTTTATTAGAAGTTACAAATATTAAAAAAAATATTATTTTAGAAACAAATACTCTCTTATGTATCTTTCTTTCAAGTTATAAATGAAAATATCAATTGTATTCTCATTTATCTTCAGTTTTTTAATTGAATGTATGGCTCTGCTTTTTCTTTAACTCAAAGAGTTAATTAAATTCTTGAAAATGGTTGTAGATTTGTAAGAAATTGTATAGGATTTGGTACGAAGTTATGTTTCAGGCGCTATGATTTTTCATGCTACAAAGCACTATGGAAATGGTCCACCAATTTTTGAATTGAATAGATTATATATTACTGGTTCTTGAATATTTGACTCCATTGTTCCAATTTATGAAGTACTAGTCTATTTTTTAGATATTCTTGCATGAAAATGAGCTATTGGCATACCTGGACATGGATTTAAAATGAGAACAACATTCATTTAAAAAAAAATCAATTATAATGTATGGGTTTGAAATACCATTGATTCCGAGGTTAGGGCCCTAGCTCGGTTGGCTAAATCTTTCCTATTGTAGGAGGTTGGTCACGAGGTCTAGTCTCCCCAACCCTCATGGTACCAGAGGGCGTGTCGCGCCAGCGCCGCCAGTCATGTTAAAAAGTTTACCAGGTGCACTGCAGTTTATATGGGGTCGTGCTACCCGATTCCTGCAATCTAAAAAAAAAATACCATTGATTCCTAGAAAATAGGTATGCATTTGCTCAAAGGTCTGCCAAATCTTCAATAAAGTGCATTTATTTGTAATAAATAGGAATCAATCTATGTATAAATGTGTTACCAACTAGACATACCTCACTTAAACACAATAAGGAAAAACCTCCTAGGTCCCACAGAGCCTGAAGTGTAGGAGTAAAGACCTTGGAGTCCTTTACTCATTGTGTTGGCCACTAGCCTTGAAGATTCTTAACCATAAGGTTTGGCTACCCTTTAGAGAATTTCAAGGTTCTGCTGGAAAAATCACCAACAACATGAGTCAACTTAGGATTAGATCATTTAAACTCCAATGATACAAACAAAGCTTTTTAACCCTTACAAATGGTAAAAAGAGGTTTGAAGGAGATATTGTTGACTTGTTCAAAAAAGAAAAGTATACATGGCTCGGGTATTTGAAGATAATGTTGATGACAAGAGAAAAAATTATCATTGTGGAATTTCATCATCATTTGAGGTGGAAATTCATTCATATGCAAATGATAGACAACCGATCACAAGCACACTTCACTATAATGGAGTGTTAGCGGATATTATAGAGCTTGATTTTATATCTTTCAAGAAAGTTATTTTTTTGTGTTAAATGGTACAAGCATATCGAAGTGGGTGAAGAAAAAACTATATTGTTGCACAAGAATGGATTCCATATGATCGATACATCTAGGTTTGAAGGAAATTTTGAACCTTATGTATTTTCAAATCAATGTGACCAGATATTTCTCATTTCAAATTTAGAACAACTCAGTTGGTTATTCATGATTAATTATGATCCAAGAGGACGAAGACTAACATTTGTTCAAGATGTAGAAGACCATGATTTAATTGAAGATGCAGAAGTCCCCCTTAAAGACATAGATGGCCAAGATGGAGATGATGAAAAATTTATTAACAATTATGTGTATGACAAAGATGAATATTATGACGAGTTTACTAAAGTGTCTAAAGGATATGAGAAAGCACATGGGCATCGAGTCCATGAAGATGATGAATTTATTCATTTTCATTTACCTATAGCTGAAGGTGAAGACCATGAAAACTATGGTATTAATTTATTTGTGGATTTAGGGCCCATTAATGATGGTGCATTTATGCCATAAGATAAGGATATTTCATGTGAGAATGGCATTGTTTGATCATCATGTTCACTTTAAGATGGTTGTGAGGATTCAGTACAATATAATTAACTCATTACAAGTTAAGTATTATTTTTTAATTATACAAAAAATGTAATGGAAATTAAGTAATTTGAATAGTTTGAGTGTTCAGTTAGTGGATGTTTGTAACGTTAATTAATATAGCTTTAATTTTTTTCAATTGGATAAGTTGTTTCATTTTATTTTTTTACTTTAACAATTTACCTGAAAGATACTTTTGTGTTTGGAAGCTTTACGCAATCAACACCTACACACTTTATGCAATTGACACCTGGGCAAGAGAAACACAATACCATAAAGCTAAAATAACATTGGAAGTTGAGAATTGTTTATGTTGGATGCTATGGTTGTGTTGCTGATATGTGGTTGTCATTGATGTCAACACTATTAACATTATTGTATTGAAGGTTGTATATGTCGAGGATATTAAGAAAATTGTTGAAGAAAGAGTTGCAGGTTGATAGTGGAATAGTGAAGGTCATGTTCAAGTGTCTTTCTTAGTACATTGATGGTCGGTCATTATGGACTAAAGGGTTTATTGTAGAGAGTATCTAGTTTATCCACCAGAATTTTTAGAGGTCCGCGTGAAGATTTTATTGTGTTATGAATAGTTATGTTATGACAGTTTTTCTGTGGTTTCATTTTGTGTTCCTAAGTGAAGTTGATGTGATTCTAGTAATTTCAGTTGCTACAAATGCTTCTCTATTGATTCTTAATGTTCATGGATGCTTCTAGATCATTCTTTATCCTTGTTGCATGTTTGCGTTGATCGGTGTGTTCATGGTGGATGATTTTCCTCTTGTGTGTTCAGGTTTTCATGTTCTTGGCCAACATGGTGGTTGTAACATGTTGTGGATCCCTAGAGATTAAAATGTGAATGTTTGGCACACTCGAGGATATTGTTTTAAGTCTTCATTATGTTGTAGCTGATGGTGTTTGATTTGCATTGAAAATTTATTTGTAAATTTGGGTCGACATTGTAAATATGTTTAATATTTTGTCCGACGAAGTTTTTGATGTAAATCCATGTTGTGGATATATAAGAGTTATTGTTTGTGCAAAATTAGTGTGTGTGTGAAGTGAGGAAGAGCCATAGAAAGTGTGAGTGTGCGAATAATGATCTAATCATTTGATTTCAAAGCAGAGTGTGAAGAAGTTTGAGCTAAGTGTGAAGGAGTGTTTTTGTGCTTAACCGGAACTGTAATTAGAATTTTGTAGAAGCTATTTTCTTAATTCATACCCTATGGATCTAATCCGAACTGTTGTAAGATAGTGTGTCTTCTTTGGGTAGTGAGCCCTCTTGTAACTGAGTAGTGAGCTCTAGGAAATGTTCTTGAATGCATGTGCATTCCCATTATTCTTCATTATACTTTTAACAAGGTATAATATTGTGGACTAACATCCACCGTGGTTTTTCCCCTAACAGGGTTTCCACATAAAAATCTTGGTGTTCTCTATGTTTCTGATGTGTTGATTTTTTATGGTTTATTAATCATTCATTAGATTTGAGATTAAGTTAAGCTTGAAAAGTTTAAATAATCAGTGACAACTGATTCACCCCACCTCTCAGTTGTATGTCCTTGCTTTGCCAACAATTTATGTTTTTCTTATGTAGTGAAACATAATGAAAATTATGTATGTTATTGTTCATGTGTTGGTGAACTTTACTTATGTTACTAGCATCACCTGCATATGTTCTCTAATTAATATTCTACTATTAGATATTTTGTTTCATTTGTAGTTGTTGACATCAGACAACCCTAGTGATGTTGGTGGCAGGATGGACCATGGAGTTGCTGCAACAATAGCCAATTTTTATCCATTGAGAGAGGTATGCAATGGATTATTCAGTATGGTCTATTATAGAAAAATTTCATGATACTTTTATGTAGTTTAATTTCTATCTTGATTGTTGCTATAGGTGGTTGTCACTCCAGATCATGGATGTGGTAATTTTGTAAATGTGTGTGATGACTATATGTATGTAGTAAGTGATTATATTTTGTTATATGTCATTCCACAATTCAATTTCTATGTATTAACATCATTACTTGTTATTGTATCAGTTGAAGGTCTAAAATGAAGAGAGGAGGACTAGTGAGCATGTTTGAAAGACAAGAGAACCGGCATGCAGTCCATCTAGTTGAATTTCAAAGGAAGGACGAGATATTTTTCCTTCCCCTAGAGGGAAATGACTATGTATTAGGGTTGTTGTATACCTATGTGACATTTTGGAACATATGTTTTGTTCTATCAATATATACATGACATTTTATGTCCATATGGCTCTTTTGTACTAAGCATGTATGACTTTTTTGGATATATTGTATATACTTTTATCAATATATATCATTATATAGCCTTCTAACTTTTTGATTAAATAAAATTTTATTTTGCTACTTCTATTCTTGAATGATGTTATCATGTGTATTGTGTAAATTGTATACTTGAATGTTGTAGGCATAGATTTTTTTTACATTTAATGCTTAATTAATTACTGTTGATTTCTCAATAAGCTCCATCTAATGTGTATTGTGTAAATAAGCTCCATTCCTAGTGGTTTGTATCCTTTGCAATTCTTCAATTATTTGTACTTCACTTATTCATATGTATGCTTCACTTATTCACGTGTATAAATCATGTATATTGTGTTTATTCATGTGTATGCTTCATGTTTCCAATGTATAATTCATGTGTTCATGTGTATTCTTCATGATTCATGTGTATAATTTATGTATTTGTGTGTATTATCCATGCTTCTTGAATTCTATTGTTGTCTAGTAGCAAGGAATTTAAAACTAAAAGGTTTCAAATGAACTATAAGAGCTCCTTCCCATAAAAAAATATCATAGAAAAATGTACTACTTTTGATTCATGGCTGAGGCTAGCATCCAACAACTAATGGTTTTGATTCTAAAGCTTAGAAAACATTACATTTGCATCTATAGAACAAGTGGATGTTTTAAACCTCATGGGAATATATATATACCTCTATGAACTTATATGAATGTGTATCAAAACACATGATAGTTGTTGATCCAACCAGCAAAATTTATTTGCATCTGCTAATATCACAACACTTGACATCTCATTAAATGAAATCAATACAGAGGTTAGTTTTAATGATATTCTAATATTAGATGTGTATGAACAACAATATAAGCTTGATTTTTAGATGCATCACCCACATGTAGTTATCACATCTCTCCCATATTCATCATTAAAATAAGTTTAAAAACCTCCTTCTATTTTCTATGCGTGAAATAACATGACAAATCATTGAGAATCATGGTCCTATAATTGCTTCCACATCACATTTTATAACTCTAGAGAATGATAAAACATATGTCATGGATTTTGAATATTTAGATCCAATGTTTCACTAGTAAACTGAGTTTTGCATCTCAACAAGGGTGCACTATTCGGTGAAAACAACTACAGTTTAGACTCTTAAGGGATTTAGCCAGTTGAACATATCTCAAAACAATTCAACATGTTTGGGTGTGAAAGATGATCATGCCTAGTGTAAATGTACCCACCCGAATGTGTTGAAATAGTTTTTTTCATCACACAAGTTTCAAAACAAAAGGTGCACCACTTTGCAACTTTGCAGTACTTGCATTTGACTCCTTTTTCCCCAAGCAAAAAGTCACCACCATGGGAAAGCACCACCAAGATAGCAAAAAATGAGAGAGGTTATTGTAGAGGGGCCCAACATGAACCCATAGGCTTAGATGAGAATTTTATAAGCATCATAGTATCCGAGTAACAACATGCTGAAGTTTGCAACCATTTTCCACTTTGTACTCTTAAGGGATTATGTTGGTTGAATCTAGTTCAGAGTGATTCATCGTGTTTGGGTGTGAATGAGGACCATTCCTAGCATAAAAATACCCACCAGATTTTTTGGAATAGTTTGTTTGGTCACATGAGTTGTAGAACGAAAGTTGCACCAGATTGCCACTTTCAAATACTTGCATTTGACAACTTTTTCCCCAAGTGAAAATTTGCCACCATGGGAAAAGGCCTCTGAGATCTAGCAAAAACTAAGAGAGGTTATTATAGAGGGTCCTAGTGTGATCCTATAGGCTTAGACAAGAATTTTATAAGAGTCATGGTATCCGAGAAACGTTTGTAGCCATTTTGCACTTTGGACTCTTAAGGGATTTAGTCAGTTGAATATAGCTCAAAGTGATTCAACATGTTTGGGTGAAAAATAAGACCATGTATAGCATAAAAATACCCACCCAGACATGTTAGAATAGTTAATTTGGTCATACGAGTTGCAAAATGAAAGTTGCACCTCTTTACAACTTTGTACTACTTGCATTTGATAACTTTTTCCCCAAGTGAAAAATCACCACCACAGGAAAATGACTCTAAGATAGAGAAAAATGAGAGAGTTTATTATAGAGGGGACCAACTTGAACCCATAGGCTCCGACAAGAATTTTCTAAGTGTCATGGTATCTGAGTAACAATATGTTGAAGCTTGTATCTATTTTGCACTTTGGACTCTTAAGGGATTCTTCTTGTTGAATTTAGCTCAAAACAATTCAACATGTTTGGGTGAAAAAGAGGACCATTCCTAGCATAAAAGTACCCATTCAGACATGTTGGAGCAGTTCATTTGGTCACACAAGTTGCGAAATAAAATTTGCACCACTTTGCAACTTTCAATTACTTTCATTTGACAACTTTTTCCCCAAGTGAAATTTCACCACCACAAGAAAAGGCCTCTGAGATAGTAAAAAATGAGAAAGGTTATTATGGAGGGGCCCAACACGATCCCATAGGCTGAAATGATAAGTTTCTAAGAATCACAGTATCTGAGTAACAACATACTAAAGTTTGTAGTCATTTTGCACTTTGGACTCTTAAGGGATTCTGCCAGTTGAATGTAGCTCGGTGCGATTCAGTGTGTTTAGGTGCAAAAGAGGACCATGAATAACATAATTGTACCCATTCGAATGCATCAAAAAAAAAAAATTTGGTCACATGAGTTGCATAATGAAATTTGAACCACTTTGCAACTTTCAACTACTTACATTTGACAACTTTTTCCCCAACTGAAAATTTGTCACCACAAGAAAAGGCTTTCGAGATAGTAAAAACCGAGAGAGGTTATTGTAGAGGGGCCCAGTGAAATCCCATAGGATCAGATAAGAATTTTCTAAGGATAACAATATCTGAGCAACATGTTGAACTTTGCAGTCATTTTGCACTTTGGACTCTTAAAGGATTTTGTATGTTGAATGTAGCTCAGAGCGATTAAGCATGTTTGGGTGTAAAATAGGACCATACCTAGCATAAAAATACTCACTCAGATGCATCAGAACAATTTTTTTAACACACAAGTTGTAGAATGAAAGTTGTGCCACTTTTCAACTTTCAACTACTTGCATTTGGCAACTTTTTCTTGAAGTGAAAATTCTCCACCACAAGAAAAAGCCTCTAAGATAGAGAAAATTAAGAGAGGTTATTGTAGAGGGGCCCAACACAATCCCTATTGTGTGGTCTCACAACATGCCCCAGTTTTTTCCTTGGAAAAATGTGGACCCCTTTTTTTTGTCCTTTTGTTCCCTTTCACTTTTGTTTGCTTTAGCATCGTTCTATGGTTTGGTTGGTTGTTGGTATCATTTTCAATTTTTCTTGGTCTTTGTTTTATTCATTTTTCTTTACTAGATTTGGTGTTTCGATATTTTCATAAAAGTTTAATTTATTACCAAAAACTGGAATCCCAGAGTCCTGCATTAGGATCAAAGTGAATTGTATCTTCACTTGGTCATAGCTCCACCTGATAATTTAGTGACTGAAGTCATCAATCCTGGTAATATCTTTTTTATCTAATTTCGGTATTTTAATTTTATTTCCTTTTCCTTATTTAGAAATAAAAAACTTGTTTTTAAATTTGTTAATCTCTCTTGAACTTGATTCCTAGTCTTTTCTTTTGTTCTGGTTTTATCTTTCTAAAGCTTGGAGGTAAATTCTTAGATCCCATTGTTTCCTTTTTAAGTCAATACCAGAAATTCTTAATCTCAGTGAGCACAAATTGATCACATATCTTTAATTACCTATACCTCATAGAGAATCAACATGACATCTGATTGCCATGTACAACCATCATGTCATCTTTCTCCTTTAGTAGTGAGCTCGCACAAAAATCTAGGTGTTCGTGATTTAAACCCTAATCCATAATGATTGCACCTTTTTTCGAGGAATTAATGTGATCTAACAGATAATTAATGAAAGTTGTAAACTACCTATGTACTTGGAACCACCTCAAGCATGTAGTTGCTTTTGTAACAGTCCACTTCATGTCATGCTACAAATTTGGAAAGGACATTGAAAGAATGAAATAATACTTGCACGCAAGTAAAGGTAAACTTTGAGAAGCTGAGAACACAACTACCAAGGGTTTTGAAGTTATATTCTAAAAGATTATAATCATCGACCAGAACCAGGTATGTTTCGGATAACTAATATTTTGTTAGTTATTTTCATGCATGAAAATCTCGAAAGATGGTATTTCCCTTTAGAAATTGAAATGTTGATTATTCTTTGATTTTGAATTTAACTAGAAGATTAACTGAAAGTTTTATAAATTGTAAAAGTTGGTAAAATTTAATCCTAACTAACACACAAGACACACTTTTGAAGAATACAAAACACACTAGAGAAAAAGAATACTTCTAATGCAAGGACAAAAGATAAATTCAAATACTGCAATTTGCAAGCCATACCAATCATTGTGGTAGTTACAGACACTCATATGGGATGGTCTTCTGATATTAAAATTTGCACACGGGCAGTACAAGAAAATTCCTCTCAATGTACCAAAAATGCTATGAAAAATGGGTTACTTTTAGCCATAGGGTTTCCACCAACAATGGAGGCCCTTGAATTGGTTATGCAATGTATGAATTATTACAACCCAACCAAAAGAGTCATTGAGAAAGAAGGGGGAATTTATGTAAGCATCTCATAGAAAGGAATTACACAAACATTTGGGCTCCCTATTTACACACAAATGTATAATGTTGATATGAAATCAAAGGGAAAAATGTATCAAGACATTGAAGCCAAGAACAAAGAAAATATGAGTACTTAATGCCAAGAATGGATTACATTACATACAAAATTAATTTAGAGGTCTATGTTCAACCAAGAAATTCAAGATATTATAACTTTGTTGTACATGATAGCTGGTTTAAGAGATGCAAGTAAATTTGAACCCTAGATGTTTGTAATAATATCCAGCTTGATGGAAAATCCTATGCAAATGCACTGGGGAAAGTTTATAAGTGGTAGATTATATGAAACTAGGTGCTTTTATATCTCTTCATATGTGATGTACTCATGTACCATGAGATCCATTAAGAAAGGGTTGATACAGATTGGTACTTTGGGCATGAAGTAGTAAAGAGCTTGATATATGCTCATTTACCCTAGATCACCATCCATGGATATAAAGAGAATTGCAAGAGAGTCAATGATCTGTTCTCCATGAAACTAGTCAGTACAATGGAAGGTGATAAAGCCAAAAGATTATCCCTAGAGACACAAAGTGTCATTTGACCAATGGGAGGCTGGTACATTCAGTTCCCCACTTACTCGTATATTAGGATGGAAAGATTTGATGGACATCCATTCATGTTTCGCAGGTACTCGATAAAAAAATTTGTTTTATTAGAATTGGTGAGATAGTTGAAACCATCTTAGGCTCTTTATAGTCATGCTCACAAGAAGGCCTCTTTCAAATTCCCCATTGTGATAGGAAATTATAAGTGTAATGTAATCAGAGTGGCTGACTTGTGTGAAGAAGAATTGAGAACATATAATTTTGAGAATATCCCACTTTAGAGAATATATTATAAAATTGAGGGAAATATTGCCAAGAATATAGTTGGTTATCGTGGTCATGCCAATCACTTAGAAGATTATTGGCTTAATTCTTAAGATTAGCACAAAGTAAGAATAAGAGAATGTCAAAGATTGTCTCTAAAATCTGCCCGAATTCTTATGCTTCATGACATTCTAGATCAATTGGAAGAGGATGATAGACAAGTGTTGAATTAAGCCTATAAAAAAGATAGAGTATATGATGAACCCATCCTAGACCTAGATTATGAAGGTGAAGAAAAGACATCGATTGATGAGTTCTTTAGACCAATTCTATTATACACTCAACACTAGATTAAAGACTTTTGCAAAGATTTGAGAGAAAGAGGAATCAAACCCACATTCTCAGAAGAAAAAAGAAGAAAATAAAGAAATGAAACAACATTTGAGAGTGGGGAATCTACTAGAAAGAAAAGAAAAACTAGTAAGGTAGCTCCTGGTATAAGAATTGAAGAATGAACCCCTAAAATTTCAAAACAAGAAATTTTGATAAAGCCATCTAATAAGAAAAAAGATGCCGAAACAAATAAAGATAAATCAAAAGTAAGACCCAAAGGTGCATCTTCCTCTACAACAAAACCAAGAACTAAATTGGTTATTGATGAAGGAGTAGGAGTGATAGAAAATGTTGGCACAAAAACTAGGTCTACATCCCAAAGGGGTTTCAACACTATTTACTTCTCCTTTTGTTAATATGGCTAGTATGAAACAAGCGCTAGGAGGAACTCGTATGGTTCTTGATGAAATTACTGAGGAGGATGAAGTCGAAATCAAAGAAGAGATGGATAAATGGGGTGCCATGTGGGAAAAAGAAAAGGAAAATAACTTTAAAGATAAACCTATGGTACAACTAGTGATAGAAGAGATTCAGGATACAAGGTCTAAACCTATAAATGTTGAAGAAGAAGAATTTATATAAGGAACACTCACTTCAGAAGTGGGGAACCCTAATGTCCTTGAGATGGAAATAGGGGAGACTACAAAACAAACCCTTATTGATGAAGTAATTATTGAAGATACTTTTGATTCCCGTCCCTCACTCAGGAATCTTCCAAATGATAATGACCAGTCCCAGGTCTTTGAAGAATTAGAGAAAGGTCATGTTGAAGTTGAAATTGAAATTGAAAAGGAAGAAGCCACAAAGTTTTCAGGTGATGTAATTGAAAATGAGGAAAAATCTAATGTAGCATAGAATAAAGAAAGTAATGTCTAGAGAGATGATGTTGAGCATCTGGGTAGATAGGAAAATGTAAGTCTTCAAACAGAGGAGATGGTGCCAAACCATAGTAATTGTGAATTTATGCTAGAAATTACTGAGGAAATTATCATTTCAGAGGACATGACAGATAAAATTAATAAAGAAGTAAGAGAAGAATTTCTTGAATCAAGTGGAAACTAGGAACAAAGAAACGTTACAGAGGTAGAGAAAGGTGATGATGCCCCTGATTGGTTGATTAGGGAATTGGCTTCCCCAATGGAAGTAAAAGTATTGCCTCTGAATCTTAACAGTTTTATACAAGAAGTAGATACTCCTAATCCTAGGTACAGAGAAAAAGCAAAACATATCATGCAAATAAATGTAAATGGTCACAGAAAAATCCACATAGCTACTCCAACAACTAACAAAGATAGATATGAAATAACACTTAAGGAGTATAAGATAAAAAGTATTAATCTTGGAAACTCATCTTGGAGGAAAGAGTTAGAAGAAATAAAAGTGAATTAGGAAGCTACTATTGCTAGAGTGTAGACATAAAAAGAAGAAAAGAGAATTAAAAGAATAGGTTGCTACCTTGGAGCATTTTATTAAGTCACTAACCCTATCTGGTCAAACACAAGCTGAATTTCCCTAACATCCAGTATTGATGTCACAAGAATAGGTGGATGCAATCGCAACTGCTCACCACAAAATGAATATATTTAAAGAATGGATTGAGTATTGGGTAAAGGGTATGTGCAAGATCATCATGGAAAAAACAAGCCCTTAAGTGGCAAACAAATTAGAAAAATCAAAGTTAGGAAACTTGACGTAAAAATTTGAATAAGTTATCTATATTATTGCAAAAATATGTAAGAATAGAATCTGTATCAAATTGAATGTAGTTTCTAAACTACTAGGTCTGTTTAAAAAAAATCTATTTGGTGAAAATTTGAAATTTTAATGCTGTAGTACTTGAATTTCAAGGAAAAAATAAGAAGTAGGTGTCTGTTTGACCACCCTAACCACAATAAAATAATAATATTTTTTATAAGATTTTAGATATAAGTAGAGGACTCATGTCCCAATTTGATGCATATCTTTTTGTATTTTTTTTTTCTAAATAAACAATTAATTATGAATTTTTATTAAAACTTTTAAAAGATATAAAAAACTCATATGTTTGACCACCTTAACTTGGTCAAAACTTCATGAAATTCAAATTTTCTTTTAATCCTATATATGTGAAGCATAGAATGTGACATGTTTTGGATTTAAATGTGATATCATTTGAAAGCTATAGATGTTTTTCAATCAATCTATCAATCAGGACTTTAGTCGAATTTGAATAGAAAATGAATAATAATTACTTATTAAATTCAAAGTAAAGCATAATTTATATTGGTGGAAAGATGAGAATCTCCTTTAAAACCCTTTTCATTTCATCAATTTTGGGTAAAAAAAAAAGTCGTCAGCCACATACCCATCATATTGCCACTTTTTGGCCCATCATGATCCTGCACATACCCTAAAGTAAGGGGAATAATTCATTATAGATGTAATAGGGAAGTACCAAGAAGCATACCGCCAGTCAGAGAAATCTAAAAGATTTGAAAGTGAATGCAAATTTCACCAAGAGCATGTTATTGAAGAAAGGAGAGATATTGAAATTCTCATGCAAGTAGATATCCAAGAATTAATACAGGGAAATGTAATCTTAGACCAAGAACTTCCATTTCCATAAAAATGGAAGAAACAATTGAAATGCGAAGGTGACATGTTGATGAAATGTAATGAAGGATTTGAAAAGGCCACCATGGAATGTAGAAAATTGATTGATGAAGATCAAGAGTTTATTGAAATGCTAGGATTTCAAGGTTGTGATTCCCAGACATTAGGAAAAGAGGGTAAAGAAGCTAAATCCTTCAAGGAATGGATTGAAAGAATAAATAGAGATCCTTTTCAACTATTAATGTGAGAGGTCATTGATGAAATTATACAGTGAAGGAACACTATAGCTAAATATGAAGTAGATAAAGTGCAGAAGAATGGTATTATACTCCAGGTATATGAAGAATACACTAGGATCAAACTCACTTGAAAGGAATTACAATGGATTTGAAAGGAATATCTATATCAAATATTGAGTGCTTTTCAAGAGTACAAGTTGAAGAAAGGAAAAGAAAAAATCTCAGAGCTCGATCCCTGAGTGATGAGACAAAGAATCGAATACCAAACATCGGAGGCACTGTGGCAGAGGTTTTTGGTTTTTTTGTTTGCAATTTTGAGTTTGCAGGTTGATCCTGGTCCTGATACCCAATTAGATCATGGTAGGACATTGAAACTCAATTCTTAGCTAGATTTAGAACACTAAATAACACTGCTTTGTTATATCATCAATTTTATCAAATCAAGAGGTTCAAAGAAGAACCTATAACTTCTTTTAATGATAGGTTTCAAAAGGATTATTCTAGGTTGCAAGCACCTTACATAGTATATAATTTTTCTGCTATCACAATTTATTATATAGTAGTAGATCTTTTAACTGCCATGTTTTTGAAGTGAAGAGAAAATCCTCCTACTACTTTACCAGAAGCCTATGTTAAAGCCATGAGTGTAAATTTAGAAATGAAACATCTCAAAAATGGATTGTCCACAAATGGTGGAAACAGATTGAATAATTACCCTACCTAGAATGCAAATAGAGTCCCTCTAGGTCATCCTATAGCTCCTAATGTTTATCCTTCAGTGGTCTAGAATGGGACATTTCCTCGTAATAATTTATTTCAACTAGGAAATAGTCAAGTGTTAGTCCCTCACCTTGGTCAAACTATCACAGAGCTATGTCCTAACATAATTTTTTTTTTTCACAAACTCATGAAAATCAAAATATCAAAATTTTAGAGGAAAAGGAAGACATGAAAGAAGTTACAACTCAAATCAAAATATTAACCACAAAGGTTACACTATTAAAAAATAAAAAAATTTATGCTCAAAATAATAACCAAAATTTGCAAAATTGGATGTATAATGCTTGTAGGCTACCTAGACCTTGGAATACACAACCTAATAATGGAGGTGTGTCAACACCTTTAGATAATACTGAACCTACTAATGATAGGTCCACATCAAAAGTGAATTTAGTTGATATTACAATGAATAATTGGTGTAGAATTCATAATACAAATGTTCATTCTAAAGTAGACTGTTCATAGTTCAAAATTGCTTCAGACATTTTCTAGCTAGTACACATTATAATGAACATTGTGACTCTCATCCTCCTAAGGGAAATGAGTTAGTCTCAGTAGGATATGACTCTGCTTTAGTCCTTGAAAGTTATGAATGTTTCAAACCACCTATTGTCATCACAAGTCACACTCATGAATATGAGGGAGATAATTTAACTATGACTCTAGAAACATATACTTTTCCCTATCAAGATGAAAATGAACCTCAAAAAGAAATTGACAAAATTCTTCCTCTCAACAATATTAGAAAGGACATAATTACAACATGAGGAATAATTCCAATAGTGGAGGTAAATTCAATGGGCCACTAACAACGTCTATCTTTCCTAATAACTTTAATAATCCACCCAATGATAAATCAAGCAACAACCCAAGGTTACCCAAGGTAACCTTTCATTACAATACATCAAATTCTTCAAAAGGTGAAAAGATAGATCTACTGACCAAAACAATTTGATTAATTATTTAGTAGAGGAAATAAAAAAGATAAAGATTAGTCTCTCTCTATTAGAATTGCTCAAAACACCTATGATCAAGAAAACTTTCTTAAATACTCTACAATAGTTTCCAAAAGAAGGAAAGTTTAAGGACACTCAAGTGAAAGATAGTCAAGCTAAAACAAAAGATAAGAACATTATTCCCATAGTAGATGTGTAAGTAGCCTTTTACAAAGGAAAATTGGAGGCTCTACCATTTTTACTCACTTTGAGAATATTCAGTAAAAATCTTCATAATTGTTTAGTAGACTTTGGAATGTCTACTAATGTGATGCCTTTATCCATATGTCAAACACTAGGGTTAACTCCAAGTTCTTTAAAGAAGGTAACTTGATAAAATAGAAGTAAATGTAGTCAAAGAGTTGACTAATATTCACATGCAATTGTCCTTAGACCCTTGAATCCAATTTTATATAGACATTTAAGTTATTGAGATACCTGATACTTATGGTATGATTTTGAGCAGAGATTGGTCTAAAACCGTGTATGGATATATGGCTACTAATTTCTCACATATGTGATTTCCATGGATGTGATTTCCTAACCATATCAGAATTGAAAGAGAACCACACATGAAATACATGGTCACTGATTATAGTCAGAGAAATGAAGTTCTATACATTGATGTAGAACTAGGAGTTTACAAAATATGAAGATTGGGAGTTAAAATAGAAGAAGTATTTATGTGTGATGCTAAGAAACCTAATCAATTGAATCTTGGAATAGATGTTCTAATTGAATTAGATTGTGATTATTTTGAAGAGAATAGTCCTTATGATAAATTTCAGAAGAATATTATTGCAAAAGCTCAAGAGAGTGATAAAACCAAAGTTTCACTAAAAATTTTGTTATTGCAAGATTGGTGTAGGTTACATAATGTTGCACACTTAGAAAACAATTGTATAATGTGTTTGCAGATAATTCATAGAATCGAGAACTAGCACTGTCTACAACATGATAAGGTCAAAGGATTTGAATAAGGAATGCATAAAGATAGAGCTTAGGTCATACAGACTTAAAATATTAATTCAACGATACCAAAGAATGGTAAAGTACAAGCTACAAATGATCAAGCATGGATTCTTAAATTTGATGGATCCAAATCAAAACAAGGGATTGGAATCAGAGTTGAACTTATCAACCCACAAGTTAAATCTTTTCTCACCTTATATTGATTGCAATTTCAATGTACCAAGAATGTGGAAGAATATGAAGCCCTTATGCATAGCCTTATCCTCGCAATTAAGAAGAAATTCAAAATCCTTAAAGTGTTCGGTGATTCAAAATTAGTGGTTAGACAAGTTTGAATGCAATATATCTTCCACTACAAGAAATTGTCCAATTATTGACACAAAGTATGGTATTTAATAGAATATTTTGACGCATTCAACATTACTCATATCCCAAGAATATTTAATCAAAGAGCCAATGCTTTTCCTATTGTTGTCAATACTCTAGAGCCTCTAAATGCCTCTGATTTTGAAAATATTTATAGTCGAGCTAGTGCAGCTACCTTTGGTTCCTGATAATGTTACTAATTTGTAGGTATTCAAAGATGACTGACATATATTGGAATTCATCACTAATTCTAGTATTTTCGAAGCACAAGTAATCATAGAGATAGATCATCTTGATGGTGAACTTCAAGATGAAAAATTAGCTCAATCCAGAGATAATAGTATTCTAAAAGGAATAATTGAGTTAGAACAATTACTCAACATTGATCAAATAGTCAGACAGAAAGATTTTCCTCAAAGTGATGGAGGACAATTTGAATTATACAATTTGCATACTAAAGAAGATCCTAAGAATGTGCTCATATGAAAAGTTTGTACTAAAGAAGAGAAAATAAATATTGATCAAGAAATTAAATATTATTGGAAGGTTATAGCTTGGGCATAGGAAGATTTTAAGACTTAAGAAACTTCCATCATTAATCATATGATACCATAAAGTCTGATGCAAAGCCTTTCTGGCAGAAAAAGCGGCCAGTAAATGCACTCTTAGAACCTTTAATTCAAAAGGAAGCCCAAAAAAATTTATTAGCTAAAATAATTTTTCCTATCATACATTCTACTTGGGTGGAAAAATTGGTCCATGTAAGAAAGAAAAATGGAGATATACGATTGTGTAGATTTTTGGAATCTCAAAAAGGCATCTAATAAAGAAAATTATCCACTACCCTGACTCAAAGAAGTGCTACAAATAGTCAACAGTTCACAAATGATGTCATTTTTGGACAGATTCTCTGGATACAACCAAGTAATGTTCGCAAGGGAAGATCAGATGAAAACAACTTTCACCATGAATTGGGGAACTTTTTCTTATAGAAGGATGTCATTCAGATTGATAAATGTTGGAGCTACATTCCAGAGAACCATGGACTATGCTTTTCATGAGTTGATAGGAAAATGCATTATTATCTACATGGACAACCTTATAGTATTTTTGAAAGATAGAAGAGATCATGTTCGAGATCTCAGAGCGACATTATAGAAGTGTGAAATTTACAGAGTTTCATTAAATCCTAAAATGTGTATTTTCAGGGTAATTGAAGGTATGTTACTGGGACACATAATTTTTGAGCGTGGTATTTTGATAGACCCATATAGAGTGAGTACACTACTCAAGCTATATCCCATGGGAAGCAAAAAAGAATTAAAGTCATATTTTGGTAAGATTGATTTTTAAAAAAAAAAAAATTACTGGATTCGTTGAAATAGTGAAACAACTTAATGATATGTTAAAGAAAGATTCCAAGATAGAGTGGAAAACTGAAGCTAAGATCGCCTTCAAGACTATAAAGACTGCAATCACAAAAGCTCCGGTATTGGTAAGTCTAGATTACGTTAAACCTTTTTTATATTTACTCTTTTGCTTCTGGTTACACTTGTGCACCAGTATTTACACAGAAGGGCAAGAATAAAGAAGAGAAACCAATTTCTTTTATGAGTGCTCCATTCAAAGAAGCGGAGTTGAGATATACAAATATTGAAAAGAAAGCCTTTGCTTTGGTCAAAGTGGTACGTAAGTTTAGACATGTTACATCCTCAGGAGTATAGTCAAACTATTGTCCTAGATTTTGTAGTCAAAATATTGTTAGCACAGAGTGAGCTCAGGGAAAAAAGAGCCAAATGGGTCAATCCTAAAATAATTTTATCTAGAGATCATACCCACGAGATTGGTTTGGGGACAAGCTTTAGTCGGATCTATTGCAGAAATAGATTCGCAAATTTCAAGTCAAAAATACACTTTGGATGTAGAAGACCAAGAAGACTAGTATTCAGATATATGGCATTATTTGGTTAGCCATACTTTCCCTAATCATATGAAAAGAAATCAAAGAATATCCCTTAAGATAAAATCACAAAGTTACATGATCAAAGGGGGAGCTCTATTTAAAAGAAACCATGAAGGAATGTATTTAAGATGCTTAAATAGAACAAAAGCAAACAGTGTTGCAAGAACTACATGATATGTTTGGAATAGCTCATGGAACACCTTTAGCTACTGTACACCTTATTTTGAGAGCCATTTACTATTGGCCAACTATTTTTAAAGATGCATATGTACATGTGAAACACTGCTATACATGTTAAACTAAATCAGATAAAGGAAGATTCAATGCTTAACCACTACAACCAGTGATGGAGATGCGTCCCTTTTCACAATGGGTACTAGATTTTATTGTAACCATTAATCCTCCATCATCCATAGGCCATAGATTTATATTAACTTCTATAGATTATTGTACTAGATGGACAGAGGTGTGTCCTAGTAAACAATGCACTACAAAAGTGGTAATTAATTTTTTGGAAGAGATTCACCAAGTTTGGAGCACCATTTGCATTAGTATGTGATAATGGCCCTACCTTTTCTTCATTGAAATTTTCTAACTGGGCATTTTAATATGGTATAACATTAAAATTATCATCTAATTATTATCCACAGGGAAATGGATTAGCTGAATCATCAAATAAAAATTTGTTGGATATAATTAAGAAATTGATTGAAAATAATCCTAGGGATTGGCATTCTTTGCTAAAATTCTCCCTTTGGGTAGATTGTACTAGGATGAAAGTTGCATTAGGGAATTCTCCTTATCGTTTAGTCTATGGGGTAGATCCTCTACTACCAATAAATTTAAAAATCCCTACTTGGTAGTTTGCATAGGAATGTATTGGATTAGATGATCAAACAAAAGTCTAATTGTTGGAACTAATGCATTTAGATGAAAAACATACTCGATCTATAGGTCATTTTTCTAGGCATCAATCTATGGTTAAAAGATGGTTTGATAAAAGAACCAGATTAAAGAATTTTAGAATAGCTGACTTGGTCCTGTATTGGAATAAAGCTCATGAACAAAAAGGTGAGCATGGTAAATTTGACAAGTTATGGACAAGTCCATATCAAAATTTTGAAATCTTTGGTGATAGCATTTATAGGTTGAAGTCTTTGATTGGTGAATATATCCCATTTCCTTTCAATGGGTAGTTCCTAAAGCATTATTTCCAGTCATAAGTAAATAGTCTTCTTTTGTAAATAGCATGTTGTTATTGTTTTTTAAATAGTTTATTTTTTCTTTTGTTTTTCTTTTTGGGTGTTGCATCATTTGAATTTAAAATTATTGGCAACTTTTGAAGGTGAACAGGTTAATAGAAAGTCAACTCTAGAAATTTGATCTATGTCTTGACCAGAAATAGTCCTTTATTTATAAATTGTTCAAGAATTATTCAATTCTTTATACTCTGGTTAGCATGAATCATTCAGTTGATGTTGAGCTAAAAATGAATACATTTAAATCATTCTAGTAAAATTTGGGATAGCAGTTGTTTGCATTAATTGAAAAATCAAAAGGCTACCTTTGCTACCACTATAATTCCACCCTAATAGCAGGCTTCATTTCTTGCAAGTTGATAAAAGAGCTATCATTGAAATATCAAAAGAGAAAATTGAGCTATCATTGCTATATCTAAAAAAAATCAACTCTTTAGGCTATCCAAATAACTCTACTGGGGCTATAGACGCTTGTCTAGTAGTAGAGCTATGTTTGGGGGAATGATAGAGATAACCTTGTTGGGGTTATGGACGCTTGACTAGAAGCAAGGCTCTATCCTTGGTTAGCTTAAAATGAATTTCCATATTATTTAGGTTAATGCAAATAGTTGATATTTATAAGTTTACTATGGCATAAATAATCAATTACACACATATGAGCTCAGTAATACTTAATCTTGCATTCTAACCAAAGTGAAATTTGAATGTCAGAATAAGGATCCAATAATTTATAATTAGAATACTAAAGAAAGTTGATACATTGATGTTAGATCTAGAATTGATTTTCTATTATTTTGTTTAGTTTTTTTGGTTTCTAGTTGTTGTGTGGTCTCACAACATGCCCATTTTTCCCCTTGGAAAAATGTGGACCCCCTTTCTTTCTTTTTCCTTTTGTTCCCTTTCAATTTTTTTGCTTTGGCATCATTCTGCAGTTTGGTTAGTTATTGGTCTCCTTTTCAATTTCACTTGGTCTTTGTTTTATTCCTTTTTCTTTCCTGGATTTAGTGTTTTGTTCTTTTCAAAAAAGTTTAATATATTACTAGAAACTCGAATCCCAGAGTCTTGCATTTGCATCAAATCGAATTGTATCTTCACTTGGTCCTAGCTCCATCTAGTAATTCAATGACTAGATTCATCAATCCTGGTAATATATTTTTTATCAAAGTCCAGTATTTTAATTTTATTTATTTTTCCTTTCCTTATTTAGAAATAAAAAACCAGAGATTCTATTTTGAAATTTGTTAATCTCTCTTGAACCCAGTTCTCGATCTTTTCTTTTCTTTTGGTTTTCTCTTTCTAAAGCTTGGAGGTAAATTGCTAGATCCAGATGTTTATTTTTAAATTCAATACCATAAAGTCTTAATTTTGGTGATCAAAAATTGATCAAATATTGTTAATGACCTATACCTCATAGAGAATCAGTGTGACATTTGATTGCCACGTATGATCATCATGTCGTCTTTCTCCTCTAGTAGTGAGCCTACACATAAATCTAGATGTTCATGATTTGAACCCCAATCTGTAATGATTAAACCTTTATTCAAGGAATTAATATGTTATAATAGGTAATTAATGAAGGTGGTGAAATACCTATGTACTTTGCACCACCTCAAGCATGCAGTTGCTTTTGTAACACTCCACTTTGCATCATGTTGCAAACTTGCAAAGGACATGAAAGAATGAAATAATACTAGTGTGCAAGGAGGGGTAAATTTCAAGAAACTGAGAATATAGCTACCAAGGGTTTTGAAGTTACATTATGAAATATTATCATCGTCGACTAGAACTTGGTATGTTTTGGATAACTAATATTTTGTTAGTTATTTTCATGCATGGAAATATTGAAAGATGGTATTTCCCATTAGAAATTAAAATTTTGATTATTCTTTGATTTTGAATTTAACTAAAAGATGAACCAAAAGTTTTATTAATTATAAAATTTGGTTAAATTTAACCCTATCTCACACAAAAGACACACATTTTGAAAAATGCAGAACACAACAGAGAAAAAGAGTACTTCTAACTCAAGGGAAGAAGATGAGTTCAAATGCTACAATTCACAAACCATACAAATCAATTTGGTAGTTATAAGAAATCATATGGGATGGTCTTCTGATATTGAAATTCACACAAGGGCACTACACAAAAATTCCCCTCAATGTACCAAATTTTTTGTGGCAAATGGGTTACTTTTAGTAGGAGGGGTTTTGCCATCAATGGAGGCCCCTGAATTGGTTACGTAATGTATGAATTATTACAACCCATACAAAAGAGTCATTGAGAAAGAAGGGAGAATTTATGCAGATCTCTCACAGAAAGGAATTACATACACATTTGGGCTCCCTATCTACACAAAAATGTATAATGTTGAGATGAAAGCAAAGGGGAAAACATATCAGAATGTTGAAGCTTGTAACAAAGAAATTATGAGTACGTGGTGCCAAGAACCAAAGACATTATAGACCAAAGTAATTCAGAGGTCTCAGTTCAACCAAGAAATTCAAGATATTATAAATCTACTGGGCATGATAGCTGGTTTAAGAGATGCAAGTAAATTTGAACCCTAGATGTTTGTAATAATAGCTAGCTTGATGTAAAATACCATGCAAATGCATTTGGGAAAGTTCATAAGTGACAAATTATATGAACAAATAATGACATTTCCCAAAAATAGGTTCTTTTATATGTCTTCATATGTGATTTACTCTTGTGAGATGAGAGCCAATAAGAAAAGGTTGAAATAGATTTGTACTTTCAGCACAAAGGTAGGAAATAGCTTGATATATGCTCATTTACCTTGGATCACCTTCCCTGGATATAAAGATAATTACATGAGAGTCAATGATCTGTTCTCCATGAAATTGGTCAAAATGATGGAAGGTGATAAAGACAAATGATTGTCCCTAGAGGCACAAAGTGTCATTCGACCAATGGGAGGTTACTACATTTAGTTCCCAACTTACTCCTACATTAGGATGGATGGATTTAGGTATGTGTAGGATCATGATGGGCCAAAAAGTGGCAATATGATGGGTGTGTGTAGGGTATATGGCTGATGACTTTTTTTTACTCAAAATTGATAAAATGAAAAGGATTTTTGAAGGAGATTCTCAGCTTTCCACCAATATAAATTATGCTTTACTTTGAATTTAATAAATTATTATTATTCATTTTCTATTTGAATTACAGCTAAAGTTCTGATTAATAGGATGATTGAAAAAAATCTATAGCTTTCAAACGGTATCACATTTTTTGAATCTAAAACATGTGTCACATTCTATGTTTTGCATACTATAGGATTAAAAATATATATATTGAATTTCATGAAGTTTTGACCAAGTTAAGGTGGTTAGACATACGAGTTTTTATATTTTAAAAATTTATAATTAAAAAATTCATAGTTAATGATTTACTTGGAAAAAAATTACAAAAATATATGCATCACATTGGGGCATGATTCCTCTACTTATATCTAAAATATTATAAAAAATATTATCATTTTATTATGGTTAGGGTGGTCAGACAGACGCCTACTTTTTTTTCCCCTGAAATTTAAGTACTACTGCAAATTTTCACCAAATAGATTTAATTTTTTTTAAAAATAAACCTAGTATTTTAGAAACTACATTCAATTTTCTATAGATTCTATTCTTGCATATTTTTGAAATAATATAGATAACTTATTCAAATTTTTACGTCAAGTTGCCTAACTCTGATTTTTTCTAATTTTATTGGCATTTAAGGGCCTATTTTTTCCATGATGATCCAACACATACCCATTTGATGGACATCTATTCATGCTGCCTAGGTACCCAATAAACAATTTTTTTTATTAGAATTGGTGAGACAATTGAAACCATCTCAAGCTCCTTATAGTCATGCTTGCAAGAAGCCTGCTTTCAAATTCCTCATTGTGATAGGAAATTATAAGTCTAATGCAATCAGAGTGGCTGACTTGTGTGAAGAAGAATTAAGAACATATAATTTTGAGTATTTACCACTTAAGAGAATATATTATGACATTGAGGGAAATATTTCCAAGAATATAGCTAGTTATCATGCTCATGTCCAACACTTAGAATATTATTGGCTTAATTGTGGAGATGAGCACAGAGTAAGAATAAGAAAATATCAAAGATTATCTCTAAAATATACCGGATTCTTATGCTTCATGATATTCTAAATTAGTTAGAAGAGGATGATGGACAAGTGTTTAATAAATCATATAATGAAGATAGAGTATATGATGAACCCATCCCAGACCTAGATTATGACGGTGAAGAAATGACATTGATTAATGAGTTATCTAGACTAGTTATGTTGTACACTCAACATTGGATTAATGATTTTCATAAAGCTTTGAGAGAAAGAGGAATCAAACCCACATTCTCAAAAGAAAAAAGGAGAAAACAAAGAAATGAAATAGCATTTGAGAGTGGGGAACCTCCTAGAAAGAAAAGGAAAACTAGTAAGGTGACTCCTAGTATAAGAATTGAAGAAAGAACCCCTAAAATTTCTAAACAAGAAATTCTGATAAAGCCATTTGATAAGAAAAAGATGCCAAAACAAGTAACGATAAATCAAAAGTAAGACCCAGAGGTGCATCTTCCTCTACAACAAAACCAAGAACTAAACTGGTTATTGATGAAGAAGCAGAAGTAATAAAAATGTTGGCACACAAACCAAGTCTATATCTCAAAGGGTTGCAACACTATTAACTTATCCTCCTATTAACATGGATAGTATGAAACAAATTCTAGGAAGAACTCCTATGGTTCATGATGAAATTTTTGAGGATGAAGCAAGAATCAAAGAATAGATGGATAAATGGGGTGCCATGTGGGAAAAAGTAAAATAAAAAAAGTCTAAAGATAAGCCTATAGTACAACCAATGATCGAAGAGATTTAGGATATAGGGTCTAATCCTATAAATGTTGAAGAAGAAAAATTTATACAAGGAACACTTGCCTCAGAAGTGGGGAACCCTAGTATCCTTGAGATGGAAACAGGGGAGACTATAGAGCAAAGCCCTATTGATGAAATAATTATTGAAGATAGTTTTGATTCCCATCCCTCACTCAAAAATGTTCCAAATGATAATGAATAGTCATAGGTATTTGAAGAATTAGAGAAAGGCCATGTTGAAGCTGAAATTAAAATTGGAAAGGAAGAAGCTACACAGTTTTCAGGTGATGGAATTGAAAATGAGGAAAACCCTGATGTAGTAGAGAATAAGGAAAGTAATGTCTAGAGTGATAATGTTGAGCATCTAGGTAGACAGTAAAATGTAAGTATTCAAATAGAGGAGATAGTGCCAAGCCCTAGTAATCCTGAATCTATGCTAGAAATTATTGAGGAAATTCTCATTTCAGTGGACGTGAAAGAAGAAGTTCCTAAATCAAGTGGAAACTAGGAACAAAGAAATGTTTCAGAGCTAGAGCAAGGTGACAATGCACCTAATTGGTTGATCAGGGAATTGGATTCCCCAATGGAAGTAGAAGTATTTCCTCTGAGTCTTAACAGTTTTATACAGGAAGAAGATACTCGTAGGTCTAGGCACAGAGAAAAAAGAAAAACATGTCATGCAAAGAAATGCAGATGGTGCCAAAACCATCCATATAGCTACTCTGAAAGATAACACAGAAAAACATGAAATAATTCCAAAGGAGTATAAGCTAACAAGTATTAATTTTGGACACTCATCTTGGAGGCAAGAGTTAGAATAAATAAAAGTGAATTTGGATGCTACTATTTCCAGAGTGTAGAACTATAGAAAGAAGAAAAGAGAATTAAAAGAACAGGTTGCTACCTTGGAGAATTTTATAAAGTCACAAACCCTATCTAGTCAAACACAAGCTAAATTTCCTCAACATCTTGTATTGATGTCACAAGAATAGGTGGATGCGATCACAACAGTTTGCAACAAAATGAATATATTTGAAGAATGGATTGAGTACTAGATAAAGCAGGGGGAAGAATTCAATATAGATGTAATAGGGAAGGACTAGGAAGCATACCATTGGTTAGAGAAATCTAAAATATTTGAAAGTGAATGCAGATTTTGCTAGGAACAAGTTATTGAAGAAAGGTGAGATATTAAAATTCTCATGCAAATAGATATCCAAGAATTAATATAGGGAAAAGTAATCTCAAAAAAAGAACTTCCATTGCTATAAAATTGGAAGAAACAATTGAAATGGGAAGGTGACATGCTAATGAAATGGATTGAAGGATTTGAAAAGGTCACCATGGAATGTAGAAAATTGATTGATGAAGATAAATAGTTTATTGAAATGCTAGCATGTCAAGGTTGTGATCCCCAGACATTAGGACACAAGGGTAAAGAAGCTAAAGCCTTCAAGGAATGGATTCAAAGAATAAACATATATCTTGTTCAACTATTAATGTAAGAGGTGATTGATGAAATTATGCAGTGCAAGAACACTATAGCTAAATATGAAGTAGATAAAGTGCAGAGGAATGGTATTATACTCTAGGTATCTGAAGAATACATTAGGCCCAAACTCACTTGGAAGGAAGTACAAGGGATTTCAAAGGAACATCTGTATCAAATATTGAACATTTTCTGAGAGTACCAATTGAATAAAGGCAAAAAAAAAATCTTGGAGCCCGAGCCCTGAGTGACGAGACGAAGAACCAGATACTAGACACCAGAGGTGTGGCAGAGGTTTTTGTTTTTTTGAGTTTTCAATTTTTAGTTTGTAGGTTGATCGTGGTCTTGATAGATATTCCCCATTCTGGTAATCTGAAAGAAATTGATAGCCTCAATATATACAAAGTTTTCATGCTAGAGTATGAAGTGAAAATAGTTGTTGTTGATGAAGTCAAGGATTTGACTTTATCTAAAATATTTTGATGACAATTTGTGTATGCCACATGCTACATTTTAATTTTTTATTTCTGATTCTTTGGATAGAGTTTAAATTGAACTCTTGGGGGCTTGTTCCTATAAAGGTAATTTCCTACTTTATTTTCATTTCAAATTAAGAATTTGTGGATGTCGGAAGAGCATAAAACTTTTTCAAGTTTTGTTCCTTTTTCCTATTTTTGAATCATTCCGGCATAAAACTTTGTATGCACATAGACATTGATTAATATCATTGCCAATTAGATAGCTACCTATCTCATGAATCTTTTGTAGTTGGTTTTGTTAGTTCAACCAAACAAGACTATATGCTATGTCATTTAAGGGTGCATACATAACCTTTTCAATGTCTAGACTAAAACCCCCTCTCTTTAAAAGCTTGCACCATTTTATATGTAGCTGTGAAGCAATCTGGTGAAGTATAAAATAGTTTGCTCTGTTTTAGTTGATTCTTTGGGGCATGTATGGAGAATAACTAGGAGAAAATTTTAATTTTCAATATTTTTATGCTTTATTTTACAGATGTTTAAATTCTTGAAAACATTCCAAAATTAAATGAATGGATGAAATTTTATTAAAAATATTTCATTTTCTATGAAACTGCTAAATGCTTAATGGTAAATCTACTTAAGTGATAGGAAAGAATTGTTGATATTCATGAAATATTGTTTCAAATATTTCAATTTCATGATGTTATTTTATGAATGAAGTGGAAATTTCATGTGAAATGCTTATGATTCTTAACAAAACTAGAAATAACCATAGTCCCTTTGAGATTAACAAAAATATCACATCATACCCAAGAGTGACCCTATTGCAATCATGACCTAGTTATCAAAAACTTGGGATTGAACGAAAGCCAATATTTTCCTATTAAAGTAGAGTCCCCTTTTAGATTATCTTTGTTCCATATCTTTCAAGAAGGATATGATATTTGGGGTTTGTCTAGGAAGAATTAATTCACCCTATTTGCTTCAAGTAAAATCATCATCAACAATCCCATAGGCTCAGACGAGAAGTTTCTAAGTGTCACAATATCTGAGTAACATGTTGAAGTTTGCATCCATTTTGTACATTGGACTCTTAAGGGATTCTATCAATTGAATACAGCTAAGAGTGATTTAGTGTCCTTGCGTGCAAAAGAGGACTATGCCTAGCATAAGCGTACCCACTTTGATGCTTTGAAATAGTTTTTTTGGTCACACGAGTTGTAGAACAAAAGTTGCACCACTTTGTAACTTTCAACTACTTGCATTTGACAACTTTTTCCCCAAGTGAAAATTCACCAACATGGGAAAAGGCCTCTGAGATAGTGAAAATTGAGAGCGGTTATTATAGAGGGACCCAACATGATCTCATAGGCTAAGATGAGAAGTTTCTAAGTGTCACAGTATTCGAGTAGCAACATATTTAAGTTTTCATCCATTTTGTACTTTGGACTCTTAAGGGGTTTTGTAGGTTGAATGTAGCTCAGAGTGATTCAGTGTGTTTGGGTGTGAAAAAGGACCACATATATTGTAGATGTACCCACTTGGATGTATCGAAATAGTTTGTTTAGTCACACGAGTTATAGAACTAAAGTTGCACCACTTTGCAACTTTCAACTAGCATTTGATAACTTTTTCCCGAAGTGAAAATTCACCACCATGGGAAAAGGCCTCTGAGATAGAGAAAACCAAGAGAGTGTTGGATGTTGCTAATATGTGGTTGTCATTGATGTCAACACTATTGGCATTAATGTCTTTAAGGTTGTATATGTCGAGGATATTGAGAAAATTGTAATAAAATAACTTGCAGGTTGTCAGTGATGCAGTGAAGTTCAATATGTTGGCTAGCTCAGTATATTGATGATTAGTGGTTGTGGATTAAAGGGGTTTTTTTCGAGTATATCTAGTTTATCCATGTTAAGTTTCAGAGATCTACATGAAGATTTGATCGAGTTATGAGTATCTGTGTTTTGACAGTTTTTCTATTGCTTCAGTTAGTGTTCCTGAAAGAATATAATGTGATTCTAGTAAGTTCAGTTGTTGCAGATGCTTCTATGGTAATTCATTATGCTTGTGGATGTTTATAAATCATGTTCTATTCATGTTGTTGATATTCATTGATTGTTGTGCTCATGATTGGTGATTTTATTTTGTGTGTTCATGTTTTTTCATGTTCATGGCCGACAGGGTGATTGTAGCATGTTGTGGATCTTCGAGGCATAATTGTTTAAAGTGTTTCATATTTGAGGATGTTGTTTTGGGTCTTCACTATGTTGTGGTTGACATTGTTTCGTTCACATTGAAAATTATTTATGGATTGAGCTAACAGTTTGTACACATTTTATATTTTGTTGAAGCCAACATGGAGATGATGTTATTCTTAGTTGTAGATATATATGTTCGATTGTTTATACCATTTTAATGCATGGTGTGCACAAATAATGTTCTAATCTTTTGAAGGTAGAGGTAGAGTATGAAGAAGAGTGAGTATGAGTTTATTTACTTAATTGGAACTGTAATCAAGCATTAACAGATACTATTTTCTCAGTTCAAAATATTGTGGATGTAATCTAAATGTTTCTATAAGACATTGTGTCTTCCTTTGGGCAATAAGCCTTGTTGTATTTGAGAAGTGAGCTCTAGGAAGTGTGCCTGAATGCTTCCCCATTTTATTCTTTATACTTTTAAGAGAGTATAATCATGTGGACTAACCTCCACTGTGGTTTTTCCCTTAACAGGGTTTCCACGTAAAATATCTTTGTGTTATGTGCTTCTGATGTGTTGATCATTTATTCTTTCATGCTTATATATCAGATCTAAGAATAAGTTTAATAATTTGAATTTTTGTGACAATGGATTCACCCCCCCTCTTAGATGTTTTTCCTTATGTTGCCAAAAATTCGTATCAGAGTAGGTTCCTCAGAAGAATTTTAATAGCTTGAGGTGATCCAGGATGGCAACATATAAGAAGGATAGTTCGAGATTTTATGGAACAAATTATTTTATGTGGAAGATTCAAATGAAGTGGCATTTGAGATGCATTGGTGAACCCTACTAGAACATTACAAAGAATAGGTATATCATCCCACAAAATGGTCCTTCTACTATTGTTGAGATTAAGGATGTCGAGTACAATATTAGGGCTAAGGAAGCATTGTTGAGTGCTCTGACTGATTCTGAGATGACAAATTTGATGGAGTTGAAAATTGCTTATGATCTATCTAGAAAAAGTTGGAAACCTTGTATGAAGGTGATGCACATGTGAAGATTGCTAAGTTGCAAATTCTGAAAGGGAAATATGAAATGTTGAGAATGGGTGATGATGAGAACATTACTTATTTTATGCAAAGAGTGAATGAACTTGTGTGTAGTATCAAATGTGCTAGTGGAATATTGGAAGAACTAGAGATTGTTGTTAAATTGCTTAGATCCTTGCCTACTACATACAAAGCCAAAGCTACTACTATTGAGGAGATCCAGACTATGAAAAATGTAACCAGAGACATGTTGATTAGTAAGCTTACTACTTTTGAGTTGAGTGAATTTGGTGATGCTATTCCTAAGATAGAATCTGCATTCAAAACTACTATCTCTAGAAAGGACAAGCAGAGAAATGATCTGAGAGAAAGTTCTAGAAAAATGTTCAAGTATGAGGAGGAAATGAGAGAGATTGAAGAAGAAGAGAGAAAACTGGACAAGCTTGAAGCACTTATTGTCAAGAGGGAATCCAAAGGAGAAGGTAATTATAAAGGGAAATTTTCTATTAAATGTTTTTCTTGCAATAAGATGGGTCATTTTGCCTCAAGGTGTCTAGAAAGAGTTCCTAAGCCAAGACCTAACAAGCCTAGATTTCAAAGAAAGTGTTATTATGCTGCTGATGAAGGTGTGAGAGATGATGAATCTAATAAAGGGAATGCAAGTGAGGACGAATGGGTATTTATTGCTATCAGGAAAAATGATTCGATACATTTTGAATCTTCTACTTGCACAAATGTGGAGAAATCCCTAGCGGCTAGAGTTGAAGAAAAAGATGAATGGGTGTTTGACAGTGGATACTCTCATCACATGATATGTGATAAAATTAAGTTTCTGAGCTTGGAAAAGTATGATGGAAGTGTTGTAAGATTTGGTGATGATAAAGCTGGTGCAATCCGTGGTAGAGGATCCATTTCTCTTGATGGTAAGAATAATACTAATGATGTTCTATATGTGGAAGGTTTGAAGCATAATCTCTTAAGTGTTGGACAAATGGTTGACAAGGGATACAATCTTCAATTCAAGGATGGAAATTGTATAATATTGGGAGTTCAAAAATGTGATTGCATTTGGTACAAAAAAAAAGGTAATATCTTTCACCTAAATGCTACTAGTAAAAGTTGTCTGATTGCTCAAGTTGATGAAAGTTGGTTGTGGCATAGGATAATGTGTCATGTAAAATTTGATAATATTATCAAGATAAGTTCTACTCAGGTTGTGAGAGATCTTCCAAAGTTGATAAAACATACTAATGCTATCTACAAGGAATGTCAGTTAGGGAAGCAAACTAGAATTTCATTTCATAGCAAACAACATTGTTCAAATGAAGTGTTGGAGCTTGTGCATACTGAATTGTGTGGTCCTACAATCAGAAGTTTACAAGGTTACATGTATTTCGTGTTACTCATTAATGATTATTCTAGAATGATGTGGGTTACTTTCTTAAGGGAAAAATATGAAGCTCTAGAGAAATTCAAGATTTTTAAGGCTATGGCTGAGATAGAGACAGGTTTGAAGATTAAAGTTTTGAGATCAAATAGAGGTGGTGAATTCACTTATGGTGAGTTTAATTCTTTTTGTGAAGAGCATGGGATAAAAGGACAATTATCTACCCCATAGACCCCTTAGCAAAATGGAGTTGTGGAAAGGAAGAACATGACAATTGAAGAAGCTACTAGGACTATGATGCTGGAAGGAAATGTTCCTCATATCTACTGGAGAGAAGCTATGAGTATTGTTGTTTACACTCTCAACCGGGTATAGGTCAAAGGTGATACTAGTCAGACTCCTTATGAGCTATGGTATGGTCATAAACCTACTATCAGATACTTCAAAATCTTTGGGAGTAAATTCTTTATCAAAAGAGATGAAGATATAGGAAAGTTTGATACTAGGAGTGATGAAGGAATGTTTCTTGGTTATTCTACTAAAAGCAAGGCCTACTTGTGCTACAATAAGAGATTAAGGAAAGTAGTTGAAAGTGCTAATGTCAAGGTTCATGAAGACATAGTTAGACCATCCATAACTTGTGGATATGATTCAGATGATTAGAATGACAACCCAAATAAAGGAAATAAAGTTTAGACTCAAGTTCAAATCATTCCGGTGAATCAAGAAAATCAAGAGGAAGGAACTAGTGAAAGTGAAAAAGTGAGATCACAAGAGCCTAAAGTTCAAGAACATCCTAAGACTTCAAAGTATGTAAGAATAAATCATTCAGAAGATCATATTATAGGTGATAAGAACAAAGGAGTTCAAACTAGAAGAAGAATTGTAGAAGAATATTGTTTGATCTCGAAGACTGAGCCTAATTGTGTCAATGAAGCATACAAAGATAAACATTGGGTTGAAGAAATGAAAGAAGAACTATTATAGATTGAGAAGAATGATACATGGATTCTTGTTCCTAGACCTAAGGACAAAAATGTAATTGGAACTAAATGGGTCTTTAGAAACAAATTGAATGAGCAAGGTGAAGTTGGTAGAAATAATGCAAGAATTGTGCATAAAGGATATTCTCAGATAGAAGGAATTAAATTTGAAGAACTTTCTCCCCTGTTGCTAGGATTGAAGCTGTGAGACTATTTCTTGCTTATGCTACCTACAAAAACTACAAGTTTTATTAGATGGATGTCAATTCAACATTTCTAAATGGTGAACTGGAAGAAGAAGTGTATGTTGAGCAACCTAATGGATTTCAATTGACTGATCAAGGAGATATGGTTTGTCAGTTGAAGAAAGCACTGTATGGACTCAAGCAAGCCCCAAGAGCATGGTATGCTAGATTGGACAAGTATTTGTTGAAGCTTGGATTTAATAAAGGTAATGTTGATAGTAATTTGTATTTCAAGATTGATCATGATAAAGATTTGATTGTTGAAGTCTTTGTTGATTATATCATTTTTGGAGGAGATGATAGTTTGTGCATGAAGTTTGCGAATGAGATGCAAAGTGAGTTTGAGATGTCTATGATTGGAGAAATGAAATTATTTTTGGGATTGAAAATTACTCAGCTATATAAATGGATCTTTATATCTCAGTCCAAGTATGTGAAAGAATTGCTAAAGAAGTTCGATATGGAAGATTCAAATCTAGCTAGTACACCTATGGTGACCGGATGTAAGTTGATACAAGATGATGATTCACCTAAAGAAAATTAGACTAGATACAGATCCATGATTGGTGGATTTCTATATTTGAATCAAAATAGACTTGATATCATGAATGTTGTATGCATTGTTGCAAGATTTCAAGCTGATCCTAAGGAATCTATGTGACAGCTGTGAAAAGGGTTTTCAGATATTTGAAGGGGATGGTTGTTTTTCTCCTACGGTAGCCTAAAGATGATGACCATACATTGAGTGATTTTACTGATGCTAATTGGGTAGGAGATGTGAATGACAGAAAAAGTACTAGTGGTGGTGCATTTTTCTTGGGAAAGAAGGGTATGTGCAGGATCATCATGGAAAAAATAGGCCCTTAAGTGGCAAAAAATTCAGAAAAATCAGAGTTAGGCAGCTTGACATAAAAATTTGAATAAGTTATCTATATTATTCCAAAAATGTGTAAGAATAGAATCTATAGCAAATTTAATGTAGTTTCTAAACTACTAGGTTTTTTTTTTTGTGAAATTTTGAAATTTCAATGTAGTAGTACTTAAATTTTAGGGAAAAATAAGAAGTAGGTGTCTCTGACCAACCTAACCACAATAAAATTATAATATTTTTTATAATATTTTAGAAATAAGTAGAGGACTCATGTCTTGATTTTTTATTTTTTATTTTTTTATTTATTTTTAGACTCAAATCGGCAGCATGACCCCTGCAAGCACAGGTGGCGCGGATCGTGCCATCACCTACACGGGACGGGGAGACTAGAACTCTGACCAGCCAGCGGGATCACCTGGGCCCCCGCCAGACTCATGTCTTGATGTGATGCATTTTTTTTGTAATTTTTTTCCAAGTAAATAATTAATTATGAATTATTTATTTCAAATTTTAAAAAATATAAAAACTTGTCTGTTTGACCACCTTAACATAGTCAAAACTTCATGAAATTCAATATTTTTTTTTTAATCCTATAGTATACAAAGCATAGAATGTGACACATGTTTCAGATCCAAAAAATGTGATACCATTTGAAAGCTATAGATGTTTTTCAATCAACCTATCAATCAAGACTTTAGTTGTAATTCAAATAGAAAATGAATAATAATAATTTATTAAAGTCAAAGTAAAGCATAATTTATATTGGTGGAAAGCTGAAAATATTCTTTAAAAACCCTTTTCATTTCATCAATTTTGGGTAAGAAAAAAGTCGTCAGCCACTTACCCTACACATACCCAAAAGCTGATTTCATGGTTAAATAAGAAGTAGAATGCCATTTATTTATCTACTACATAGGCATAATACATTGCTACTACTAACAATTATACTCAAGTATTGTGGATGAAGCAGATGTTGAAAGATATCATAGTTGTGTATGATGAACCTATTGCTATATTTTGTGATAATTCAAGTGAAATTAGCATTTCTAAGAATTTGGTGTTGCATTCAAAGACCAAGCATATATCTATCAAGTTTCACATTTTGAGAGAGAAGGTGAGTGAAAAGGAAGTCAAATTGGAGTATGTTCCCACTAAGGAACAAATTAAAAATATCTTTACTAAGCCCCTACCTAAGGATACTTTTGAGTATCTCAGAGGCAAGCTAGGGCTAATTACCCCTCCTAATCAAAACTAAGATGCATTAACTTGCATCAGTCCGTGCATTTCATAGTCATATCTTGATCCAGATTGATGTTGTGGTGGCTGCTACTCAGGGTGAGGAGTCAGATGTTCAAAAATGTGGTTCAGAGCTTGTGTGGAGAAAGATAATGTTTATCTTTGTCATTGATGTAAAAGGAGGAGAAGAGTCATGTGAAAAACTTGGTGGGGAGAAGAGTCATGTGAAAGAGTTGAGGAGAAAAGAGTCAAAATCTAAGGGGGAGAAAGTGCTAAGAAAAGTTGTGTTGATGGTGCTTTTCACATCATATTTTGCCATCAATGCCAAAGGGGGAGATTGTTGGATGTTGCTGATATGTGGGTATGTGCGGGATCATGATGGGCCAAAAAGTGGCAATATAATGGGTATGTGGTTGATTACCCAAAATTGATGAAACGAAAAGGGTCTCTAAAGGAGATTCTCATCTTTCCACCAATATAATTATGCTCTACTTTTAATTTAATAAGTAATTATTATTCATTTTCTATTTGAATTATGACTAAAGTCCTAATTGATAGGTTGATTGAAAAACATCTATAACTTTCAAACAGTATCACATATTTTGAATCCAAAACATATGCCACATTCTATGCTTCACATACTATAGGATTAAAAAAAAGATGAATATCATGAAGTTTTGACCAAGTTAAGGTGGTCAGACATACAAGTTTTTATACTTTTTAAAAGTTGTAATAAAAAATTCATAATTAATTATTTACTTGGAAAAAAGTTACAAAAAATATGCATCACATCAAGACATGAGCCCTCTACTTATATCTTAAATATTATAAAAAATATTATCATTTTATTGTGGTTAGGGTGGTCAGACAGACACCTACTTCTTATTTTTCCCTGAAATTTAAGAACTACTGCATTGAAATTTTAAATTTTCATCAATTAGATTTTTTTTTTAAACAAACCTAGTAGTTTAGAAACTACATTCAATTTGTTACAGATTCTATTCTTACATATTTTTGAAATAATATAGATAACTTATTCAAAATTTTACGTCAAGTTTCCTAACTATGATTTTTCTAAAAATTTTGCCACTTAAGGGCCTATTTTTTCCATGATGATCCTACACATACCCATGTGGTTGTCATTGATGCCAACACTATTGGCATTAATGTCTTTAAGGTTTTATATATTGAGGATATTGAGAAAAATGTAATAAAATAAGTTGCATGTTGCTAGTGATGCAGTGAAGTTCGGTATGTTGGATAGCTTAGTTTATTGATGATTAGTGGTTGTGGATTAAAGGGTTTTTTTTTTAGTATATCTAGTTTATCCATGTTAATTTTTAGAGATCCACATGAAGATTTGATCGAGTTATGAGTATCTATGCTCTGATAGTTTTTCTATTGTTTCAACTAGTGTTCCTGAAAGAAGATAATGTGATTCTAGTAAGTTCAGTTGTTGCAGATGCTTCTGTGGTGATTCATGATGCTTGTGGATGTTTCTAGATTGTGCTCTATCCATTTTGTTGATCCACATTGATTTTTGTGCTCATGATTGGTTATTTTATTTTGCATGTTCATGTTTTTTCATGTTCATGGTCAACAGGGTGATTGTAGTGTGTTGTGGATCTTCGAGGCATAATTGTTTAAAGTGTTTCATGTTCAAGGACATTGTTTTGGGTCTTCACTTTGTTGTGGCCAACATTTTTTGGTTCGTATTGAAAATTGTTTATGGATTGAGCCAACATGGAGATGATGTTATTCTTAGTTGTAGATATATATGTTTGATTGTTTATACCATTTGAATGCATGGTGTGCACAAATAATGTTCTAATCTTTTGAAGGTAGAGGCAAAATGTGAAGAAGAGTGAGTAGGAGTTTATATGCTTAATTGGAACTATAATCGGGCATTAACAGATACTATTTTCTTGATTCAAAATCTTGTGGATATAATCCAAATGTTTTTGTAAGACAGTGTTTCTTCCATTGGGTAGTAAGCCTTATTGTATTTGAGCAGTGAGCTCTAGGCAATGTGCTTGAATGCATATGCATTCCCCATTTTCTTCTTTATACTTTTAACAGGGTATAATCTTGTGGACTAACCTCCATCGTGGTTTTTCCCTTAATAGGGTTTCCACATAAAAAATATTGGTGATATGTGTGTTTCTGATGTGTTGATCATTTATGCTTTCATGCTTATATATCAAATTTGAGAATAAGTTTAATAAGTTTAATTTATGTGACAACTAATTCAACCCCCCTCTTAGTCGTCTGCCCCTGTGCTGCCAACATAGAGGTTACTATAGAGGGTCCCAACACGATCACATAGGTTAAGATGAGAAGCTTTTAAGCATCATGGTATCTAAGTAACATCATGTTGAAGTTTGCAACCATTTTGCACTTTGGACTCTTAAGAGATTATATGGGTTGAATGTAGCTCGAAGTGATTCAACATGTTTGGGTACAAAAAAGGACCATGCCTAGTGTAAACATACCCACCTGGATGCATCAGAATAGTTTGTTTGGTCACATGAGTTACAAAACTAAAGCTGCACCACTTTGCAACTTTCAACTACTTGCATTTGACAAATTTTTCCCAAAGTGAAAATTTTCCACCACAGGAAAATGCCTCTATGATAGTGAAAACTAAGAGAGGTTATTGTAGAGGGACCCAAAAAAATCACATAGGCTTAGACAAGAAGTTTCTAAGAATCATGATGTCTGAGTAATAGTATGTTGAAGATTGAAACCATTTTGCACTTCAGACTTATAAGGGATTCAATGGTTGAATGTAGCTCATAGTGATTTGACATGTTTGGGTGTGAAAGAGGACCATGCCTAGCATAAACATACCTATCCAGACATATTGGAATATTTTTTTTGGTCACACAAGTTGCATAATGAAAGTTGCACAACTTTGCATATTTACATTGCTTGCATTTGATACTTTTTTCATCAGGTGAAAATTGGACACCACAAAAAAATGACTTAGAGATAACAAAAACTAAGATATTTTATTGTAGAGGGTCCCAACATGATCCCATATACTCAAACAAAGAGTTTGTAAGCATCATGGTTTCCAAGTAATAGCCCGTCAAAGATTTCTTCCCTTTTACACTTTGGACCCTTAAGGGATTGAGTTGGTTGAACATAGCTCAGAGCAATTCGTCATGTTTGGGTGCAAAAGAGGACCATTCCTAGTGTAAACATACTCATCTAGATGTGTTGGAATAGTCTGTTTGGTCACACAAGTTGTAGAACAAAAGTTGCACCACTTTGCAACTTTACATTGCTTGCAATTGACACTTTTTCCATTAAGTCAAAATTGGACACCATGGAAAAATGACTTCGAGATAACAAAAAATGAGAGAGGTTATTGTAAAGGTTCCATATATAATCCTGATGCCTTAAGAAAAATTCCCGTAACTGACATGGTATCTGGGTAACAGGCTATAAAAGATTGCTTTCATTTTATAATTTGGATTGTTAAGGGATTGCTTTGCATGAATTACAAATATTTGAGGGAAGCAATAAACTTCAAAAATTGAGTAAATATCATTACAAGTGTTTATTTCAATAGATTTTATGCTATATTGATATTAATATATAATCATTAGGTTGATTCATTTTAATAAATGAAGTTTTTATAATAACTTAGGCAATTGGTGCTAGTTATAATAGGGAGAGAATAAAAGAAAAAGAATGATTAGTAACCATCAATGGTTATTACAATCACTATATTAATAATATTATGTTTACAATAAAATGGGATTTATTTGGTTGTCCTAATTCCTTTGTTTGTGCTACGATTGTCTAATATGCTTCATACACCATTTTGAAACCCAAGTTCTTGTACTTGTAGGCACAATTCGTTAGGTACTTCATTCTCACAGATATTTTATAATGTCATCCATACATTCAATATTCTCTTAAAATGTCTACATCACTGTGAGACCCCATTTCTATGAGGCATATGCTTCCCCTACCTTTTCAACCCTACCAAATTGAAAAGGTAGTGAACTCACTAGCTTACCAATTCGATATGGTTGACAAGGTAGGAGAAGCATATGCCTCATAGAAATTAGATCTCATGGTGATGTAGAAATTATAAGAGAATCTCAAATGTATGAGTGACATTGCAAAAGATCTATGAGAATAGAGTACCTACTAGCTTTCTAATTCAGTAGGGTTGACAAGGTAGGGGTAGTGTATGCCTCATAGATATGGGGTCTCACGGTGATTTACCTCACTAGCTTGCCAACTTGTTAGGGTTAAAAAGGTAGGGGCAACATATGCCTCATATAAATGGGGTCTCACACTAATGTAAATAATTGTGATACCCCATATCTATGAGGCATACACAGGCGGGTGCATGAAGTTGGCTACCAATTTTCTTGCCACTTATGAATTTCTTTTAAAAAACGTGCTCGCATTATAACGCGAGCATGTTATAACATGCATGAATTATTTTGCATTAAAAAAAATAAAAAAGTGAAATTATTTAGCATGGAATACCAACCCAAAGGCTTGGAGGGCATTCCCAACAAGGCTAGAGATATGTTTTTGCATATTCTATAATTTTTCACATAATCGGGTCCATGCTCACCATCAATATTGCATCTAGTTCAATATTGAAAAAATTGAAAACATGATTAATGTTAGGTTCTCTCTTAGCTATCCAACGATGTAATTTTTTTCACTTTTCAACAATGTTAAGCCTTTCATCCATAATTTATTTTGTTTGTATGTCCGTTTTTTGCCAAAAAGCAGTGTTTAGTGTTTTTGTTATAAATTAACCGTTCATCAAAATTTCAAATAAATTATATTTTTAGAAACTAGACTCCATTCTACAAGTTTTAAGAAAAAAAGAAAAAAGAATCAATTACTTTCAAAAATTTGTAGGGGAAGCACAGCCAAAATTTTTCTTTTCAGGAAGTGCCCACTTAGAAAATTAGTAAAAAATCAAATATTCATTAAAAAATTATCAAAAAAATTGTGCACCAACTAGATGCTATTAGCTAACTTTTGATTGTAGCAATTTTAAAAATACTACAAAAAAGTTCATCGTGCTCAGGTCGTACAAGAGTTGCTATGTTATGTTTTTCTGACAAAAACAACACCAATTTCTATACATCCCTCTTTTTAACTCCTTAATCTCAACCATTTTCAAAATAAATTATTAGTTTAGAAAGTAGACTCGGAGTACTTTGATCCTTATTTTTGTTCCATCTCAAAATTTTGAGTGTAACTATCCTCAATTTTACGTCTAAGGTCAGCGTTTCTTGATTTCAGAAAAAAAGTGGCCACTTAAGCCCCCTTTTTGGGAACCATCTTGGTGCACTTACCCACACTACCCTACCTTGTCAACCCTACTGAATTGGCAAGCTAGTGAGCTCACTAGCTTGCCAAGATCACTAACTTGCCAATTCGGTAGGGTTGACAAGGTAGGGGAAACATATACCTCATAATGATGGAAGAAGTTCTAGGGTTTATAGAAGAGCAAGAAAATATGCCTTTGTACAATATAAGACATTGTTTCAGATTTTTTCATAAATACACATGCTTTTCCTTTAAGAAAAATTTAAATGTAAAGCATAAACCATTACAACTAACTTTAAATGTAATATACACATTTAATTGAGGCATATATTAAGGAACACACACATTTGCATGTATTAATTTCTCATAATTTTTGTATATCAAAAAATACACTAAGTCAATAACAAATATTACAATAGTGATGGAAGAACATATTGAAAATCCTCTCATTTCTCAATACTTGTAGCAATACATGCAGGGAAATAATAATCCCATTTGTAGCCTAGATCATGAAATATATTTTAGAAGAAGAAACAAAAGGAGTTGTTGCCCAGTTTATTTTCTATAATCCACCTTAGGTGGCCTAGTTATTTGCATTCCAAAATGCTTCAAAACATGTACATCCCCTGCTCCCTTGGAAATAGCTAGGTACTAGCCTCTCCGTGGTTGTGTACTCTCACTAGAATTTGGTCCACAAAAACCTACAAAAGCCTAACAATTTTAGGCATGGACTCACATAAAAATCATTAAAAGACCAATAACTAAATAATGTTAGACATACACCTTCTGAAAAAATCTATTATCACCTTCATGCATGCTATAAGTAGATCGATTGAAGGTTGTACAATGGTGATGTGGCCCATCTTTGCTACTTTCTCATGCCACTTATGTGGCCCATCTTTTTCTACTTTCTCTCACCAACAACTGATGTTCTTTTATTAAGTTGACAATCTTAAGTATAACCTACAATCACAAATGCATCAATAATAATCCTAAATGCATATAACATTTAACACTAGTAGAGAATACAAAATTAAAGGTAGTCAATAGGGAGCAACATAGAATTATCATTTTGCAAATTAACAATAATACAATTTTGTAAACCCTTCTACAATCAAACTTAAATGCTTGAAAGAAAGCAGTGATCAAATATAACATGACTTTACAAATTCAATGTGAATGTACTTACAAATCAATCTATGGAACCATCCGGGTTTTCTCTACATTTTATTATATCAAGTATTGCCTCGTGGTCAGACTCACATAGTTTCCACAAGTTCTTGTTCGTAGGTCTTCCCTTATATTTGATCAAATGAACATTGGATGCAACTACAAGTTTCAAGTAATGAAGAATCTTTTGATGTGTGTTGAAGTCCTTAAACAACCAAACTACAACATTCTTAACTAGGTACCTTCTAAGCCATGTTCCAATAACAACCATTGAACCTATAGGTATTCCATGTTTTCTCCATCTATAACTTGGGCCTCTAATTTCTTTTTGGCCTTGATACAATGACATAGGTAATAATCTATACCCTCTTCATTGTCTTCATCTGCAATCACTGCATAAATATGTCATGCATTTATATGTTCATCTGGTTAGATGTATTTAATGAACATAAAAAAAAAAAACCCAAAAGTAAGATATATTACCTAGTTCTAGTAGGTTCGATACATGATCAAATACAATGGATGATTGCATCTTCATGATTTGTAGAGACATCAGGAGTTTATAATTGTCAAGTGGGGTTAAAATTCTTATATACCATCCGTCAACCCACTCTGTTGATTCACAATCATTCCATGCTTGACCTTTACATGTAGAACAAAAGCATTCCATCTTCTGTGTATGGATAGTCCATGTACCTTCATTGGAGCTTCTAAAAGGTTGTAGCTCACTTGATCCTATTAGTGTACAACAATCCTCATATTCTTCAATGTTAGTATCATCTACTAAATGAAAAAATCTACAAACTAAAGAATTACCTTCACTACCTCGACCCATTGCATGATTGCACCACTCGACAATTGGTCTTGCATGTATAAACTTTATACTATATTTGTACTTCATCTCTTCTCATGCTAAGGCTCTTTTGATACATGTACCTACTCCATCATGCTCCCCCTTTCCATGCCTAGCCTTTGAGAAGTTCCACATATGGGGAAAACCACTGATCCTATGCATCCTACTCAACTAGTAAAAAAATCCAGAGTTCTTGAATTGTGATGTACAATTATCTAACCATATGATATGTTGACTAAATGATATGCCCCTACTATCCAGATCAACATAGAACATATGAAAGCAACCTTGCACAAACTCTATAGAATGTGTGCAATCATCACTGATGTAAAAGTGATACTCCCTCAATACTTTACTGTTATCCTCTATACTATCATTTGCATGAATGAATGCTATATGCACAAATATAGTAACCTACGTGGAGTTGAAGTATTGTGATTGCACCTTGTTTTGTGGTTGTAGTGTGTAGTTCTCACCGAAGTCGACAACTGAAATGATGCTATGAAGTGGAAATGTGTCCTTGCATAACTTGAACTATGAGTCCAACCATCAAGCTCTATGTGTATGACTTGCATACTCATAGACCACATGATGATGAAAATTTCCCATAAACTAATACATTGGAATCTTATCACTAACCAATTCACACTTCTTTTCTTCTTTCCCATCTTTTACACTATAGGCCATTGTCTTGTATTTTCCAAATTCCCCAATTTTGTCTCCAATTGTGTGTGTACTAGCCATGTGTTGGAAAATTGGAAAATGTTGCATGCCACCACAGTGATCACATGTGCCATCCAAACATGAATTCTTGTAAAAAATTTGACCATCCACTCTTTCACATAAAATAGAAGATAAGAATTCCCTTGAGGATTTAGGTGGAGGCCTTATGTTACATTCCTACAAAATATTGTCAATATGAATATGTACACATATACATTCATAAGCATCATAATTTTTAGAAAGCTCAATATGTACTCTATAACAAAAATGTGTGTGTGTGTGATTTATTTTGACATAAAAAGTCTTTAGCATTTCAAAATACCTTTGACATATTTTAATTTTAAGAAACTTGTACATAAAAAATCAGAAAAAATTGGGTTTGAGTGGTATCCAAGTAATGCTTTTGATGTGGCTCATAGATTTTACTACCAATTCTCCTTCTTACAACATTTGTTTTATTGGGAGAGGTCATTTTGTTACCCTTTCAATAATCTACCATTAAATATCTCAAGGCTTGAGAAATTCTTTTATCTTTCCATGGCACTCTACTCGAGAATTCCCATAACTCATTGATATTTGGATCCTCCACTCCTTCACGCCTTCATTTGGCTCTCATTAGAGATGATCTACTATTTTCAAATACTTTCTTGTCTTTGTAAGGTTCACCTTGTTCCTTGTTTGATTGCTTAATAGTTTTTCAACTATCATCACATATCGTGTGGCACAACTATCCTTTGTGCATGAGGTGGAACCCATGCTCTCATATGCACTCATCAAGTTCTTTATAATGGAATTTTCACTTGAGACATTTGAAACTCTTATCCCAAGATCCTTCATGTTGGGCCTAAATTTTAGTTGCCTCATCATCTTAACAAATAGTTGGCATTTTCCACCCTCTCTTAGCTTCTCAAAAAATGAACTCCATAGCCTCTATGCATATCTTTGACATGAACATTTTGGAATATTATTAGGCATCCATTTTAAAACATTGAATCAATATCAATAAAAAATTTAGGTTTTATATTCAAAACTCTAGGAGGAGTTCTCAAATGTAAATTTGTGTCAACATTAGGAATGTCAACAACATTAGGGATAGATCACGTACCTTCAATTAGAGGTGAAATTGATGACATACCTTGAGATTGACATGTAAATAATCTTGTACCTCCAACTTGAGATGTCATTAGTGGAGTGCCTTCAAATAGAGATGTGTTTGCTGGTGTACTTTCAAAATGCAATGTTATTGATGGTGTTTCTTCAACTGTAGATGTGATTTCCAATGTACTTGGAAATCCAAATGTTGGTGTGTCTTCAACTGGAGATGTGATTTTCAATGTACTTGGAAAACCACATGTTGTTTCTAATGTGTCTTCAACTAGAGATATGCATTAAACTTTACCTATGCTTGATGATGTTCCCCCAACTTCAAGATCCATTTGTGTCCTTCTACAATTTTTTTCATTTATGCCCTTTTTTCTCCAATTGGACATCTCTCTTAGATTGCACAAAAATTTCTAGCTATATGGGCTGCAATTCCTTTGCTTCATGAGCTACAATTTTTTATTCTCTTCTGGTTGCACTTTTAACTACATGTTCTTCTAGTGTTAGAGCCTTTGGTCATTTCCTCAACATGACATTGAATGCTACATGTTCACAAACACACATAGAACAAAAGTAAGTAATTCATTTTATGAACCACACCAAAGAATTTTATGAAAGAAGTCAGCGAGCTATTTGGAATTACCATAAGTCTATGCTAGAAATTTTTTAAATCATACATCTACCTCCTTACCACAAGAAAAGTAAATGTAATGATTTTTTTCGAACATATCCATACCGCTAATTACATTGCATTTTATGAAACATATTGATATTGTTGATTACATTGCATTGAATATCTTTAAAACTCAAAGCATTACTTTACATTGCATAACTAATGTGACTTATCAAACATTACATATCTTATCAAAAATTGTTGTCCCCAACCCAGGGTTTATAGCAAGCTTCAAAAAACCCATAACTTTTGATGTGTCTGGTAAAAAATATATGAAAATTGGTATTAATTTTTTGTAGGCCTATATGCATGTGCTAACAAAAGGAGGGTTGCTAAATCATCATTTTGTGTGAGTTATTAAGGAAAGTTTGTTTCTTTTTGAAACTATACTGTGTAAAATATAGTACTTTGAGGGATTTGTACAAAATTTCTTCATGTAAGCATTTATCAATGTTAAGAAGGGTTTGAGGGGAGTATTTTGAGTGTGGACAAGTGCTTAGGAGCAAAGACTTGTGTCAAACCTAGGGTATAAGTTGTTGCCACCTTTGGAAACTAGAGATTCTTGTGCTTATTGTTGTCAAAACCAAATTATTATTGTCAACCAATCCATGAAGAAAATGAATTCAAATAAGGGTTTGTGATGATATATCTTGGAATTATTAACTATTTCTTTGGCAATAAGGTAACTTAGAAAGATAAAAAGCATTTTCAATTGAACAAAATTTTCCCTTTTTTATTTCTTAGAAAGGTAAATGGTATGAATTAATGGAAACTTGTATTAAACAAACTTTTTCAAGTCACTTGAATTTATATAAGCACATGATGAAGGTGAATTTTTTATGGCACAAAAATATTAATGGAAACTTGCATTAACATTGATGAAAGCTCTTAGGTTTTCCAAA
>VDFB02105785.1:22859443-22904959 GCA_007258455.2 Sequoia sempervirens
TTATCTATATTAGTTCAAAAATATGTAAGAATAGAATATGTATCTAAAATTGAATGTAGTTTCTAAACTACTAGGTTTATTTAAAAATGAATAAAATCTATTTGGTGAAAATTTGGAATTTCAAAGCAGTAGTACTTAAATTTTAGGGAAAAAATAAGAAGTAGGTGTCTGTCGAACCACCCTAACCATAATAAAACCATAATAAAATGATAATATTTTTTATAAGATTTTATATATAAGTAGAGGACTCATGTCTGGATGTGATGCATAGTTTTTGGTAATTTTTTTCCAAGTAAACAATTAATAATGATTTTTTTATTACAACTTTTAAAAAATATAAAAAATTCGTATGTCTGACCACCTTAACTTGGTCAAAAATTCATGAAATTTATTTTTTATTTTTTTAATCCTATAGTATGTGAAGCATAGAATTTGACGCATGTTTTAGATTAAAAAAATGTGATACTGTTTGAAAGTTATAGATGTTTTTCAATCAGCCTATCGATCAGGACTTTAGTCATAATTCTAATAGAAAATGAATAATAATTATTTATTAAATTCAAATTAAAGCATAATTTATATTGGTAGAAAGCTAAGAATCTCCTCTAAAAACCCTTTTCATTTCATCAATTTTGGGTTAAAAAAAAGCTGTCAGCCACATACCCTACAAATACCCATAATATTGCCACTTTTTGGCCCATCATGATCCTGCACATACCCAATCATGGCTTGTGACATATGTCCCTAGAAAGTAAGAAATTTGAGTGTAATGGATCCTCCTACCTCTTGTAGCAACAAAGCTCTTCCTTTCCTCTCATTTTGGGGGTTCCTTCTCATTCTGAGACATGAATCCTTCAATCTTGCTACATTCTCTTCCTTTTGCTTCTTCAATCTTGCTTCTATAGTGAAGCTCTTCTAGACTGAGGTCCCTCCAATAGCCAAAGCTCTCTTGCAAGAATTCAATGAGACATACATGCATTCAAGAGGGGGTCGAGGAATGTTGGTAACACTCTCCTATTCTTATCTATTTGTAAATAGATTACTTTCTTCACTTTGCTACTTTGTGGTATAGGTTCTCCTGTTTGAGGGGGGATTGCTTTTATCATGCCTTATTTTTTCACTTTATCCACTCTCCTATCTATCTAGTGCTCCATGGAGGTGGGAATGCAAAAATAGGGTTTTGACTATGTCAAGCCCTAAAACACTCCCAACATTTTTCCTCCTTCGTCTTATGTGAAAGTTACCAAAGTGAATCTTGGGGAAAGGTTTTAAGTGTGCAGTCATTTGTATGTTTATCCTTGGCTCTCCCTTGTATTTTCTAGCATTTCGTGCAATTTAGGTTTGAGTATGTTAGTAGGTTTAAATTATTCATTTTCAAGGTTTTGGTTCTCTATTTTTCGTTGACGCCAATGCATCCCTTGGACTCTAGCATGTCGCGATGGCATCCTAATACTATGTTGTAGTCCTTTGGCTAAGAGCTATTCCTTCTAAAGTAGAGATCTCAATACCTTGCTCTTTCAGATTCTAAAGTATTCTTCTTGAATATTATCCTTAGTATGACGTTCTTTGTAATTTCTTCATTCAGTAACGCTTGAGGTAGTTAAGGGAAGTTCACTACCTAGGATTTTCTTGAGAAGGAAGAGACTTGTGAGCAATTAAACCCCCTTCTCTTACATGAAACATGTCAGATATTTTTTTGTATTGTGTTAATGTTTATGACAATTCTTTCTCTAAGGAATATTTTGATATGTTGGATGATGATCTAGAAGATTTCTTATAAGCATCTTCCTCTATTCATAGATCTTCCAAACAAACTTCTTCATCACAAACATCCACTTCTTCTTCTCCAGCTAAAGAGTCGGTGAATGTTGTTGTAGTCTTTGTGGCTTCTCTAAGGCATAAGAGACCCATTTCTTACTTGACTCCAGCTATCCCTTCTCCTAAGAAGATTCATTCCATATATGGGGTTTTATATTAGGATGACTCAACAAACTTGTATACTAGGTTTGTACGAGCTATAGACTCTACTTTTTAAAATGCCATAGCGCACACATATAATACTAGAAGAAATCAATAGAAATTGAATCAAAAAACTTCTATTCCTACACCTCAACCTACTCAAGTTCCTATTTCTTTACCACCTTCTCAACCAAGTCTTCCTTTAGCACCTAAAATTGTGACTAAAGAACTTGGAGACTATGATCTTGTCGAGCAACTTCGAGTTACTCTGACTAAATCTCACTTTGGGATTTGCTTCAGATTGCTCCAATTTATGAAGGTATGCTTTAGGAAGCCTACAAAAGATCCTCTTTCCTACTTCTACTAGGCTAGAGGATGTTAATGCATTGATGGCTGATATTCGTGTGAACTTTTCAAATATTATGTTATATCTCTAGGAACTTTTGTCCCTAGATGTATAAAAGAAAGCAGACCCTCTAATGATCATAGTTAGTGTTAATAGCATAGTTATTAGACTTACCCTCATTAACACTAGTTTGGCTCTCAATGTTTGTGGTATGGATCTATTACCTAAGATTAATGTTAACTCTTCTTCTTTAGCTACTTGTTTTCTATACATTCATGGATTTGATAATGTTGGTCATCAAGCTCTAGGCACTATAATCTTCCCCTTGAACCTAGGATTCGTTACCTTACCCACTTTAGTTTATGTGATCCCTAGCCCTTTACCTTTTAATATTCTTCTAGGAAGACCTTGGATTCATGCTATGGTAGCTATGACCTCTACTCCACAACTTTATTTAAAGTTTGTGGCTAACAATCAAGTTGTCATAGTTAAGGATGACCTCGAAGCAGTTCCTCTATGTGATTTGGCAACTATTGGTTCAGCCTTGGTTGTTTCCACTCTTAAGAATTGTATTTCATCACTAACCTCTGATATGATGACATGTTCCTTAGTGGTACCATTTGTGGAGATCATCCCCAAAGTGAGTGTCCCTAAAGAGGAGCAACCAAAAGAAGAAATCCCTAAGTCTTCCTTGTCTACTTCTTCTTCTGAGACAAATGCATTTCTTGGTGATGATTGGGGATCCTTAGAATTATCTAAATTCTTCATTATAGAATACAAAGTGAATCTTGTTCACCTCAACCTTCCAATAACTTCAAATACCTCTACTAAGAAAGTTGATCAACATCCTATTGAGAAGGAAAGTTGTGATCCTACTCAAGAAACTAGTTGTTCCCTTGTTAACAAGGATGATTGAACATTTGTAATTTTGATGAGAAGTATGGTTGCGGTATCATAGACACATTTGACACTCATTGGAGGAATGACACTCTCTATGTGTAACCACCTCCTTCTGAGGCTTTGCAAATGCATTATGGCCCTAGATACAAGATTGTTTCTACGTATGGCTACACAAATAAAGTTATTGGGTGTATTAAACATGGAATTCAGGTCCCTATCAAATTTAAGCCACACAAGCATAATTTTGGTTTGGGATGCTCTATTGAACAATCTAGATAAAAACCATGGTGGAGTGTTAATATGATTTCGATTGAACCTCTCAACTTAGTTCATCCTGAACTGATAGAGGATAAAATATAACTTGATGAAGTTCCTCTAGATGTCTTCTCCTCAGAAGAAGCACTGGAAGAATTCTTAGGTTCCTATTCCCACTTGCCTTCCTTTCACCATAAGCAATGATTCCCGTATCACTTGAATCGACAAGCATACTTTAGGGAATCTATTTTGAATATGGATGAGGAGGCTTCTCTATCTAATGTTGATGATGGTATCCCAATACTTGATCCTGAGGACCATTGTCCTCCCCTTAAGGGAGATACTACTAAAATTTTCATGGATCCAAAATCCTCTGAGAAGGTGATTAAGATTGGAAAATGCATTTCTTCTAAAGAAGCTAAGGAGCACTTTGACCTTTTACATTCTCATCATGATATATTTGCTTGGGCGTATGAGGACATGCCCAATATTGATGTGTCTATAATGGTTCATAGTATCATCCTATGTCCTAGTGCTAAGCCTTTTAAGTGAAAGATCCAAAAGATTAATCTGATGGTTACCTTGTTGGTTAAGACTAAGATAGATAATATATTAAAATAAGGATTTATCTGTCTTATTGAATATACATCTATAACAAATATTTTGGCTTCTAAAGGTCTTTCTAGCACATATAGGGTTTTTCACCTAAAAGGAGAAAGATGGGCCAAAATGCAATGTTCACATTCAAAGATTAATGTGATATGGATGCAATATGTCTAAATAAACTGATTTAAATGCAAAACTAATGAAAGGTATTAATTATCAAATGGAAACTTTTTAAATGCAAGATGTTTGAAAATGCATTGGGATATGCTGAAAACACCTAGAAATGAATGCAAATTGCAACAAAAATGGATGAAAATGAATATGTGCACTTGAGATCTTGTTGGAGACTGGAAATGACATTTGAGATGTTGTTGATGCTAATTTTTAGTCCTGGTGGGACTCATTCACCATTCTAGGCGAATTAGTCCTAGATCTATGAAACTGTTTTGGAACCCATTTCAGACAAACGGGTATCCAAAAATGCAGAAAACCAAAATCAGGCTTGGAAGTGGGACTCATTCACCACCCATGGAAAATGAGTCCACTTTTGAATTTATAAATATTCAAAGGTAGAAATAGGAGCCTTTGATCTACACTTTTTGCTTCTTCAGGTGTCTAGTTTTGAAACTGTCAAATCTAGACTTGAAAGTGACTTTTCGTAGGTATTTTGACTTATCCAATGAAGATATGACTTGAAAAACTTTTCAATGTAGTTCAATGATTTCTAACCCTCCAAGATGTCTAAATCTGCAAACACACAAGATAAGAAAGAGAAATGTTGGATGTTAGGGCATGGGGGTTTACCTTGGTCAAACCCCTTTTAGGTAATTAAACCAAAATTTAGAAAGAATATAATGAAAAATTCAATAATGGAGTTATTACATATCCATGATGATTGATCTTGAAATTTTGCAACAAAAATGAAGAATCTTCCCTAGAATGTCTAGAAAATGCTATCTTAATGACTTGAAATGATGAAACCCTAGCTTGCTTGACTTGAGATAGAAGATAAATGATGAATGAATGATAGGCTAGATGTGTGAATGAGTTAAGAGATGAATGGGGGTTGAAATGGATGGAAAATTACTTATTTATACACACTTATGCCCTAATTACCCAATAATACAACATCACAGGCTAACATAAGGTCTTTTTGAATAAAAACCTGAAAGAAATTTTGAATTATTTTGAATTTGGAGCCAATAGGGACTTATTCGCCACCCATGGAGAATGGGTCCCACTCTAGGCTTGTAAGTGGGTGTCAGGAATTAAGTTGCATTTAATGTTGTTTTTCGGGTTTACATTAAAAAATACACTTAATTAATTCTTATGAGTGCATAAAGGGGTCAAATAAAGCATAAGAAAGGTGTAAATAGTGATAAAAAGCCTAGGAAAGCATGAAATCTTATTACAAGACTTTACAATAGTTTAAAATAGGACTTGATAAAGGGATAAAAAGGTCATTTTTAGATGAATTATAATGAGAAGAGTCTAGAAAAGTGTTGAAATGTGTTACAACACTTCACAAAACCTTCACAAGACATCATTAAATGCATTTTATTTAGTTTACAAGGGTCCAAGATCTAGTGTGGATGTGAAAAACACCTCACAACACCAAATCAAGGCCTCATTAAGTCCAATTTATCATCAATTATTCCCAAATCAAGCAAGAAATACTTTCTTCTATAGTACATTTAGCCCCCACTTTAGTGAGAGGATGAACTTGCTTCAAATTCACACTAAAGTATACATTCAAGAGAGATCTGAGTGTGCAGATGACAGAGAATGACAAAGATCAAGAAGGTAGTCCAGCCCCCAGGATCCAAGGTCCTAAGTCAAACCATCAAGATACATAATCATGCAATGGAAAAAACTAGAAGGAAGAGAAATGAAAATGAGGTGGATTAGAGATGCACTCACTCTGGGGCCACAAAACATCAAGTCATCTATGGGGTGAGATGTCCCAAAAAAGTGGTTTAGTGAGAAATTCATCCCAGTGTGTTAGCTTCCTACCATATAATGAGAAATGCATGCCTGTGTGTTGGCTTCCCATTATACAAACCACACCAAAGTTATTCTCTTGATAACATTGATAAGGTACCACAATGTAATGCTTTTGTACATGTTTTTGAATATGTGAAGAATTTTGCTAGAGGGAATTTTGCTTTGTTCATGTAAGGTCTTCTTCTTAGGGAGCATTAAGCATAATGTCTCCAAGAGAGGACAATTCAGGGTGTCAAATCGTTATCCATGGGACACCTCATTCACATTAGGCCACTTCAGTTAGTCATTATTCTATTGTTAGATCATTATCCATAGGATGCTTTGTTCGCATCAGGCCACTTCAGTTGATCATACACTCTTGGAATGCATCAAACCCAATGAAACCACCAAGGAGAGGACATGTCACAAGAAAAAGTAAATCATGCCATGAAATTTGAAAAAATATGTTGTCTTGTCTATGTATGCCCCCACTTCAAAGCGGTTGCTACACCATTACTATGAGAAATTGCTTTAAAGTAGAAGAGGGTATGAGAGCTTATTCAAAAATCCCTATGCCAAGTCATATGTTTTTGATAAGTTGTGTCATGAAGAAATGGAGTATGTCACATGCGATTCAATATTAAGACATGTAATCCCCATCCCAAGCTTGTTCTTATATGTTCATGAAAGGTTAACGACCAGTCAAAAGAGACAACGGCAAGTGACATATGGTGATAAGGCTTTCTAACCATTGCCCCCACTTAGTGTAGGACATGGGTGATCCTGGAATGGATGATGGAATGTTGCCACTTGAAATGGATGCAAAACATGCAATAGTATGTTATGATCCTACAACTATTGCATGGAAAGGAGAAACAACTAATGTTATTTATGTGGATAAGGAAATAAAGTTTCTGCTTGATCAATACATTTTTAATAAGATATCTATCAAGTTAGGATGTACCAGGGCTAGAGTTTTCTTGGAAGAATCTTGAGTGAGAGTATGGATGTTGAGTGAAGGTTTGTTGGATGGGTTGATTTATATGAAAGGAAAATCACGAAGACTATGATTTGGAAGAATGAGGTTGGGTGTATTATGAGCTTGTTTCTTATGTAATGGTGGGTAAAAAATGATAGGATTCTTAGGTGTGTCCAAAATAACTTCAGCACACATAAGGGGATGATTTATGGTTGGATTTGTTTGAGTATCAATAGTGGTGATATGAGAAGAAGGCTCTATTTGTTTGTCTGTTTTCTCAAAGGTATCATTCTTATGTGCCATAATATCGATAATAGGTTCATCACATGTCATAGTTGGATTTGGAAAGATAGCTTCATTGCTCATAGGAGAGGAATCAAGAGAACGATAAGTAGGAATTTCATGGTTACCAATGATTGGTATTTTTTGTTCAAATAGGTCTTCCCAAATGGTAGAGGCATCAAGGAAGGGAGGAATAAGATTCTCATGGGTCTCAATAGGGATATCTTCTGACACTAAACTATCTTCTTCATGTCTAGAGAAGGTATTAGGAGAAGAAAAGGTTTGATTGTCATGATTATCCACACTTACATCCTCATGTCCTAGAATGTCTTCTTGAGTGGGAGAGGTAGGATTTTCATAGCTCTCAATTATATCCTCCACAAAAATGTGTTTGTCATGATTGTTCATGAGTTTATCCTTATTCATTAAAGGATTTACATAGGTAGGGGAGGTGTTAGTGGACAATGACATCAAATTTGTGTGTTATAATGTCTTTGCAAGGGGAAGAAGAAGGAAGACAAGTGATACTTTCATGATCTTCAATGATTGTGTCTTCTTTCATCAAGATACCTTCATCACCAATGGGAGAGATATCGAGAGAAGAAAATTTATGATTATCATGATTATTGATGCTTGCATCCTTTTGTGTCAAATCTTTAGTGGATGATCTTAGTGAGAGGAAGTCCTTAAGGGCTTCATATAACATGTCTGTTGAATGTGTTTTCACTAGAGAAAGGAAGAGTGAAATTCTCACATGAATGATTGTTAAGTTAAAATAAAGATGGAATTGAATACTGATTGTTGAGGTTATATAAATCATTTTATTACAAGATTATGCTACCAAATGGTCATTTTCCAGTTAAAACCTAGCTCAAGAATTTCTGCCAAAAAATAATGAAATAGAAATGTCAAGGGTCTTTACTACCATCCAAAGTTTGTGCTACCTCCTTTTACGAGAATAATGAAATGCAAGTGCCAAAACACACATCAATGTAATTCTTTTGCACCACCCAAAGAATCCGCTTTCACTTTTTCTCTCAAGAATAAAACTTTCCTACTGTCTAAAGAATTAGCTTCCTCCTACAAATAAATCTCACTTGGGAACTCACTTTGACAGTGCAGGCTTGGGGTTCTTAGATCACAAAAAACCACCTAAATTTCCTTCCTCCAACCAATATGCACAAACTAAGATTGGAAATAATCTTAAGGCAATTCAATACAAAACACTATCAATGATATTCAATAACTCCTTAAGCCCTATCATCATATTCTGAAGAAAAAAACTCAGCAACGTGACTAAACTTTAAAAATAATGCTCCAAAATTCATGAAAAAATTTTCTCCTTAACCTTCGATATGATAAGTTTAATGACTGTAAATATATGCAAGTTCTCTTCCTCATTAGCAAATATCTACAAATAAACTTTCTTGTTTTGCAGTGAGTAAACAGATTGACTCCCATTAAAAAACAATCCAAAAAAGGACTTACATATGGGTCTATCATGCTCATTGAGTTCATATCATAAGAATGGGTTTGTCATGCTCATTGAGTTTAGATCATAATATTCTTATTATGGGTTGGGCTTAAGCAACCTGTATAGTGGAATATGCTCTAGTATGATGATGATCAAGTTACGACACTTCCATACTTTTTCACTTGTTAGAAAAGTTGGTAGTTGATTAACCAAGCTACCATCAAATTGATTACACATGCAAGTCCTATTGGAACTTTTTACCAGAAGAGATACTCCTACTTGTCCCTTCATGGCTTAAATTACTATTTTTCTCACCACTGTACTACCTATCCACCACTTCCCTATTTGCATATCAAAATAAAAGTATCACAGTAGACAATGTTGAACCCTCCAAATTTAATCAGAGAAAATACCACTCCCTCTTGCCCAATAATCTCATACTAAGTAGGGGAAAGTAATAGAATAAAATATTTAAAAATAGCATGCATGTGTTTATACAAATTTGTAAGTGAATGTGGATGAAACAATGGGATTTCTATGTAAGTGCATGGGGTTTCTATGTCCTCACTATTTAAATTACAAATTCAGTGTATGTGCATGAAACAATGGGATTTCTAAATTATGAGTGTTAAAAAAATTTAAGCAAAACTACAACAGATTCATTTACATAGAATAAAGAATATACTACGGTTAATGGGCTACCAGGGGCTTGGACCATAAAAGTAAATTAACGACCATAAGTATAATCTCCAAGCAAGAACATTTTACAAAATTACCCATTGTAGTTTTAAAATTAATCTTCAAACTACAAGAATAGTTCCTTTTGAATGAATCATTTAAGAACAATTTATTTTCCTTATATAAAGCCTTGTACTGAGAAGGTGAACTTTGAGTGTTCTACAAATTTTCAATCCTCCCTAGTCATCTACAACTTGAGATATGGAATATATGAGAATAATGTGAGAATTCAATGGCCATGCCCATATTACCCCCTTCTGAGATTTAGACTGTGATCAATAGGCAGAGGTCAAATGCAAGCTTGGAAAGAGTGCATCACAGGAAGGGAAAGCCAACCATGATTAAAATTCCACAATAAGCATCTAGATAGACACATTGAGCATGTCTTTGAAGGTTCCCTCCACACAAAAATGTCTAGATAATTTTGAATTGCTCTAAATAAAAAATCAAAAAAACCTAAATATGCAAAAGAAATGTTCAAAATGAATTCAGAGCTATTTATTTTTTAGAAATTTGAGGATGAAATATTTTCAGTAATAATCTTATGACCATCTCCTACAACAAGTATCCAGCTAGGATGAGTTTCATGGTCTTGCAATCTCTAAAAATAATTTCTAGCCACAGTTTTGATAGTTTCACCTGACCTTACAAATCTAAGGAACGCCTTAGGTGTAATAATATTAAAAACTTAAATATAACTCAATCTTAGATTTTGTTCAGGAAGATACATGTCATGGCACATGATCTAGTTTAATATCACCCTTGCAAAAGATAGTGAGCTCAAATATTTGAAACAAAGAACACTATCAAATCCCTAAATACACTCTGTTAGCTGTTGGCTCTCATCGAGTTGTTAAATATGGGTGGTAATGGAAGAGTATAACCCATAATAACAACAATATATTGCACCACGACTCTATCACATCACAATCGATCACAGTCAAGGCACTAAACTCTAGAAGAATTTGGGACATATATATTAAGTACAAATAATCATAGTAAATGTTTACAAACTTTAGCACTAAAACAATACCAAAATCACACATAAAATTCACAAAGAAAATTTCAAAGAAAAATGCGGTGGCTATATATACAACTATATGGCCTTACTTTAAGTTCCTCAAGTGAGAATCCCCTTCTGATGCAGGATTTCATGTTGTATCTTTGTGTCTTTCCATGTACCATCGGATGGAGAGGACCAACCATGGGATGTGGGAAAATTTTTACAGCCTTCTTTTGATAAGTTACAAAATAAAACTTTCAACATCATTAAGATGCCAGACATAATAAAAAACCTTGGGATTAACTGCAACTCAGAAAGTTAGAACCTAAAACCCTGAATCAAAACAACAAGCTCCTAAACTAAAATTACCAGTGTGTCTCCTGGCCTTGCGAGCGTGCTGGTTGAACCAGGTCATAACATAGCGCTGCCAGTGCTTCTTGAAATTCCCATTGGGCACAACATTGTTCTGCTTCACCATAACATACTTGCATCAAAACCCAGATGCATATGATAAGAATTCATTTGCTGTAACAATGTGAAAAATGTTAAAAATAGAACCCATTAAAATTTTCCAATCTGACCAAGTGAAATTTAGTTACACAGTGAGATCTCATTAGTCTAAGAACATAAAGCAACTGTTCCATAAGAAATTGTGAAAACCTAAACCCTAGATAAAGATAAATTCTCGAAAACCCATAGATATAAATTAATTTAAATTCCCATGAAAGTGTTTGGTTGGGAAGGAAGATTTTTCTACACAAGATCTTTTAGTTGTTGTGAAACAATTTTCAAATAGCTATGCCCTATAAGCAAAATAATAGTAATTAAATTTGAAACTATGTTGAATTTTGTAAAAAAATAGTGCAAGGTTGAGATCGGCCCAGCGATGCAATAACACAAATTTTAAATAAATTATTTTTATACTACTAAATTCAATTGCAACATTAAAATTTTGAAAGTTTTTGAAAAAATCATATAACAATCTATTTACCAAATAAATATCAATAATTAAATGAGAATTTTTATAAGAGCCATATCAGACTTTGTGAATTTTTGCAAGGAAGAAGTTAAACAAGTTGATGTTTCTCCACCATTTTTGCATCTTTGACAAGGTTTCCAATTGGCATTCTGGAGAATTGTCTAGCTAAAAAGGACATTGTCCCAGTTCTAGAGTTTCCACTAGATCTGATGTTTCACCACCATTTTTGCATCTCTTTTAGGAGTGGAGTCTCAATGTAATGCCCCACTGTGCAAACCCCAAAGGACAACATAACACCACAATTTTATTTTATTTTTTGAAAGTAAAACAATACATAAGATGAACATGAACATACATTGCATATAAGGAAATAATATAATTACAATTACCAATACGTCCTCTGGGGTACACAAGAAGGCATCATGAAATCCTAAAACTAAAATCATAATGATAATGAATGAATCAAGATTACATAATGATAACATCCAACCATCCATGATCAAAAGAGATGAAAAAGATACAAATAACATTTTATAAATAGTTCAATATGCTAATTGTGGATTATATTTCTGCATATACAACACCATTTAGAATTTAGAATTACATACTATGAAACCTTAACACATAAAAGTACCAAGTATTTATATACATTTCATGAACGAAAAACACCCATCAAATATCATAAATTATGGTCAACGGTTACAATCATTGCAATGCTAATAAAAGTTACATCATATAAGAGATACAGTGATACATACAAATGTGTTCCTCAATGTATACAGGAACAATACAATAAGATAGATTAATACAACTAAAAAGGTTAATACAAAGTAACAATATCAGCTCTAACTCAAGTACAATCCTAGAGTCACCACAAGAGGCACATATCTGCACAGTTTGATCCTTGGTTGGGGTCCCAATGGGGTGCATAGCACAATCCACCTGACCACGTGGACCCAAAAGTCCACCCCCCGTGCTAGGAGTTGACAAGATAGATCCCCATACCACAATCCAAAACAATCAAACGAACCAAAAGAAAACTAGATTCAACAACAAGTATATCATCAACATAAGCTAAAAACAAAACCCACAACATTGCCATCACTTAGCCAAAAAAAAATAATGAAAAGTCCAACATAACCAAATTTCATGATTGTAGCTCAACACTAAATAACCATAAGAGGTGCCAACAACAATAGGACCCAAGCCTTCAAATAAAATCGTAATATCAACCAACAATAAATATCAAGGCACCTTTCATTAACATCAATCAAGTTGCCATGAGGCATGTGTGCAACACTAAAAGATAGAACTTGGAAGCTTTTAACAACAATACCAAGAACCAATTGCTTCAATAACATTAACAATTCAATCAACACTCCCAGAGGCAACCAAACAAAGGAAAATAAACGAGTACTATAAGAGAGTGTCATTGCATGGCCTTACATGGATTTTCCAGGCAACCTATCACAAGGTACCACCTCCATCTATTGTTATCCAGGCTGCCTATCTCAAGGTGACTGGTCCATAGGGTGACTCATGCGGAACCACTTACCTTTCGTGAAGACAAGGAAGTGATCTTACCAACCAGGTCTTCTCATCCCATCCTTAGCCTGTGAAAGAACTAACGATATGGGTGAGGCTCATAATTATTCTTGTTTAGTGTTTATCTACCCAACCTACTAGTTAATTAATTACATTATCACTTGATTAAGAAACTCTTCCATGGGTTATCCAAATAGCCCCTTTGTACGTCGGCCCCCATGAAGAGCCACTCTCCATACGGCACCAAAACTAAATACAAGTAAGGGGTGTACCTTAGCTCACATAAACAAAATCAACATATACATAACTCACAACATGCAAGGCAAGAACCATCTCGCAAACTGATTCCATATCACTGAAACAAGAACAAGGGAGGTACCACCCACAAAATTCAAAATCAGAAATAGGTTCAATGAATCACAAAGGTTCAACCATCGAAAATCAATATAATTCAAGTTTTATTCAAAATCAGAAATAGGTTCAATGAATGACAAAGGTTCAACCATCGAAAATCAATATAATTCAAGTTTTCTCCATTGCCTCTGGAAGCCTAAAATATCAAAAATTCACAAACTCCCCACAAAAGGTTAGTTCAACACTTTGGGTTCCCAATCATCTCAAAATAAGACTAAAAGAAAGTCGAATGCAAAAAAGTCCCCTCAATCAAAATTAACACAAACATGTAGACTCACATCAAGGAACCCATGAAATGACTATATGACTTCCATAATTCACAAAATGACAAATGAGGAATAAAAGAGGCAATAACATAACGAGACCTTCAAACTGGATGAAGATAACATAATCAAGTTAATACAACATCAACCACAACCACCAACAGTAATTTTAGCCATTAGGGCATCCAAGGGAGACCTCAATTTTCTCCACACATGATACCCTAACAACTAACAATATGACTAATAAACAACTTAAAACATCCACAAGCAATGTGGTTCCAACACAAAATCTAAACATCTGAAAATCTCCTCACATAGAATGACTTGAACGGGAGGCATAACGATAAGGAACCTTCAAATCATCTATTAACCCAACATGAACCTGATGAATAAAAATCACCGCTGAAACCAAACAACTAAAAGGGTAGACAAATCAATAATAAAACATCAAATCAACCTTTAAACACTCGAATACACTCAATGATTAAACCCTAAAGAATAATAACAATAAAGTACATTGTATCCATTCATCATTTAAAATAACCCAAGAAGCATAAATTCTAAGTATCCCAATAATCGTTTTAGCACACACAGTTTACTTTTACTAACAAATCAAAGCAATAATCATCCAAACACTTACATCATCTTTTTAATTTCGCTAACACATGGAGAGTAATAAATTCTAAAAATATTTAAATCATCATTTACAATTTATCTTTTTACTTCTTAAGAAGTCATTTAAAACATTAAGGAAACTACATAAACCTATTTCAATTTTTATTCACATAATTTGAGTTTACCCAATCTACCCTCATAAGATCAACTATTAGATCATACACAAGGAAACAAACATTCTTAGAATATTTGAACCTCTTATTAATTCTTTAAATAAACATAATTAAATATAAAGATTATTTCCCCAAATAATTATATTTAAAAAAAGAACTATAACACCATATTCTAATTAATTAACTTACATAGTAATTTTTCAATTAAACTATAAGATATTGTAAAAACAATCAATATTTGCCTGCAAATTAATTAAATTAGATTACCTAACGTTTTATCCTTATTCACTAATAAATTTAACATTTCACCTTCAGTAAGCAAGACTATGCAATGTAATTCTATTGACCTATATACAGACTAAATCAATCCACACAATTACTTACGCAGTTTTTAAAACATTCATTTTAATATTAACTATTCAAATAAGGTCATTTATTAAATGGCATTTTTTTTACTTCTTCACAGATTATATTCGACCATATACAAAATTATTCTTTTTACCATAGCCATAGTATATGTAACTAGAATAAAGGTAACAAATGTGAATACTAAAATGATACGGATTTTCTTTTGGAGCTATTTTCAACAGGGAGCATAAAGTAATAAGCTCATTCCTTTTTAACCTCCACAGCAAAATTGACAATATTAAAGCTTATTCTTCTAAAACTTTTAATGCAACAATATTGACAATATTAACATTGCGGATACACTACTCTTGCCATGCCAATAATTTTCAGTTGTAAATTTCACATATTGCTATAATATCGGCATGATTATGGTAGAATGTAATACCTATGCCTAAAAAAAATAGCATTAACTTTCATTTACTCTATACCAGCATTTACTAACCCTCTCTACAAAAAATTAATTGATATAAATAAATATTAAGCAACGAAAGGTGTTTGGTATACCTATTTCTCACAGTAATATAGCTATAGCAGCACTTAAATGCCATTCAGTTTTTATTTATTTATTTAATACTTGCTTATTATTAGTCACTGATTCTTACTGCCTTGAGTTGCCCTTTCATATTTCGCCTCTCAAGGATGGGTAAAAACAAAATAAATCACGCTAAGGAACCTATCTTTCATGCTGCAACTAATAGATATAATGATATTTTAATTGTCTATGCTATCATATGACGTGCAGAAAGCTGGAAGACAAATCGTGTAACTGGAGTGCTAAGAAGTTTATTAGCTGGCCAGAATTTACTCCCCACTTGCACCTCCTTCAAGCTACTGTCAGAGTTAAATAATTCAAGAGCAAAATTTATTTGGGACGAGACAGGTTAATGTCGTTCATAATAACTAGAGTGATAGGCTGCGAATAAATACATCATAATATTTGCTATTGGATTTGTTTTACCAAATTATGCTGGAAATTATTATTATTATTATTATTTTTATATGGGCATGGGCCATTATCTATACTTGTTAAACATAGTATAACACACATATACATACATATATACATAAATCCTAGTAAGCTTCCTATTATGTTCAAGCGCTGTGGCTGAAACAGGTTGTTAATAGCATCAGAGATTATTTAAACCTCTACAACATTCTATTTTCAAGTGCTGCAGATGAGACAAGTTGCCAAAGGAACCAGAAAGGTATTTTTAAACTTTTAAAATTTTCTATTATGTTTAAGTGCAGCGGCTGAGACAGGTTGACAATGGAATCAGAGAGATTATTTAAACTCTACAACATTCCAATTTAAAGTAATGCAGAAGTGATGGTTTCCCAACGGAGTCAGAGAGGCTATTTACACTTCTACAGTCTACCGTGCTCAAGTGTTTCTGCTGTGACAGGTTGCAAATGGCGTCAGGGACATTATTTACATCTATAAACCCTCCAAAGTCTAAACATTGTGGCTGTGATGAGCCCTGCTGGCTCTCAGCTCAAAACCCTTATTTTCTTAAGTCTTTATGTGTTATTTATTTTTTTAGAGAATGTTTAATAGACAGAAGAGAAGGGGCGCACATCATAATTGCTCATAAAATATGAATTTGCTCTTATTTCTTCAAAAGGAAAGTACATAAGATATTATTTAACTCCAACAAATAGATTGAGAATGATAAACATACCAAAATAGCTCCAGATTATTTAATTAAAGAAGTTGCCAAATCTACAGCTGGAAATGGTGAAAACATGCATATAGGTATGCCAAATCTCCAGAACTCATTTCTCCTGCTCAGAAACTGGATATAATACTCTAGAAATACTGGACGCCTGTGATGGAAGACCAAAATCAAACCAAATGGAGGCGTTTCAGCTTTCTTCTTCACACGCCTCTCTCTAGGCACGAATCCCAATGCAGGCCGTACGACCAAGGAAAGAAGAGGTAGAATCTCTGATGGAAGTCTCTGAAGCTATAGAAGGATGCGCCACCAGAAGGAAACCCTCAATTATTACAAACAACAAACAATCTCAATATAAACAATCTCTGTATGAATCTGTAGAACCTCTGGCTGAAGCTTTGAACATGCACTGATTCGACTGATCTTCCACAATCTCAAGAGTGCTCACACTGAAGAGGTATCGTTCTTCAATGGCAGTTTGTTCAAACTCTGATCACAGGAGAATGCACAGGCAAAATGCTCAAGGCAAAGTGAAATGGTCAAAAGATGGTTTTCTATTGCCAGGGAAATGCTTTATACCCAAATTGGCATGCATTTCAAGAAAGTACGCCCTTTTCAATCATTAAAATCTTTTAATATTTTAATAAGACCTTTTCAATAGTTCCCATAAAATACTTGAACACACTTTTTAATATTTTAAGTCATTAAAATATTAAATCCGTTTTTGAACATTTTTAAGTGATAAAATATTATTAAAGTCAATGTGACTTTAATAAAAAAAGCATTAAGTTAAATAATTAACTTAATCACTTAAAATTCCATAACTCGCTCAAAACTAAGAATATTCCTATTCCGTCAGAAGCTGTGAACTCCTGAAATGCCAACGCTCGCTGTGATCCAATCACTGTCCCCTGAAAACAAGAACAATCAAACTCTCCAGAATGTATCACTGACCCTCTAACCAATTTGGCTAGCCCACAAGGGTCCAATAAAGGGCTAACACACTGTTCCCGAGAGCTGTCTAGCGAGGGGACATCACAGTCCACCCTCCCCGAATTTGCTTGTCCACAAGCAAACTCAAAGCCGGATGCTAAAGAATACTGTCACTCTCCCAAGTAGCATCCTTTGCCGGTAGATCCCTCCACTTAACCAAGTATTCCCTGATAATCCGCCTCCGAAGATGACGCTCTCTGGAGTCCAGAATGGCCTCAGGTATCAAAACCAATTTCGCCTCATCATCCAAGGGTGGCAAATCGACAGAAGGAATTACGTGTTGTCCCAACGCCTTTTTAAGGCGTGACACATGGAACACGTTGTGAACCCTACTGTCCACTGGAAGATCTAGCTCATAAGCCACTTGACTGACACGTCTGACAACTCTGAACGGCCCATAGTATCACGGCTTAAGTTTCTCGGAGCCCTTCTTACGAAGGGTGGACTGCCTATAAGGCTGAAGCATCAGGTACACCAAATCATCAATCTCAAAAGACCGCTCTACTCACCTCTGATCAGCATATTGCTTTTGTTGATTTTGAGCTTTCTGTATATTTTCCCTAAGTGCTCTCATAATATCCTGGTTCTCCTGTAATAAATCACCAGCACTGGGGACTCTACTGTCACTCAGCAATAAGTCTAGAAAGCTCGGAGCATCATATCCATATAATGCTCGGTAAGGTGTCATCTGGATGCTCATGTGGTGGGTGGTATTGTAGCAATACTCACATAGGTATAACCACCTCACCCATGCCTTCTACTGCCCTGAACTATAATTACGCAAGTACCCTTCCACCCATTTGTTGACGATCTTCGTCAGCCCATCTGTCTGGGGGTGGTAGCTGGTACTCAGGGTGAGCTCTGTCCCGCAAAGTTTGAATAACTCCTACTAGAAGTTACTCATAAACCTGTTGTCCCTGTCACTGACTATACTGCGAGGTAAACCGTGCAGCCTGAATACCTCTCGGAAGAACAAATCTACCACCTGAGTAGCCGTGTGTGTAGTAGTGATTGCGAAAAAGTGTGCATATTTTGTCAATTGATCTACCACCATGAAAATACTGTCCTTCCCTTGAGCTTTTGGTAAGCCCGTGACGAAGTCCATGGACAAACAATCCCACTTCCTCTCAGGAATAGGGAGCGGCTGAAGCAAACCTGCAGGGTATGTGTGCTCTTGCTTGTTCTGCTGACAAACAAGACATTCCCTGACATACTAGAGAACATTGGACTTGAGACCCTTCCAAGAGAATCTCTCCCGTACCTGCCTATAGGTCTTATAGTACCCGGGATGTCCTACCATGGGTGAATCATGTAATGACCTCAAAACCTTGTCCCTCATCTCAGAACCTGGGACCAATAAAATCCTCCCTTTGTAGATGATAAGGTCATCTACAAGTGAATACCTGTCATCGAATACTGATCCATCTACTATGCTAGAGGCCCATGGGTCCTTAGCATACTCTGCTACTATTAGATGTCTCCAGTCCTCTGAAACCAGTGTAATAGAACTCAAATGAGGATGGCGAGATAAAGCATCAGCAACCACATTCTGAGTGCCCTTGACATAAGAGATGTCAAAATCGTAGGATTGTAGCTTGTTGACCCATTTTTGTTTCCTCTCATTAAGATCTCGTTGCCCAAGAAAATGCTTCAAACTATTATGATCGGTTTTCACAGTGAATTTACTACCAATCAAATATTGCCTGAATTTGGCCATGGCATGCATGATGGCCAACATTTCCTTATCATAGATACTGAAGCTCTGTTTAGGACCTCTTAGCTTTCTTCTCTCGAAAGCTATCGGGTGTCGATCCTACATGATAACTGCACCAATACCCTCACCACTAGCATCGCAATGTAACTCAAAGGGTTTAGTGAAGTCCGGTAGAGCCAAGACTGGACACGTAGTCATGAGAAGTTTGAACTTCTCAAAGCACGCTTGTGCTAGTGGCGTCCATACAAAAGCACCCTTCTTAGTCAAATCAGTTAGTGGCGCAGCATGCCACGAGAACCCACTAACAAACCGACGATAGAAGGCACACAATCCTACAAAACCGCTGAGCTGTGTCAAAGTCTCAGGTGTAGGCCAATCAATGATGGCTCGAACTTTCTCTGGATCCATGTTGACTCCTGCACTGCTGATGATGTGTCCCAGATATAAAAGCTCTACCATGCCTAAAGCACACTTGGACTCCTTGGCATACAAGGATTCCCTATCAAGTATACTCAGTACCTCATCCAAGTGAACCATGTGTTCCTCCCATGATTTGCTATAAACCAGGATATCGTCAAAGAACACCAATACAAATTTCCTCAAGTGAGGATGGAAAACCCTGTTCATTGTAGACTGAAACGTGGCTGGAGCATTGGTTAACCGAAATGGCATAACCAAGAAATCAAAGTGTCCACAGTGACATCTGAACGTAGTTTTCTCTATGTCCTCCTCTCGGACTCTAATCTGGTGATAACTTGTTCTCAAATCAATCTTTGAGAAGTAGCAAGCTCCATGAAGCTCGTCTATCAACTCATCTATCCGAGGAATAGGATACCTGTTCTTTATGGTTTTTCTGTTGAGCATTCTGTAATCAATACACATCCTAAGTGTACCATCCTTTTTCTTCACCAAAACAACTGATGAAGCAAAGGGTGACTTACTCGGCCTAATGTGCCCCATAGCTAACAACTCCTGAATAGTCTTCTCAATCTCATCTTTCAGACGCTTGGGGTGCCGGTAAGGAGTAATCATGATCGGTTTCGTGCCCTCATCCAGCTCTATGATATGCTCAATACCTCTATCAGGAGGTCTGCCAGGTGGAATTGCACTAAACACCTTCGCATGCTTGATTCGAAGTTCCTGCACATCTGGATGGTAAGAAGAAGCTTGCTGCTCCAACTGTGAAGGCATTATCTTGCACTCAGCAGCCCACTCTACCATATCATTACGAATCAAACGTTCCATTCTTCGAAGTGAAATCTCTCTAAGGTTGCTATCCTTGATGGCTTTAAGAATATGATTTGTGCCATCTACAGTGAATTTCATCTCCATGTCACGCAAATTAAGCGTGAACTCTCCTATTGCATGAAGCCACTTCATGCCAAGAACAATATCCATTCCTCCCATATTTACAACATAAAAATCTGCCTTGAACTCAAAATTGTTAAGTTTCAAAGGCAAGTCAGGTATCATCCTCTCACAGTTGAGAGTGTATCCATCTGCAACCTTCACTCGAATGCCTTCAAACTGTTGAGTTTGAATTCCCCGTTTCTCTACTAACCGTGAATCAATGAAGTTGTGGGTTGCACCTGTATCTAGAAGGGATATGACCCTTTGACCAGCTAGGATCCCACGGAGTCTGAAAGAACCCTCTTTCTGCATGCTGGACATATGAGCCTCCTTAAGTTCTATTTCCACTACAATTTCTGCCTCATTTTCTGACTCTTCTCCATCTATATCATAGATTGGAGCTTGCTGATCAAAAAAATCAGTCAACGCTTCTCCCTCATAAAACCACTCCATATGCTTGTTCTGCCCTTTTGGTTTGAGGGGACAGTCATGATTAAAATCATATGGACCCTTATAGTAAAAACAGAGTTTTCTTCTTTATGAATCATTCATTGTTTCTCGATCTAAAGGGGCTGCAAATTTCTTTTTCTGATCTGCATTATCAGCCTTCTTTGGATCTAATTTATTCTCCGTGTATGAGGTGGTAGGCTTTGAGCTAAAAGGCTTATGAGGTGTAGATAGCTCCATGTTGTGAGCTTTCCTCATTTCCTTCTGTAAAGTAGGTGGATCAAATGCTTTTATCCAACCTTTCATGGGCTCAAAAAGACATTCAATGAACAATATGACTAGCCTTCTTTCTGAGATCCCTGTCACCATCACAGATAGTCTTTGGAATTCACCAATGTATGATTCCAAGCTACCTAACTGTTTCAGCTGTGCTAAATCTCTGAAGAAAAGCTCAGGATCCCTTCTGTCAAATCTCTCTACCAGTCTATCAGTAAACTCCTGGTACGAGGTAATTTGGTCATGATGAAGAGTAGTCATACCATGAATCCACCAGTCATGTGCCACGCCATCAAGGTGAAGTGCTGCAAAACAAATAGCATCCTCCTCTGGCATGGGACGTAGTGTCAAGAATGTATCAAGTTTACTAACCCAGGCACGTGCTGTAACTCTACCACTGCCATCATAGTGAACTAAGGTTAGTTTGTTGGTAGCCTGTTTGAGATCACTCTGATTGTGTCTAGGCCGCCTGTCATTCCTGTTCCTGGTGTGTTCTCTCTTCTGGCTCATGAATCTGTCGAAGTTAAGGTGCTCCTTAACCCTCGGTGGCAAATTATCCCACTCATCATGCATAGCCATAATATTATCTGCAAAATTAATCTCTCCACCCTGTTCAACTTCGTCTACTTCCTCAGCATCATCTCTGGTGAATGTAGGACATGTAGCTCTCTCATAGGTACGTGTTGGAGCTATGACTCTATGAGGCTCTCTGTGGATACTGCCATCTCGATCTGGATCCAAACTATGAGCTCTGTTCATTGTCAAATTTTGAACATTCGTGCTGAGTTGTTGAAGAATAGTCGCCACCAGTTCTTGCCCTGCAACCATACCTCTAAGCACGTCTTTAGCTTCTCTGTCCTCATCCTCCCAAGTATTCTTGTGAGAACTTTCTCCAGCCCTGTTCGCCATATTGTCCCAATCTAATTCCTCTTCTTGCTCTGCAAACGGAAACGGTGGAAAAGGATTTTGGTCGCCTCTCTGATTTCTAGGACCCCCTCTAGAATAGAACTTGCCAAAACCCTCTTTGTGTGACTCCATAAATTTCTCAAACCCCACAAGCTGGCAGGATGTGAGCTCTAATACCACTGTGATGAGCCCTACTGGCTCTCAGCTCAAAACCCTTATTTTCTTAAGTCTTTATGTGTTATTTATTTTTTTAGAGAATGTTTAATAGACAGAAGAGAAGGGGCGCACATCATAATTGCTCATAAAATATGAATTTGCTCTTATTTCTTCAAAAGGAAAGTACAGAAGATATTATTTAACTCCAACAAATAGATTGAGAATGATAAACATACCGAAATAGCTCCAGATTATTTAATTAAAGAAGTTGCCAGATCTATAGCTGGAAATGGTGAAAACATGCATATAGGTACGCCAAATCTCTATAACTCATTTCTCCTGCTCAGAAACTGGATACAATACTCTAGAAATACTGGACACCTGTGATGGAAGACCAAAATCAAACCAAATGGAGGCGTTTCAGCTTTCTTCTTCACACGCCTCTCTCTAGGCATGAATCCCCATGCAGACCGTATGGCCAAGGAAAGAAGAGGTAGAATCTCTGATGGAAGTCTCTGAAGCTATAGAAGGATGCTCCACCAGAAGGAAACCCTCAGTTATTATAAACAACAAACAATCTCAATATAAACAATCTCTGTATGAATCTGTAGAACCTCTGGCTAAAGCTCTCAACATGCACTGATTCGACTAATCTTCCACAATCTCAAGAGTGCTCACACTGAAGAGGTATCATTCTTCAATGGCAGTTTGTTCAAACCTTGATCACAGGAGAATGCACAGGAAAAATGCTCAAGGCAAAGTGAAATGGTCAAAAGATGATTTTCTATTGCCAGGGAAATGCTTTATACCCAAATTGGCACGCATTTCAAGAAAGTACGCCCTTTTCAATCATTAAAATCTTTTAATATTTTAATAAGACCTTTTCAATAGTTCCCATAAAATACTTGAGCGCACTTTTTAATATTTTAAGTCATTAAAATATTAAATCCCTTTTTGAACATTTTTAAGTGATATAAAATATTATTAAAGTCAATGTGACTTTAATAAAAAAAGCATTAAGTTAATTAATTAACTTAATCACTTAAAATTCCATAACTCACTCAAAACTAAGAATATTCCTGTACCGTCAGAAGCTGTGAACTCCTAAAATGCCAACGCTCGCTGTGATCCAATCACTGTCCCCTGAAAACAAGAACAATCAAACTCTCCAGAATGTATCACTAACCCTCTAACCAATCTGGCTAGACCACAAGGGTCCAATAAAGGGCTAACACACTATTCCCGAGAACTGCCTAGCGAGGGGACATCACAGTGGTAGCGACAGGCTGCCAAGAGAATCAGGGAGGGTGTTTAAACTTTTACACGCTTCTATGTTTGAGTGTTGCATCTGTGATAGATTGTCATCAGAATCACGGAGGTCATTTAAACCTTTAAACTTCCTATTTCGTTCAAGTGCTGCGACTGAGACAGGTTTGACAATGGAATCAGAGAGATTATTTAAACCTCTACTCCATTCTAGTTTCAAGTACATGCAACATAAGCTGTAGCCATAAAAATGTGTTAAGGATTAACACTTAGGGAAGACATAGTCGCACCATGCAGAATCCAAGGGAGACACCAGTCAATACAAGCACTGTGAACGACAAGACAACAGGGAAAGGATGTCATAAATTTGAACCAGACATCGATTACTATGCTATAGAATCGAATCACCAGTACTACGGCTTGCTTTGAAGCTAATATATATATATATAAATATTGGGTTGCCAATAATAGGGTTGGGCTTATCTTAATGCATTGCTTATTAATCAATTTGACAACGAAGGTGGTGCGGTCATCAAGCCTATATGGAATTTATTGAACAGGGTTTTATTTTATTTTTATTTTTAAAAAGAATTTCAAGCAACTGCAATTAACTGGTTTAAGGCTGACTTTCATAGCCTTTTCAGGTATCTTTGATGCATCCATCGAAGCAAAAGGATGGAAGAAATTTTCAAACGTTATGGTTGCAATTGACTAGTTAGACATGTATGCATATTACACAAGCACAGATAAGACACATCAAGTCACATGGCCAGTGATTTACCTCCAGATTACGTATAGATTCAACCACATGAGTACTGATTCCACAAGATTTCCCGGATATCTACTGCCTGCGCCAAAATTAATGGAGGCTTTCCAAGCATATCCCTCAGAGAAAATCCTCTCTGCGTAAGTGTAGAACCCCGCGCCCCCCCTCCAAAAAAGGATAGCTTCTTCCAGAAAGAATGCCACGCAGTGAACATGCAAAGGAGAGGATGCAAGCACAGGGGCACGTGGTATGTTGAGGGAGTTTCCTTGCAGCAAGTGGAGGGTACATGCAAGTGGCAGGTGTAGACTTTAGCTTCTTGCTCGAGTTTATTATTATTATAGAAATTTATATATATCAACATATTAATCCCTTTTAAACACTTTTACCCACTTCAAGAAATAAAACTTAATAATATATATATATATATATACTATTTATTTATTTTTACTTATTAATTAAGTATATATATACAATTTACTTTTTACATATGCAATTTTTATGTTTTATTTACAAAATAATATCATTTATTAAATTCATGCATATATATACTATGGCATATTTAAATCTTAATATTGAAATTACAACTTAATGTAACTAATACCGATATTCCAAATAATTACTTGTGTAATAATTTCCAATATAACTAGAGTTTACATTCATATTTTTGTATACATATATAATTATATACATACAAATAGACTAGATCGAGTTGCAGTTCTGAAAAATTAGATATTATAAGATAATTGCTAATTTTGAAAACAACATATAACAATATAACTATGTTCCAAAGCACATATAGTCCATTTATGTGTAACAAAACCCATATGATTTTGTGTGCTCTAAACTTCAATGAATGGTTGAATTCCTCTCAACACCATAATTTAATTTAACTAGCTAATTGAGCAAGGCATAATTATCAACAAAATCACAAATAACACCTACGCCAACAATCCAGAAAGACCGATTTGGAGGGGCGCTACACTCAAGCCATCAGGGTTAGTAGGGCGATTGTCAAGACACATGAAACCTCCAGTCGCAACATTTTGAAAATCCCATAAATATCTCTTTGGGGTCCACTCATTTTACCCCAAATTTGTGAAATCATGAATAATAAAATTGCAACTAATCTATAAATAATGAATAATAATATTTAGACACTAACAATCTTCATAGCCTAAGCAAGGATTCATAAAAAATGAGTTACATTAAAAAATATATTATCGTACAATACAAATGCACTCACCACATAGAGTAAATGTTCTTCTATCAATCACTTTAGTGAAACCAAAACCTGCAACTTTTATATAGCCCATCTCGTCAAGCAACAATTTTTTTGGCTAAAACCCATAGCAAGAAGGAAACAATAATACCAAAATTTCAGGCTGCAATCTTATAATAGGAATTGAAAGATAATCTCATATTTTTTTTTCAGTAGAGTGATACATGCTAAAATCTCAGCTTGCAAAAGGCTACAATGGGAGGCCTGATTTGGTTGTAAAATGAAATTTATTGATGATAAAATCAAATAATATATACCTTTAGATCTTGGTAGATGATGTTATGAGAATGGAGATACTCAAAGGACAACAAAACTTGGGCTGCATAGAAACGCTGACTGATGACACTATGCAATAATCTAAAAGATGAAAGATTGGAAGTGCAAATGTGAATTTTAACAATGCAGGAAATGAGCTAATGTAAGCTAAATCTAATGAAATGCATGACATAGAAAGTTATCCAACTGATAAAAATAACTTATGGTAGCAAACATAAGCATAAAAATAGGGTTTGCAGCTCTTTAAAAGGCAATTTTAGGGGTTAAAAGGGATTCATTCTCCCAAGGTGGAGAATGAGTCCAAGTGGGGATGTTTCTGAGATTTTTCAAAAAAAAATTAGGGTTTTTTATGTTTTTTGTGTTGTAAGATGCAAACCTAAGATGAAAATGCAAAATTTTAGAAAATTTTAATGATTTTAGATGCCAAAAATGCAACCTAAATGCACTTTTCATGAATGCAAAATTTGAAACCCTAGAATGCAACTTAACTAATGCAAACTACAATGCAAGCTAATTCTAGGATGATGATGGACTCCAAATTAGACAAGAAAGTATTTGAAAAGCAGGTTCACCAAAATGTAACTAATATTTTGGCTTCCAAAGGTCTTTCTACCACTTTTAGGGTTTTTCACCTAAAAGGAGAAAGATGGGCCAAAATGCAATGTTCACATTCAAAGATTAATGTGATATGGATGTAATATGTCTAAATAAACTAATTTAAATGCAAAAAACTAATGAAAGGTATTAAATGGAAACTAATTAAATGCAAGATGTTTGAAAACACATTGTGATATGGAGAAAACACCTAGAAATGAATGCAAATTGCAACATAAATGGATGAAACTGAATGTGTGCACCTATTATATTTTTGGAGACTAGAAATGACATCTGAAATGTTGTTGATGCTGATTTTTAGGCCTGGTGGGATGCATTCACCATTTTGGGTGAATTAGTCCCAAATCTATGAAACTATTTTGAAACTCATTTCGGACAAATGGGTATCGAAAAATGGAAAAAACCAAAATAAGGCTTGGAAGTGGGACTCATTTTCTACCCATCAAAAATGATTCCACTTTTGAATTTTTGTATATTTAAAGGTGGAAATAGGAGCCTTTGGTCTGCACTTTCTGTTTCTTCAAGTGTCTAGTTCTAAAACTATCAAATTCAGACTTGAAAGTGATTTTTTGTAGGTATTTTGACTTATCCAATGAAGAGATGACTTGAAAAATTTGCAATGCAATCTTCAATAATTTCTAAGCCTCCAAGATGTCTAAACATGCAAACACATAAGACAAGAAAGAGAAATGTTGGATGTTAGGGCATGGGGGTTTTCCTTGGTCAAACCCCTTTTAGGTAATTAAACCAAAATGTAGAAAGAATATAATGAAATGTGAAATAATGGAGTTATTACCTTGTCATGTTGATTGATCTTGAAATTTTGTAACAAAAGATGAAGAATTTTCCCTTGAATGTCTAAAAAAATGTTATCTTAATGACTTGAAATGATAAAACCCTAGCTTGCTTGACTAAAGATAGAAGATAAATGATAAATGAATGATAAGAGATGTGCGAATGAGTTAAGAGATGAATGGGGGTTGAAATGGATGGAAAAACACTTATCTATACACACTTATGCCCTAATTACCCGATAATACATCACAGGCCGACATAAAGTCTTTTTAAATAAAAACTGAAAAGAAATTTTATATTATTTTGAATTTGGAGCAAAGAGGGACTCATTTGCCACCCATGGAAAATGAGTCTCACTCTAGGCTTGTAAGTGGGTGTCAGGAATTAAGTTGCATTTAATGTTGTTTGTATGGTTTACATTCAAAAATACACTTAATTAAGTCTTATGAGTGCATAAAGGGTTCAAAGAAAACATAAGAAAGGTGTACATCGTGATAACAAGCCTAGAAAAGAATGAAAGCTTGTTACAAGACTTTACAACACTTTAAAATAGGACTTGATAAGGTATAAAAAGGTGATTTTTAGATGAATTACAATGAGAAGAGTCTAGAAAAGTGTATAAATTTGTTACAACACTTCACAAAACCTTCACAAGACATCATTAAATGCATTTTATTCAGTTTGTAAGGGTCCATGACCTAGTGTGGATGTGAAAAACACCTCATAACACCAAATCAAGGCCTTATTAAGTCCAATTTCTCATCAATTATTCCCAAATCAAGCAAGAAATACTCTCTTCTACCATACAACACCTTGGATTTTTAATAATATTGGTGTTGATAGTAATCCTGATGCTCGTATTGATATATACATTGAATTTCGTGACCTCAATAAGGATTCTCTTAAAGATGATCTTTTGTTGCCTAATATTGATAATATTATAGACTTGACTACATGCCATGTATTTTTTTCCTTCATGGATGGCTTCTCGGGCTATAACCATATTTGTATTAACCCAGAAAATGAATACAAGATAACCTTCACTACCCCTTGGGGTACCTTTTGTTATGTTTTCATGTTGTTTGGGTTAAAGAATGCAAGTGAGACTTACCAACAAGAAATATCCCTAATCTTTCATGACTTTAGTCACAAACTCCTAGAAGACTACATTGATGACCTTTGGTAAAGTCCATAGCTCATCAAGATCACATAGGAAATATTTGACTCATCTTTTAAAGGCTTACAATCTATAAGATGAGGCTCAATCCACTTAAGTGTGTCTTCAGTATGGATGTGGGAAAGCTTTAAGGATTCATAGTTTCTATAGAGAAGGGGGATAGAGTTAGAGTCTCAGAATCACAAAGAGTAGGCTAAAGAGATTTTCTAGATAGATGGAGGAATTCTCGACCAAAGGACAAAAGCATAGAATAAGGATGAGAGTGTGGAGCACTGGAGTCCCAAAGGCATGTTGGCATCTTATACAGACCAAAAACTAAGAATAGCACAGAAAATAACAAAGCAACTACCAGCAATCTAATTACTAAGAACTTCTAGAATGCAAGAAAGTAATAGAATATGATACAACTAAAATAAAGTGAAGTATAAATGATAAAGTAAGAGAATAAGAGATAGGAATTTCTCACAACAACCTAAGTAATGAAGCCTCCAGTATGGAAATATCTTCAATACCTGTATACATAAGATCAAGAGAAAATGTTAGGGTTGTATAGGGGTTTGCCTCAATCAAACCCCTATTTTGGTGTTCCCACCTCCACAGATAGTCAAATAGATAGAGAAAGTGAAAAAAGTAAGCAAATATGGAGTGATAAAAGCAATCCCCACTCAAGGAGGAGAACCTGTATCATGAGATAGAGATTTAATTGATAGGGGATGTAGGAAATCCCAATATGCTCAAAGGTACAAGATAAGTAAGATAGATATTTCCTACAAGGCTTAAGCAAGCCAAAGAGGGAGACAAAGATAACTGCAAGAGCCAAGAGTGTTGCAAAGAGTGCTTGAGAGTGATGTTGTAGAAAGTTTTAGAGAGTTGTGAAAGCAAGATAGAAGGACAAAGAGAAGAGGAAAATGCCAAAGCACAAGCTAGAGAGATCCAGAAGACCAAATAGATGGAAAGGATAACATGTAAGGAGAGAATAGGAGGGAAATGAAGCTTCCTAAGCGGCTACAATGTGTCCCAACCTGTTACCACCAAAAAAATTAACTGAAAAGTAGAAAAGTTGCTTAGAAAGAATTGTTTGAACACCAAAATGTAATAGGACACTAGCACAGTGTGTAGATGTCTATGTGGCATTCTATTTTCCAAACACATCATGCTACAAAATGAAGAGAACAAGAAAAGCACAAGGTTTGCTGAAAAACTGACGCGCAAAGGCAGTTGCTAAAAAAGGGGCACTGAGCATCTTTAGAGGGGAAAAAGGTTGATGCAAGGGATAAAATGAGCCCACATAAATGCTAAGGGGATGAACACTAAAGTGAATGCAAGAATGTATGTGAAATTTCAAGGGGTGCAATTTTATGACATTACCTTTTTACCCTACTTTAGTGGGCATATGAATCTACACTAATATGCACACTAAAGGAAATCTACTAAACATAAATAACAATATGATACCAAAAGGATATTTTAGAGGAAGAAAATAAATCTTCAAACCAAGGAAGTATGCCCCCAGGCTAAAGACCTACAAAACAAACACATTAGAAAATAAAGACCTACACATGACAATGAGGTTAGAACATAAAAAACCATTCCATCATGGGGTTAGAACATAAAAACACACAAATAGGTACACAAAAAACTCAAGGATTTGAGTTAGCAAAATAAAAGAGACCTTGATGTAAAAGGTTGTCTCAATAATATGCATTTTCCCCAAATTAAGAAATAACACATAAGAATTCTTAAACTAAGAGAAAAATATAAGGATTAGTTGCTTCAAGAGAAGAATACACCCAAAAGTCAGGGAAGCAAGCAATTCCAAAGAGAGAAATAGAATTTAAGAGGGGAATGAAAATTCCAAAAGAGATGGCTCCATAGGTACTCTCTCCTAGGGAGGGTTGAGCAAATGTGTTGCAGGTCTGTAGACCTATGGAAAGGTGAATAAAAGACTCTACAGGTACTCTCTCCTACAGAGTTGAACAAAAAGATCTCATAGGATGAAAACATTTTATAGTTCCTCAAAATTGTAAAGGATGCACCCCATGTACTCTCTCTTGAGGGAAGCCTGATGTGAAGGTATTTGTAGGATCATCATGGAAAAAATAGGCCCTTATGTGGCAAAAAAGTCAGAAAAATCAGAGTTAGGCGACTTGAAGTAAAATTTTGAATAAGTTATCTATATTAGTTCAAAAATGTGTAAGAATATAATCTATAGCAAATTGAATGTAGTTTCTAAACTACTAGGTATGTTAAAAAAAAAATCTATTTAGTGAAAATTTGAAATTTCAATGTAGTGGTACTTAAATTTCAAGGAAAAAATAAGAAGTAGGTGTTTGTCTGACCACCCTAACCACAATAAAATGATAATATTTCTTTATAATATTTTAGATATGAGTAGAGGACCCATGCCCCTATGTGATGCATATTTTTTTGTAATTTTTTTCCAAGTAAATAATTAATTGTGAATTTTTTTATTACAACTTTTTAAAAAATATAAAAACTCGTACGTCTAACCACTTTAACTTGGTGAAAAATTCATGAAATTCAATTTTTCTTTTTTTAATCCTATAATATGCAAAGCATAGAATGTGATGCATGTTTTGGATTCAAAAAATGTGATACTGTTTGAAAGCTATAGATGTTTTTCAATTAGCCTAGCAATTAGAACTTTAGTCATAATTTGAATAGAAAAGTAATAATAATTACTTATTAAATTCAAAGTAAAGCATAATTTATATTGGTGGAAAGCTAAGAATATCCTTTAAAAACCTTTTTCATTTCATCAATTTTGGGTAAAAAAATAGTCATCAGCCACATACCCATCATATTGACACTTTTTGGCCCATCATGATCCTACACATACCAGTGAGAGGCTCCACAGAGTTTGATTGGTACTTACAGGTGCTTAGTCCTACAAGGTTGATTAAAAAGTAGCTTCACAAGCACACCTACAAACCAACATGTTAATCCACATAATAAATATGTTGGGAAAGATTGATGCAAAGGAGCTCTACATGTTCTCATTCCTATAGAGAAAGACTAATCATAGAAGCTTCTGGCTATTGCAGTCTACGTTACAAGATAGACACAAAAAAGACAAGTCAGGTTTCCCCCAAGCTAGATGCCAATGATATCATTTGAAGGAGAAGCTTTTAAAGGGGGATCCTTCAGGAACCCTTCGAGATAGTAAGGGGCCCACTCAAGCAGGTGATCCAATTGAAATATAGAGAAGAGAGGGGGTCCTTAAAAAGGATGCACATCTCCAGAACAAGTTATCATTTCACCCTACATATAGGTGAGGAGAACGATGCAAGAAACTATAGAAGATGGGTGTGAGAACCTCATGATAAAATTTTTAGAATGGATAGGATAGAGGTAGACCTCAATATCACTTATCATTTGAAGAAGAGGTAGGTGCATCAACAAAGATATGAGTGATGACACCAGGATCATGAAGTTGTCTTATTTTATCCTTCAAGGTCTTACATTCACTAGTGGAATGGCCAAGCATCTGATGGTATGCACAAAAAGATTTTTTTTCTTTATCATGCTTATGGAATTTCTTATGTGTAGGAGGAGGAAGTGAAAATAAGTGAGCTTTTAGAAACCTCGACATAATACACTCTTGCTTAGATAAAGAATGAGGAGTAGGAAGCAACCCTTTCTCTTATGGAGAAAAGTTTGACTACTCACAAGAAGAAGACATGAAGACATCAGATAATGGTCAATGAATCAATCTAGGAGAACAAGGTTGAGTAGAAATCATGACAACATTCAATCATGGTTTCCATTTAGATTTTTCATTCGAGCAACCAATTCCCAAATTACACTTACGAGATGCACATTCTATAGGGACCTAAATTCCTTATTCATTACACCCATAGCGATATTTAGAGACAAGTTTAAAGCTAGGGCCATAACATGTCTGTAAATCTTGAGGAGGAGGATCTTCATAGAGAGCATTATTCCCGCAATGGGGATTATACTCCTTGATGAGATCGCCATTAGCCTTCTTTATAAGATTTCTGACATTAGCCTCTTTAATAGAAATGTGATCATCTTCCTCAGAAGGGGGAGGATTAGCATCAAGGACATTACAACTGTTGTTCACATTACCCCACAATGCATAAGAATAGTCATATTTAATAGCGGATTTGAATGATGTTATCAGAAGGACTAAGTGGATCAGGTCAAATTTATATTCCCCAATTAAGGATTCTATAAATTCTAGAGAACCCCAATCATCACCAAGAAATGAATTCTTTTGAGAAGAGGTAGAATTAAGATTTCTTGCTTCTAAAGGATCTTCTTCAGGGACATTTATCTCAAGAGAATCCTCTATAATAGGTACTACTGGAGTAGAAATCAATGCATGAGAAGACACTAAAGGGATAAGAGTAGGAACAATCAAAGCTTGATTGGAAGCTTCCATCTCACACAAATGTATGGCCTTAGGGTTAGCCCTAACTATGACTACTCAATTGTTGCAAATGAAATTAATAGATTTATGCAAGCTAGAGGAGACTACACCCATAGCATGAATCCATGGTCTACCGAGAAGGAGATTATATTGTAACTTTTCTAACATAACATATACAAGGGTGGGTATGGTAATGGGCCCAAACTTAAAGGCAAGACTATCATACCTAAAGGTTTCCAACCAACATTATCGAACCCATGAATAACAAGAGAAGAAGCAACAAGAGAAGATGAATCAATACTAATCTTAGGAAATAGATCAATGCTACATATGTTGAGCATTGAACTAGCATAAACAAGAGTACTTACGTATAATGCCAATTTTATTAATGTTAACTATGATCATTAGAGGGTCCACTTGCTTCTATACTTTTGAAGGTGGGAGTTCCTATGGACATAATGTAATATTTGATGAATCCGCATAAATATGGGCTATCAACACATTAACATCTACCAGCCTAGCAGAAGAAGTCAAGAGGATCTTTCGCAAGGCTTCTTGAAGCATACCTTGATAAACCATAGTAGACTAAAATAAGTCTCATAGTGAGATATTAGTCGAAGTAACTCAGAGTTTCTTGACAAGATCATAATCACTAGGTGATTTAGTTGTAGGTTTACATGCTAAAGGAAGACTTGGTTGAGAAGGTGGTAAAGAGGTAGGTTGATCAACATTTTGTATATTCCTTCTAGTCTTATAAGTATGGGCTACCACTCCATACAACCGAGCCTTAGAAAGATCACTATTAAATGGAACACCACTAATAGAACTTGAATCCATTTAGGAGAAGGATTAGTTGGAATTAAATAAATGACTAATCTCTTAGGCCTTTGAGGAGTAGCAGAGACATAGATAATATTTATAGATTCCTTAAAACTTATAGAGGAATCATTTGAAGAAATATGTTCAACATTTATCCTTCAAGGGTTCAATGTGAGAGGAACTTCATCATTCACTAAGGCATCATCTCTACAAGAGAGTGCATTGGAGCAAAGAAGAGACTCATCATTCATAGATGGAACATCTCTAGAAGGGAGTGCATTAGAATGAAGAGGAGATTCACCATTCACAAATGTAATGTCTCTAGAAGAGAGTGGATTGGAATGAAAGGGAGATTCATCATTCATGAATGCATCATCTCCAAAAGAGAGAGCATTGGAATGAATATAAGGTAGAGTAACATTAAGAAAGGTATCAATGATTTCATCCTCTTGCACTAAAATATCCTTAGAAGGAATTTCAAGAGAGGGATCAACAAAGAATAGTAAGAAAGGAGAAAAGAACTAACTTTCACATGTTCGTAAGAGAATTTCTTGAAGATTCTTAAAAAAATTGGAAAGAGATAGAAGGAAGGAAGAGAGGAAGTACATTTTAAAATAGAGATATAGACAAGTCAGTTGAAGGCTGGCGTATCACTCTGATAGCAAGAAATGGGGTTCGGGGAATCACCCCAAAAAGAAATTTGGGGAAGGCATTTTCACATCAGGTTCACCAAAATGTAGAGAAAGGGGATTCACACTCATTATTCTCTTTATTCTCAAGAGAATCCCAAGGGGAAAACTACCCTAAACTACCTCAAGGAATAGAGCTAGAGTCTCAGAATCAGAAAGAGTAGGCCATAGAGGTTTTCTAGATAGACAAATGAATTCTTGGCCAAATGATGGTAGCACAAAAAAAGGACAATAGTACAACATTTTGGAGTCCCAAAGGTGTTTTGGCATCTCGTATGGACTAGAAACCAAGTGGTATGTGCAAGATCATCATGGAAAAAATAGGCCCTTAAGTGGCAAAAAATTTAGAAAAATCAGAGTTAGGCAACTTGACGTAAAAATTTGAATAAGTTATCTATATTATTTCAAAAATATGTAAGAATGGAATCTGTAGAAAATTGAATGTAGTTTTTAAAATACTATGTTTGTTTAAAAAGAAAAAATATTTATTTGGTGAAAATTTGAAATTTCAATGCAGTAGTACTTAAATTTTAGGGAAAAAATAGGAAGTAGGTGTCTGTCTGACCACCCTAACCATAATAAAATGATAATATTTTTTTATAAAATTTTAGATATAAGTAGAGGACTCATGTCCCGATGTGATGCATATTTTTTTGTAATTTTTTTCCAAGTAAATAATTAATTATGATTTTTTTTTACAACTTTTATAAAATATAAAAACTTGTATGTCTGGCCACCTTAACTTAGTCAAAACATCATGAAATTCAATTTTTATTTTTTAAATCCTATATTATACGAAGCATAGAATGTGATGCATGTTTTGGATTCAAAATTTTTGATACCATTTGAAAGTTGTAGATGTTTTTCAATTAGCCTATCAATTAGGACTTTAGTCATACTTTCAATAAAAATTGAATAATAATTACTTATTAAATTCAAAGTAAAGAATAATTTATATTGGTGGAAAGCTGAGAATCTCCTTTAAAAACCCTTTTCATTTCATCAATTTTGGGTAAAGAAAAATTCATCAGCCACATACCCATCATATTGCCACTTTTTGGCCCATCATGATCCTGCACATACCCCAAGAATATCAGAGAAAAGAGCAAAGCGACTACTAGCACTCTAATTACTAAGAACTTATAGAATGTGGAAAAGTAATATAATATGATAGAATTAAAGTAAAGTGAATTATAAATAATAAAGAGAATAAGAGATAGGAACTACTCATAGAAACCCAAGTAATGAAGCCTCTAGTAAGGAAATATCTTCAATATCTACATACATAAGATCGAGAGAAAATATTGGGGTTGTATAAGGGTTTTCCTCAATCAAACCCCTGTTTTGGTATTCCCACCTCCACAGACAACCAAATAGATAGAGAAAGTGAAAAAAGTAAGAAAATATGGAGTGATAAAATAAATCCCCAGTCAAGGAGGAGAACCCATATCATGAGATAGAGATGCAATTGATACGGGATGTGAGATATCCAAAGATGCTCAAAGGTACAAGATAAGTAAGATAGATATTTCCTACAAGGCTTAAGCAAACCAAAGTGGGGGACAAAGATAGCTATAAGAGCCAAGAGTTTTGCAAAGAGTGCTTGAGAGTGCTACTATAGCAATTTGTAGACAGCCATGCAAGCAAGATAGTAGGACAAAGACAAGAGGAAAAGGCCAGAGACCAAGCTAGAGAGATCTGAAATACTAAATTGATGGAAAGGATAGTATTTAAGGAGAGAATAGGAGGGAATGGAAGCTTCTCGAGCTGGTATAATGTGTCTTAGGCTGTTAGCATCGACAAAAGTAGCTGAAAAGTGGTAAACATGCTAAAAAATGATCGTTTTAATGTCGAAATGTCATAGGATGCTAGTGTGACATGCAGAAATTCATGTGGTGCACAAGTGTCCAAACACATCATGCTATAAAATGACGAGAATGGGAAAAGCACAAGGTTTGAAAAAAACCTAATGCACAAAGGTAGCTACATAAAATGGGGTACTGAGCATCCTGAGAGGGAAAAAAGGCTGATGCAAGGGCTAAAATGAGCCTACACAAATGCTAAGGGGGTGAACACTAAAGTAGATGCAAGAATGTATGTGAAATTGCAAGGGGTACAATTTTATGACATTACAATTTCTCATTGTTGAATCGACGTTGATACAAAAAAATTGATGCAATTGTTAACATGCCTCCACCTAGAAATATTTCCAAATTATAGAGTTTGTAAGGGAAGATTTAGGTGATTTTTAGATTCATATCTTAGTTGGTTGATTGTACGCTTCTCTTCACTCATCTATTGAAAAATGATGTTCACTTTATATGGGATGATGAATGCTAGAAATATTTTTATTCAATTAAAACTTATCTATCCAATCCTCCTGCATTAATTTTGGTCATGCAAGATAGGCCATTTTTACTTTTCCTTGCCACATCACTGTACAATTTTACAATCTTGCTTGCTAAGTATGATGATTTCAGAAGAGAAAGAGTGGTCTATTACATTAGTTGTGTCCTTGTTGATGATAAAACTTACAGTTATTCTGCCATGGAGAAATAATGCCTTGCTCTTATTTTTGAAATGCAAAAGTTAAGACATTATCTTCTTCATGCTGAAACACATGTCATTGTGGAAAGAGATCTTCTGAGGCATTTGTTTTCCAGTGCTAATCTTGTTGGAAGGTTAGTGAAATGGGTAATGTTTCTTTCTGATTTTGACTTAAATTTTGTGACTCAGAAATTGATAAAATGTCAAGCGATTGTCGATCAATTGGAAAATGCTCCCTCATCTCACTCCACTAGTTTTTACTTGTTTCCTAATGAAGATATTTTCACAAATAGCCACAATATTGTATGGTAGATGTATTTCAATGGATCAAGATGTCAAATTGGCTTTGAGGTGGGTGTAGTTCTGATCTTTCCCAAGGGAAGGATAGTCTCTCTCTCCTTTTGATTAGAATTTCAATGTACTAATAATATTGCTGAGTATGAAACCTTTATTTCTAGCTTATGTGTCGCCATCACATTAAACATAAAGCATCTTTGCATACATGGTGGCTCTAAGCTTATTGTGAATCATATCATAGGAACGTATCAAGCTAAGCAAAGTAAGTTGTCTCAATATTGAGACTTAGGTTTTTCCTTACTTGGTCTATTCTCCTCTTTCACAATAGATAGTGTCCCTACCTAAGAGAAGATTGACATGTGGATGCCATGGTAAGAACTGCTTCCCTGGTGCCCTTGATTAAGGATAAAGAATACCAATTTTTGGTTCATATTCTTCACTCTCCTACTATTTTCGACCAACCTAATTCCAACACTCTCGTGTGTTCTCACATAGACTCAAGAGAATAGTACTCTAACATCTACAACTATTTGAAGACTAGAAACTTTCCCGATAGTGCAAAAAAAAATATTGCACTTGGATATGAATTTTTTTAGTCTGCTATGTTGTCTTATATGATGTTCTTTAATATCAAAAATACTATAATGGTCTCCTTCTTTGTTGTCTCACTAAAGAAAAAATACCCATTTCCCTTAAAGAATCCCATTCGAATTCTAGGGGTGGACATTTTGGTGGTAAATCCTTGGTGTAAAAATTAATCCACATGGGGTACTTTTGGAAAACGATGGAACAAGATTCCTTTGATTTTGTTAAAAATTTCCTACAATGTCAACAACATAGACATCTTATTCATGCTCTTGCTCAAAAGTTGCAAAATTAGACCTCTCCTTGGTCATTCACAAAATGGGGGTTGGATATTATCGAAAAGATATCACCTCCTTCTTCTAAAGGACATGTCTTTATCATTACTACTACTAATTACTTCATGAAGGGTTGAAGATATCCCACTCTGATCCATGAATGTTGAAGCTATTTTTTAGCTTTCTTCTGAAAAATATCATCGCTCACTTCAAATTTCCTTCTACCTTTTTTCTGACAATGGTACACCATTCAAGAACAAGGGAGTGAAATAATTTTTGGAGAAATTTTATATTCAACATAGATTTTATACATCATATTATCCCCAATCTAATGGCCAAGAAGAAGTTTTTAATAAAATATTGAGCTTATTCTTCATAAAATAGTAAATAAACATGGTAAATATTGGCATATTTAATTAAGCTACACTTCGTTGGCCTATCTCACAAGTGTTCATACATTGACAAGAAAAATGCCTTACAACCTCATGTACAATGTTGAAACTATCATGCCTTTAGAGTTGGAAATTCCCTCCTTATAGGTTTCCCTTAAAGGGTTAATTGATTATGAAACTTACCAATCTAATCATTTGCATCAGCTTGAGTTGCTCAATGAGCACTATTTACAGGCTTTGGATCATCTTAAAGCTTATCAATGATCACTGTCTAAGCAGTATAATCAAGGTGTTCTTCCAAGAACTTTAAAGGTAGGTGACCTAGCTCTCTTAGAGAATCAAAGAAATGTAAATACATTGCTTGATCAAAGGGGAAAATTTTGTTCTAATTGGTTAGGCCCTTACATTGCATCTCTGTGTATGGTTCTATTTCCTATGGATTGTCATCTATGGATGGAATGCCTCTAAAAGAACATATCAATGTAATGTACCTTCATTAATACTATGTGTAGTATCTATGTGTTATGTATGTAATGCTAATGCTCCAGGATTGCAATGTGTCATATGTTGGCATTCCTTCATCAACACTTATTTTTTTTGTGTGTTATGATACAACCATTTCCATGTGTGTCTTTTTTCTTGAATGTCACGGTCCCTTTGTTTTTCTTGATTTTCCCCCACCTAGCTTGGTGAAAACTTAGGAGGGGGAATATAGTCACCTCTTTACCATATTTTCTTCCAAACTATTAAACTTTTTTCTTTATCATTCTTCTCACCTTGGTAGTTTCTTCTGATTTTTTAACTGACTTAAAATTTGAGTTTTGTAGAACCAAATTTTGTACACATTTTTATGATAGATGTTGCATGTTTCACCAAGTTCGATTGTTGGGGGCATCTTTAGTACCTTCTTGCTCAATCTGTGTGTCCTATACAGTATCCTTTTGGTAGGAAAATTTGTAAAATTTTCAAGTTTTTGTGTTAGTTTTCTTTTCTACTTTAGTGCGGCTAATTTTTCCCAAAATCAAGCCCAGTAAATTGAGGGAAAAATGTAATGTCGCAAAATTGCACCCTAGTGGAAATTTCACATTTACACATTTAGATTTGCATTTATTACACCTAATCATGATAAAAATCTCATGGGCCATAATTTCACAATTCCAACTCCACGAGGACCAATGACAAAGCAACACTGGTTCACCACCTCATTTCATAAAAAAGTGATGAGTTGGATGCCTACATGGTGCACAAAATTTCACATGGTTTTTTGAGTTTAAAATGTGGAATCTTTGGATCCTGACTCATGACACATGTCCCTATAGTTAGAACTATAAGTGTAATGGATCCTCTTGCCTCTTGTAGAAACAAAACTCTTCCTTTTCTCTCATTTTTGGGTTTGCTCCATCCTCTTGCTTTTGCTTCTTCAATATTTCTTCTACAATGAATATTTGCTTGAATGAGTTCCCTCCAATAGCCAAATCTCTCTTGCAAGCATTTAGTGGTGTGTTCATGCATTCAAGAGGGGTCCAAGAACTACTAGTAATGCTCTCTTATTTTTATCTATTTGCGAATAGATTACTTTTTTCACTTTTCTACTTTTTGGTACAGGTTCTCCTCCTTCAATGAAGATTGATTTTACCATGCCTTATTTGTTCACTTTTTCCACTTTTTTTATGTATCTATATTTTTGTAGATGTGGGAACACCAAAAAATGGTTTGGCTATGGAAATCCATGAAGAAACCCCAATATTTTTCCTCGTTCGTCTCGCGTGTAGGTTGCTAAAGTGAAGCTTAGGGAAAGGTTTTAAGTTGGTAGTCATTTATAAGTTTGTCCTTGGCTCTCCCTTGTATTTTTTGTAATTTCACACTTTCTAATTATTTATTTTGTTGAACATACCTTGGGTCTAAGTACATTACTATGGTTAAAGTATTCTTGTTTAAGTTTTTGGTTCTCTATTTGTCTTGGACGCTAGCATGTCCCTTGGACTCCATCGTGTCAAGCTGGTGTCTTGATACCACCCTATAGTCCATTGTCCAAGAGCTATTCCTTCTAAAGCAGAGATCTCAATGCCCTGATCTTTCATATTCTAAAGTAGTCTTCTTTAATATTATCCTTATTATGACATTCTTTGCAATTTCTTCATTCAATAACACTTGAGGTTGTTAAGGGCAGTTCACTCCCTATGATTCTCTCGATAACAAAGAGACTCATGAGCAAGGAATCCCCCTTCTCTTACACCATGTGCACAATATATTGATTAGCTACAAAATCATCCATCAAAATAGCATGGGAAGATCACAATTAAATATTGTTTCAAGGGAATAATTTAAAACAAGTCTCTAGATAATTTGTTTACTCACCCCCCATTGCAACTTCAATTTTCATGAAATAAACCCTAAAAAATGCTACATGGAATGATAATGTTTTTTGGAATGTTTATGATGCACTTTAAGACTTAAGATTGATCAAAATGGATTAAATTAGTGATCTAGGATGATTCATTAGTAATTTTACCTATAGTATTGTCAAGAACATTCCCATACATTATGAAAAATATGAGAATACATTGATTATTTTTGGTACACTAGAGAACTTCTCAAATCCTCATAAAAATAAAAATACCATCATACACTCTCTAATAATTTCCACAAATACTTAAATAATGGCATAAATCACATGACACCAAGGAAAACACTTTCATGGTAATCATGTTGTACCCAAACACACCTCTAAGCCAAGAAACAATGCATAATTCATATGACAAATCACCACATTGTTGAGATATTTATTTTGTAGACTTCATATGATGTATTTTCCTTCTTACTAGGTGATAATTGTTGCTTAGGATTTAAATTGATGAAATAACCTTGTATTTATAGATATGTATCACTACTACATAGAGGGAGGTTTAAGACAATTTTTAAGTAAATTTTCTTAACTTATGACCAAAAAAAACCTTGTGTATTGTCTTAAATTTTGTCTTTAAGTGTGTCTCAAATTATTGTCTTAAAAAATTATCTCTGTAAAGACAATATCAAACTGAAGTATTTTGGTCTTTTTAGAGACAATTTCACTTTTGTCTCTTGAGAGACAATAGTTGGGATTAAAGAAATATTGTCTCTCTAGAGACAATATGAAAAAATGTATTAAAAAAATAAATAACTTATCTTAAATATTTTTTTAGTGTGGCTTTCAACGTTCAATGTTTCCATATTCTCGTTGTCCTCTTGTTTGCTAGAATTTTTTATTTTTATTTTTCTAAATGTGGTGTAAATTTGATCTGTATACTAAAAAATCATTCTCATCTACAAAAATATAGAAGTTAAGAATTCCAACCAAATAGTAGTACAACTTCGCCAACTGTACCACCTCTTTTGCAATCTAAAGCTCAAGAAACAATAAAGAAGATTTCATATGGAAAAAGTTTTAGAACAAAAATGGTAATAGAAGGGAGAAATGGTTATACATACCATCAATCTACCATTATAGGAGAAAAAATGAACACTCACACAATTTTGGCTCTTAAGATGCCACTTTTTTTCTGGAATCAGCAAAATTTGGTTTGCACAAGAAAATGAAGATAGTTACACTCAAAATTTCAAGATGTAGCAAGAATCCAAGTCTAGTTCCTAAGTTACTAATTATTTTTCAAATTAATAAAGATTAAGGGTCTCAAAAGGGGGGCGCGAACAGGCTTTTTTTAATCAAAAAAACATCATAGAACTTGAGAGTTCCCCTCTTTTTAATTAACTTTTTTTAGAATTTCAAAAATATAAATGGTGAGAAAGTAGCTAATAACATGTAGTTTATCCTCATTAATTTGGATAATTTTTTAATGAATATATAATATTTTATGAATTTTGAAAGTGGACACATCCTAAAAAGCTGAAATTTGATCATGCTCCCCCTAAATTTTTTTGAAAACTAATCAAAAATTGATTTTTTTTATCATGTGTAGAATGGAGTCTAGTTTAAAAAAATGTAATTTGTTTCACCTTTCAATGAACGAGAAAAAATATATCCTAAAACTAGCACATGTTGGTTTTTGATAAAAAAATGGAGGCATTTACAATAGATGCTATGGATCAAAACCTTAATTGAATCAAAATGAAAAAAAATTATATATTTAGATAGCTAAGAGAGAGGTTAACACTATCACGAGTTTTTTGTAAACTTGCATTGAAATATGTGCAAACGTGACAAAGAGCATAGATAAAATTACGAGGAAATTTGGAAAATCCTATCAATTCACTCATCCAAATTAGGTCATTTGGTGAGCACCAAATTTGGCATTTTCCAAATGGCACATCACATTTGGTGAGCACCAAATTTTGTGAGTGTCAAATATGGCGTGTGCCAAATTTGGCATATGCCAAATGGGATGTGTCATTTGGTGAGTGCCAAATTTGGTACTTTCCAAATGACCTACTTTGAACAAAATGTAACATTTTAGCATGCACCAAATGGGATGTGTCATTTGGTGAGTGCCAAATTTTATGTTCACCAAATGACCTGCTTTGAACAAAATGTAACTTTCCCTTCTCTTTGGTCGACCACTCTGATAAAGTTGAGAGTGCATGGTTTATGATTGTAGATGGATAGTTGAGGTCTTACCTTTCATATATTCTCTGCCTCATTACCCTAAATGGATAACTCTCTATCCCTCTGAAATCTCTCTCTCAGGTCTCACTCCCTCCCATGCTACATAGACTAATCTCTCTCACTCCAATCCCCTCTCTTAGGTTGTGTTCCCTCCCACCCTACCTAGATAAATCCATTTCACTCCAACCCCCTTTCTCACTCTCCCTCTCTCTCCCCCTTTGGTCTTTTTGTCTCTCTCACTCCATCTCCCCCTCTTAGGTCATTATCTTTATCTCTCTATCTCTCTCTCAATTCTCTTCCTCCAACCCCCTCTCCCTCTCTTAGGTCTCTCACTCCTTCCTCTATCTCTCCCACCTCCCATCTCAAACTCTCTCCGTTCCCACCCCTCTCCCTCTCTCTCTCTCACTCTCTCAAGTGTCCCCTCCCCTCCTCTCTCTCACACTCCCTCTCTCTCTCTGCCCACCCTCTCCCTCTCTCTCAAGTCTCTCCTCTCTCCTCCCTCACTCTCTCTCTCTTCTCTCTCTCTCTCTCTCTTCTCTCTCTCTCTCTCTCTCTCTCTCTCTCTCTCTCTCTCTCTTGTCTCTCCTCCCCCATCTCCTTTTCTCCTGTCCTCCTATCTCTCTCACTTTGTGTGTCTCTCCCTCTCTCAGTTCTCTCTCTCCCACCCCTCTCCCTCTCTCTCTCAAGTATCTCCTCTCCTCCTCTCCCTCTATCTCTTTGTCAAGTCTATCCTCTACCCCTCTCACTCTCATAGTCACTCCCTCTATCTCTCTCCCAGTCCCTCCCTCTCTCAATTCCTTTATCTCTCTCCCTTTCCCTCTCCCTCTCTCTCTCAAGTCCCTCTCTCTCTCATTCCCTCTATATCTCTCACACTCTCTCTCAAGTCTCTCCCTACCACCCCCTCTCCCTCCATCTCTCCCTCTCTCAGGTCTCTCTCTATCTCTCTCACTCACTCCATCTATCTCTCTCCCACAATGTATCTCTCTCTCACTCCCTTTATCTCTCTCCCTCTCTATCTCCCTTTGTCTTAGGTATCTCCCTCCAACCCCCACCCCCTCCCTATCCCTCTCTCCCTCTTTCTCAAGTATCTCCCCCAACCCTCTCTCTCTCTACCTCTCTCTCTCACTCTATCCATCTCTCTTGCATCCCTTTATCTTGGGCACTCCCTCTCCTTCCCACCCCTTCTACCTCTCTCAAGTCTCTCTCTCTGTCTCACTCCTTGTATCTCTCCCATACCTCTATCTTCGTCTCCCTTTCTCTCCTACTCTCTCAAGTCTCTCCCTCCCACCTCTCTCTCTCTCTCTCTCTCTCTCTCTCTCTCTCCATCTCTCTTAGGTATCCCCATCCTACCCTTTCTCCCTCTCCCTCCCTCTCTCTCTCTCAAGTATCTCCCTCCTACCCCCTCTCCCTCTCTTAGGTCTCTCTCTCACTCTCTCTCACTGAATCCTACTATCTCTCTCCCATTCCCTCTATCTCTATCTCACTCCCTCTATCTCTCTCCCATCCCTCTACTTCCCACTACCTATCTCTCCCCCTCCCTCTCCATCTCCCCCTCTCTCTCTATCCCCCTCTCTCAGGTATGAGGGAGAGACTTGAGATAGAGTGAGTGGGAGTGAGAAAGAGAAAGATGGTTGAGTGTTTAAGGGTTGAGGGTATAGGGTTGAGGGATTAGGTTTGAGGGTAGAGGGTATTGGGTTGAGGGTAGAAGATAGAAGGCTTAAGGGTTTAGGATTTAAGGGTTGAGGGTTGAGGATTTAGGGTTTAGGATTGAGTATTTAAGTGTTTAAGGGTTGATGGATTAGGGTAGAGAGGGAGGAATGGATGGAGGGAGAGATGGAGGGAGAAGTGAGATAGATAGAAGAGGAAGGAGGGAAAGAGATAGATGAGGGTTGGGGATCCAATGTTTAGTTTAGAGGGTTGGTAATTGAGGGAATAGGGTTGAGGACCTATAGGGTTGATGATTTATCATAGAGAGAGAGGGAGAGGGTTTAGGGTATAGGGTACAGGGTATAGGGTAGAGGATTAACAGTAGAGGGGTGAGAAATAGAGGGAGTGAGTGAGAGGGAGAGACCTGAGAGTGGGAGAAGGGGTAGGAGGGAGATACTAGAGAGAGAGAGAGAGGGTTGAGGGTTTAGGGTCGAGGGTAGAGGGTAGAGGGTTTCAGGATTTAGGGCTTAAGGGTTAAGAGTAGAGGGTAGAGGGTTTAGGTTTTTATGTTTATGGTTTAAGGGTTGAAGGTTGAGGGTTGAGGGTTAAGGGTTTAAGGGTTGAGGAGTTTAAGGAT
>VDFB02105785.1:22905820-22987345 GCA_007258455.2 Sequoia sempervirens
AGGGTTGAGGGTTGAGGGTTGAGGGTTGAGGGTTGAGGGTTGAGGGCAGAGGGTTGAGGGTAGAGGGTTGAGGGTTGAGGGTAGAGGGTAGAGGGTAGAGGGTAGAGGGTTTAAGGATTTAGGGTTTATGGTTTAAGGGTTTATGTTTTAGGGTTTATAGTTTAAGCGTGGAGGGTGTAGGATTGGGAGAGAGAGGGAGGTTTGAGGGTTTAAGGGTTGAGGGTTAAGGGTTGAGGGTTTTAGTGTTTAAGGGTTGAGGGTTACAGTTTGAGGGTTAAGGGTTGAGGGTTGAGGGTAGAGGGTAAAGGGTAGAGCATAGAGGGTTTAAGGGTTTGGTTTTATGGGTTTAGGATTGAGGGTTTAGGTCACCCATCCCTCTATATCCCACTCCCTCTCTCTCCCACCCCCTTTCTCAGGTCTTCCCCCCACCTTTCTTGAATAACTCTCTCTCCCTCTCAAGTCTCTCTCTGGTCTCACTCCCTCCCACACTACCTAGACTAATCTATAATACTCCAATCCCCTCTCTCACACTCCTTCTCTATTAGGTCTCATGTACCTCCCACCCTACCTAGACAAATCTATTTCACTCCAACTCCCTCTTCCACACTCCCCCTCTCTCTCTCTCCCCTTTTTGTATTTTTGTATCTCTCAGGTATCATCCCTCCCAAACACTCTCCCATTGTCAGGTATTTCCCCCCACACTAACTAGATAACTCTTTATCCCTCTCAAGTCTCTATCACTCTCAGGTCTCAGTCCCTACAACACTACCAAGACTAATCTCTCTCACTCCTATCCCCTCTTCCTCTATCTCAAGTCCCACTCCCTTCCTCTCTTTATTGTGAAAAAATTTGAAAGCAACACATTTGACACTAGCCAAATTTGACACTCTCCAAATTTGGCACACTTTCCAAATTTGGTGCTCTCCAAATTTGGTGAGAGCCAAATGTGTTTTACCTTGAAATGGTAAAATAGGGGCTCACCCCATGATTTAGGTGCACATGCTTCTACATTTGTCTATTTCAACACTTTATTCAACTCATAAACACCTTTTTTATGTAGTTGACTCCTTGTTGTACCAATCTATGCCTGATCCATCACCTTTTTACCACCAATTTGCATGCTAGAAAACATAGAAGAAGATATTTTGAAGTTTCTGCATCATTTTACATTATCTTAGGTAATATATTCATTTTGGTAATATTGGAATGTTTATATTTAGTATATTTGTTTTTTTTTTTTGACAATATAAACTAAATTGCTTTAACGATTTTATTAATCATAACAATTGGACATGGAATTCAACATTGAATTAGATGGAATTTGTATTAAAAAAGTTTAATTTTTATGAGTTTGAAGAAAAAAATTGAAAACATGACATAATTTAGATGAATTCATGTTTAAACTTATATAAACAACATCAAATCAACACAAATTTGCTTACGAATTCTATTGGCATTGCTTATAGTAGTCCATTTCCAGCATGGCTAGTGGAATTCACTCTATTTCATTTTAGGTAGATGTATATATTGAGTTTTTTTTTTGTCTTGACAAATTTTAGACCATTCATTTGATGATTTTATTAATCTTCATTATTACACATAGAATTCAACATTAAGGTATGTGCAGGATCATAATGGAAAAAATAGGCCTTTAAGTGGCAAAAAAATTAGGAAAATCAGAGTTAGGCAACTTGACATAAAAATTTGAATAAGTTATGTATATTATTTCAAAAATATGCAAAAATAGAATATGTAGAAAATTGAATGTATTTTCTAAACTACTAGGTTTGTTTTAAAAATAAAATCTCTTTGGTGAAAATTTGAAATTTCAATGCAGTAGTACTTAAATTTCAGTGGAAAAAATAAGTAGGTGTCTTGACCACCCTAACCACAATAAAATGATAGTATTTTTTTAATAATATTTTAGATATAAGTAGATGACTCATGTCCCGATGTGATGCATATTTTTTTATAACTTTTTTCCAAGTAAACAATTAATTATGAATTTTTTATTACAACTTTTAAAAAATATTAAAAAGTCATATATCTGACCACCTTAACTTGGTCAAAACTTCATGAAATTGAATTTTTATTTTTTAATCCTATACTATGTGAAGCATAGAATTTGACACATGTTTTGGATTCAAAAAGTATGATACCATTTGAAAGCTATAGATTTTTTCAATCAGTCTATCAATCAAGACTTTAGTCGTAATTTGAATAGAAAATGAATAATAATTAATTATTAAATTCAAATTAAAGCATAATTTATATTGGTGGAAAGCTGGGAATATCCTTTAAAAACCCTTTTCGTTTCATCAATCTTGGGCTAAAAAAAAGTCGACAGCCACATACCCATCATATTGCAACTTTTTGTCCCATCATGATCCTGCGCATACCCATTAAATTATATTGATCCTACATGTAAAAGTTTAATTTTTTAGGAGCTTGAAGATATAAAAAGGAAAACAAGACATAATAGATTCAAATTTATTATTAGTTATGGTTACAGTGGGAAAATTTTTATTTTCAACTAATTTGGAAAACCTAAGATCTTTCATCAATGTTAATGCAAGTTTCCATTAATATTTTTGTGCCATAAAAAAATCACCTTCATCATGTGCTTATATAAATTCAAGTGACTTGAAAAAGTAGGTTTAATAAAAGTTTCCATTAATTCATACCATTTTCCTTTCTAAGAAATAAAAAAGGGAAAATTTTGTGCAATTGAAAATGCTTTTTGTCTTTCTAAGTTACCTCATTGCCAAAGAAATAGTTAATAATTCCAAGATATAGCATCACAAACCCTTATTTGAATTCATTTTCTTCATGGATTGGTTGACAATAATAATGTGGTTTTGACAACAATAAGCACAAGAATCTCTAGTTTCCAAAGGTGGCAACAACTTATACCCTACGTTTGACACAAGTCTTTGCTCCTAAGCACTTGTCCACACTCAAAATACTCCCATCAAACCCTTCTTAACATTGATAAATGCTTACATGAAGCAATTTTGTACAAATCCCTCAAAGTACTATGTTTTACACAGTATAGTTTCAAAAAGAAACAAACTTTCCTTAATAATTCACACAAAATGATGATTTAGCAACCCTCCTTTTGTTAGCACATGCATATAGGCCTACAAAAAATTAATACCAAGTTTCATATATTTTTTACCAGACACATCAAAAGTTATGGGTTTTTTGAAGCTCGCTATAAACCCTGGGTTGGGGACAACAATGTTTGATAAGATATGTAATGTTTGATAAGTCACATTAGTTATGCAATGTAAAGTAATGCTTTGAGTTTTAAAGATATTCAATGCAATGTAATCAACGATATCAATATGTTTCATAAAATGCAATGTAATTAGCAGTATGGATATGTTTGAAAAAAATAATTACATGTACTTTTCTTATGGTAAGGAGGTAGATGTATGATTTAAAATATTTCTAGCATAGACTTATGGTAATTCCAAACAGCTCGCTACCTTCTTTCATAAAATTCTTTGGTGTGGTTCATAAAATGCATTACTTACTTTTGTTCTATGTGTGTTTGTGAACATGTAGCATTCAATGTCATGTCTAGGAAATGACCAAAGGCTCTAACACTAGAAGAACATGCAGTTAAAAATGCAACGAGAAGAGAATAAAAAATTGTAGCTCATGAAGCAAAGGAATTGCAGCCCATATAGAGCTAGAAATTTTTGTGCAATCTACGAGAGATGTCCAATTGGAAAAAAAAAAGGGCATGAATGAAAAAAAATTGTGGAAGGACACAAATGGATCTTGAATTTTGGGACACATCATCAAGCATAGGTAAAGTTTAATGCATATCTCTAGTTGAAGACACACTAGAAACAACATGTGGTTTTCCAAGTACATCGGAAATCACATCTCTAGTTGAAGACACACCAACGTGTGGATTTCCAAGTACATTTGAAATCACATCTACAGTTGAAGAAACACCATCAACAACATTGAATTTTGAAAGTACACCAGCAAACACATCTCTATTTGAAGGAACTCCACAAATGACATCTCAAGTTGGAGGTACAAGATTATTTACATGTCAATCTCAAGGTATGTCATCAATTTCACCTCTAATTGAAGGTACGTGATCTATCCCTAATGTTGTTGACATTCCTAATGTTGACACAAATTTACATTTGAGAACTCCTCCTAGAGTTTTGCATAGAAAACCTAAATTTTTTATTGATATTGATTCAATGTTTTGAAATGGATGCCTAATAATATTCCAAAATGTTCATGTCAAAGATATGCAGAGGCTATGGAGTTCATTTTTTGAGAAGCTAAGTGAGGGTGGAAAATGCCAACTATTTGTTAAAATGATGAGGCAACTAAAATTTAGGCCCAACATGAAGGATCTTGGGATAAGAGTTTCAAATGTCTCAAGTGAAAATTCCATTATAAAGAGCTTGATGAGTGCATATGAGAGCATGGGTTCCACCTCATGCACAAAGGATAGTTGTGCCACACGATATGTGATGATAGTTGAAAAACTATTAAGCAATCATAAAAGGAACAAGGTGAACCTTACAAAGACAAGAAAGTATTTGAAAATAGTAGATCATCTCTAATGAGAGCCAAAGGAAGGCGTGAAAGAGTGGAGGATCCAAATAGCAATGAGTTATGGGAATTCTCGAGTAGAGTGCCATGGAAAGATAAAAGAATTTCTCAAGCCTTGAGATATTTAATGGTAGATTATTGAAAGGGTAACAAAAGGACTTCTCCCAATAAAATAGATGTTGTAAGAAGGAGAATTGGTAGTAAAATCTGTGAGCCACATCAAAAGCATTATTTGGATACCACTCAAACCCAATTTTTTCTGATTTTTTATGTACAAGTTTCTTAAAATTAAAATATGTCAAAGGTATTTTGAAATGCTAAAGACTTTTTATGTCAAAATAAATCACACACACTAATTTTTTTTATAGAGTACATATTGAGTTTTCTAAAAATTATGATGCTTATCAATGTATATGTGTACATATTCATATTGACAATATTTTGCAGGAATGTAACATAAGGCCTCCACCTAAATCCTCAAGGGAATTCTTATCTTCCATTTTATGTGAAAGAGTGGATGGTCAAATTTTTTACAAGTCATGTTTGGATGGCACATGTGATCACTGTGGTGGCATGCAACATTTTCCAATTTTCCAACACATGGCTAGTACACACACAATTGGAAACAAAATTGGGGAATTTGGAAAATACAAGACAATGGCCTATAGTGTAAAAGATGGGAAAGAAGAAAAGAAGTGTGAATTGGTTAGTGATAAGATTCCAATGTATTAGTTTATGGGAATTTTTCATCATCACGTGGTCTATGAGTATGCAAGTCATACACAGAGCTTGATGGTTGGACTCATAGTTCAAGTTATGCAAGGTCATGTTTCCACTTCATAGCATCATTTCAGTTGTTGACTTTGGTGAGAACTACACACTACAACCACAAAACAAGGTGCAATCACAATACTTCAACTCCATGTAGGTTGCTATATTTGTGCATATAGCATTCATTCATGCAAATGATAGTATAGAGGATAACAGTAAAGTATTGAGGGAGTATCACTTTTACATCATTGATGATCACACACATTCTATAGAGTTTGTGCAAGGTTGCTTTCATATGTTCTATGTTGATCTAGATAGCAGGGTCATATCATTTAGTCAACATATCATATGGTTAGATAATTGTACATCGCAATTCAAGAACTCTAGATTTTTTTACTTGTTGAGTAGGATGCATAGGATCAGTGGTTTTCCCCATATGTGGAACTTCTCAAAGGCCAGGCATGGAAAGGGGGAGCATGATGGAGTAGGTACATGTATCAAAAGAGCCTTAGCATGAGAAGAGTTAAAGTACAAAGATAGTATAAAGTTGATAGATGCAAGACCAATTGTCAAGTGGTGCAATCATGCAATGGGTCGAGGTAGTGAAGGTAATTCTTTAGTTTGTAGATTTTTTCATTTAGTAGATGATACTAACATTGAAAAATATGAGGATTGTTGTACACTAACAACATCAAGTGAGCTACAATCTTTTAGAAGCTCCATTGCAGGTACATGGACTATCCATACATAGAAGATGGAATGCTTTTGTTCTACATGTAAAAAGGTCAATCATGGAATGATTGTGAATCAATAGAGTGGGTTGACGGATGGTATATAAGAATTTTAACCCCACTTGACAATTATAAACTCCTGATGGCTCTACAAATCATGAAGATGCAATCATCCATTGTATTTGATCATGTATCAAACCTACTAGAACTAGGTAATATATCTTACTTTCGAGTTTTGTTTTGATGTTCATTAAATACATCTAACCAGATGAACATATAAATGCATGACATATTTATTCAATGATTGCAGATGAAGAGAATGAAGAGGTTAGAGATTATTACCTATGTCGTTGTATCGAGGCCAAAAATAAATTGGAGGCCCAAGTTATAGATGGAGAAAACATGGAATACCTATAGGTTTAGTGGTTGTTACTGGAACATGGTTTAGAAGGTACCTAGTTAAGAATGTTGTAGTTTGGTTGTTTAAGGACTTCATCACACATCAAAAGATTCTTCATTACTTGAAACTTGTAGTTGCATCCAATGTTCATTTGATCAAATATAAGGGCAGAAAGGTCTATGAACAAGAACTTGTGGAAACTGTGTGAGTCTGACCACGAGGCAATACTTGATATAATAAAATGTAGAGAAAACCCGGATGGTTCCATAGATTGATTTGTAAGTACATTAACATTGAATTTGTAAAGTCATGTTATATTTGATCACTGCTTTCTTTCAAGCATTTAAGTTTGATTGTAGAAGGGTTTGCAAAAATTGCATTATTGTTAATTTGCAAAATGATAATTATATGTTGCTCCCTATTGACTACCTTTAATTTTGTATTCTCTACTAGTGTTAAATGTTATATGCATTTAGGATTATTATTGATGCATTTGTGATTGTAGGTTATACTTAAGATTGTCAACTTAATAAAAGAACATCAGTTGTTGGTGAGAGAAAGTAGAAAAAGATGGGCCACATCAGTGGCATGAGAAAGTAGCAAAAGATGGGCCACATCACCATTGTAGGACCTTCAATCGATCTACTTATAGCATGCATGAAGGTGATAATAGATTTTGTCAGAAGGTGTATGTCTAACATTATTTAGTTATTGGTCTTTTAATGATTTTTATGTGAGTCCATGTCTGAAATTGTTAGGCTTTTGTAGGTTTTTTGTGGACCAAATTCTAGTGAGAGTACACAACCACAGAGAGGCTAGTACCTAGCTATTTCCAAGGGAGCAGGGGATGTACATGTTTTGAAGCATTTTGGAATGCAAATAACTGGGCCACCTAAGGTGGATTAGAGAAAATAAATTGGGCAACAACTCCTTTTGTTTCTTCTTCTAAAATATATTTCACGATCTAGGCTACAAATGGGATGATTATTTCCCTACATGTATTGCTACAAGTATTGAGAAATGAGAGGATTTTCAATATGTTCTTCCATCACTAGTGTAATATTTGTTATTGACTTAGTGTATTTTTTGATATACAAAAATTATGAGAAATTAATACATGCAAATGTGTGTGTTCCTTAATATATGCCTCAATTAAATGTGTATATTACATTTAAAGTTAGTTGTACTGGTTTATTCTTTACATTTAAATTTGTCTTAAGGGAAAAGCATGTGTATTTATGAAAAAATCTGAAACAATGTCTTATATTGTATAAAGGCATATTTTCTTGCTCTTCTATAAACCCTAGAACTCCTTCCATCATTATGAGGTATATGTTTCCCCTACCTTGTCAACCCTACCAAATTGGCAAGTTAGTGATCTTGGCAAGCTAGTGAGCTCACTAGCTTTCCAATTCGGTAGGGTTGACAAGGTAGGGGTAGCGTATGCCTCATAGAAATGGGGTCTCATGGTGATTTATGTCACTGTGAGACCCTATTTCTATGAGGCATACGTTGTTGTAGGGGCAGCATATGCCTCATAGAAATGGGGTCTCACAATGATTTACATTACCATGAGGCCCCATTTCTATGAGGCATACGTTGCCACTACCTTGTCAACCCTACCAAATTGGAAAGCTAGTGAGCTTGGCAAGCTAGTGAGATCACTAGCTTTCCAATTCAATAGGGTTGAAAAGGTAGGGGTAGTGTGGGTAAGTGCACCAAGATGGTTCCCAAAAAGAGGGCTTAAGTGGCAACTTTTTTTCTGAAATCAGGAAACGCTGACCTTGGACGTAAAATTGAGGATAGTTACACTCAAAATTTTGAGATGGAACAAAAATAAGGATCAAAGTGCTCTGAGTCTACTTTCTAAACTAATAATTTATTTTGAAAATGGTTGAGATTAAGGGGTTAAAAAGAGGGATGTACAGAAATTGGTGTTTTTTTTGTCAGAAAAACATAACATAGAAAATCTTTTATGACCTGAGCATGGTGAAATTTTTTGTAGTATTTTTAAAATCGCTATAGTCAGAAGTTAGCTAATAGCATCTAGTTGGTGCACAATTTTTCTAATAATTTTTTAATGAATATTTGATTTTTTACTAATTTTCTAAGTGGGAACTTCCTGAAAAGCAAAATTTTGGCCGTGCTCCCCTACAAATTTTGAAAATAATTTTTTTTTAAAAATTGTAGAATGGAGTCTAGTTTCTAAAAATGTAATTTATTTGAAATTTTGATGAACAGTTAATTTATAACAAAAAAAACACTAAACTACTTTTTGGCAAAAAACAGACATACAAACAAAATAAATTATGGATGAAAGGCTTAACATTGTTGAAAAGTGAAAAAAATTATATCATTGGATAGCTAAGAGAGAACCTAACATTACTCATGTTTTTGATTTTTTCAATATTGAACTAGATGCAATATTGATGGTGAGCACGGACCCGATTATGTGAAAAATTGTAGAATTTGCAAAAACACGTCTCTAGCCTTGTTGGGAATGCCCTCCAAGCCTTTGGGTTGGTATTCCAAGCTAAATAATTTCACTTTTTTCTTTTTTTAATGTGAAATAATGCGTGCATTTTATAACGTGCTCGCATTATAATGCGAGCACGTTTTTTAAAAAAAAATTCATAAGTGGCAAGAAAATTGGTATCCAACTTCATGCACCCGCCCGTGTATGCCTCATAGATATGGGGTCTCACAATTATTTACATTAGTGTGAGACCCCATTTATATGAGGCATATGTTGCCCCTACCTTTTTAACCCTAACAAGTTGGCAAGCTAGTGAGATAAATCACCGTGAGACCCCATATCTATGAGGCATACGCTACCCCTACCTTGTCAACCCTACCGAATTAGCAAGCTAGTAGGTACTCTATTCTCATAGATCTTTTACAATGTCACTCATACATTTGAGATTCTCTTATAATTTCTACATCACCATGAGATCTAATTTCTATGAGGCATATGCTTCCCCTACCTTGTCAACCATATCGAATTGGTAAGCTAGTGAGCTCACTATCTTTTCAATTTGGTAGGGTTGAAAAGGTAGGGGAAGCGTATGCCTCATAGAAATGGGGTCTCACAGTGATGTAGACATTTTAAGAGAATATTGAATGTATGGATGACATTATAAAAGATCTGTGAGAATGAAGTACCTAAGGCATTGTGCCTACAAGTACAAGAACTTGGGTTTCAAAATGGTGTATGAAGCATATTAGACAATCGTAGCACAAACAAAGGAATTAGGACAACCAAATAAATCTCATTTTATTGTAAACATAATATTATTAATATAGTGATTGTAATAACCATTGATGGTTACTAATCATTCTTTTTCTTTTATTCTCTCCCTATTATAACTAGCACCAATTGACTAAGTTATTATAAAAACTTCATTTATTAAAATGAATCAACCTAATGATTATATATTAATATCAATATAGCATAAAATCTATTCAAATAAACACTTGTAATGAGATTTACTCAATTTTTGAAGTTTATTGCTTCCCTCAAACATTTGTAATTCATGCAAAGCAATCCCTTAACAATCCAAATTACAAAATGAAAGCAATCTTTGATAGCCTATTACCCAGATACCATGTCAGTTACGGGCATTTTTCCTAAGGCATCAGGATTATATAGGGAACCTTTACAATAACCTCTCTCAGTTTTTGTTATCTCGAGGTCATTTTTCCATGGTGTCCAATTTTGACTTGATGGAAAAAGTGTCAATTGCAAGCAATGTAAAGTTGCAAAGTGGTGCAACTTTTGTTCTACAACTTGTGTGACCAAACAGACTATTCCAACACATCTAGATGGGTATGTTTACACTAGGAATGGTCCTCTTTTTCACCCAAACATGACGAATTGCTCTGAGCTATGTTCAACCAACTCAATCCCTTAAGGGTCCAAAGTGTAAAAGGGAAGAAATCTTTGACGGACTATTACTTGGAAACCATGATGCTTACAAACTCTTTGTTTGAGTATATGGGATCATTTTGGGACCCTCTACAATAAAATATCTTAGTTTTTGTTATCTCTAAGTCATTTTTTTGTGGTGTCCAATTTTCACCTGATGAAAAAAGTATCAAATGCAAGCAATGTAAATATGCAAAGTTGTGCAACTTTCATTATGCAACTTGTGTGACCAAAAAAAATATTCCAATATGTCTGGATAGGTATGTTTATGCTAGGCATGGTCCTCTTTCACACCCAAACATGTCAAATCACTATGAGCTACATTCAACCATTGAATCCCTTATAAGTCTGAAGTGCAAAATGGTTTCAATCTTCAACATACTATTACTCAGACATCATGATTCTTAGAAACTTCTTGTCTAAGCCTATGTGATTTTTTTGGGTCCCTCTACAATAACCTCTCTTAGTTTTCACTATCATAGAGGCATTTTCCTGTGGTGGAAAATTTTCACTTTGGGAAAAATTTGTCAAATGCAAGTAGTTGAAAGTTGCAAAGTGGTGCAGCTTTAGTTTTGTAACTCATGTGACCAAACAAACTATTCTGATGCATCCAGGTGGGTATGTTTACACTAGGCATGGTCCTTTTTTGTACCCAAACATGTTGAATCACTTCGAGCTACATTCAACCCATATAATCTCTTAAGAGTCCAAAGTGCAAAATGGTTGCAAACTTCAACATGATGTTACTTAGATACCATGATGCTTAAAAGCTTCTCATCTTAACCTATGTGATCGTGTTGGGACCCTCTATAGTAACCTCTATGTTGGCAGCACAGGGGCAGACGACTAAGAGGGGGGTTGAATTAGTTGTCACATAAATTAAACTTATTAAACTTATTCTCAAATTTGATATATAAGCATGAAAGCATAAATGATCAACACATCAGAAACACACATATCACCAATATTTTTTATGTGGAAACCCTATTAAGGGAAAAACCACGATGGAGGTTAGTCCACAAGATTATACCCTGTTAAAAGTATAAAGAAGAAAATGGGGAATGCATATGCATTCAAGCACATTGCCTAGAGCTCACTGCTCAAATACAATAAGGCTTACTACCCAATGGAAGAAACACTGTCTTACAAAAACATTTGGATTATATCCACAAGATTTTGAATCAAGAAAATAGTATCTGTTAATGCCCGATTATAGTTCCAATTAAGCATATAAACTCCTACTCACTCTTCTTCACATTTTGCCTCTACCTTCAAAAGATTAGAACATTATTTGTGCACACCATGCATTCAAATGGTATAAACAATCAAACATATATATCTACAACTAAGAATAACATCATCTCCATGTTGGCTCAATCCATAAACAATTTTCAATACGAACCAAAAAATGTTGGCCACAACAAAGTGAAGACCCAAAACAATGTCCTTGAACATGAAACACTTTAAACAATTATGCCTCGAAGATCCACAACACACTACAATCACCCTGTTGACCATGAACATGAAAAAACATGAACATGCAAAATAAAATAACCAATCATGAGCACAAAAATCAATGTGGATCAACAAAATGGATAGAGCACAATCTAGAAACATCCACAAGCATCATGAATCACCACAGAAGCATCTGCAACAACTGAACTTACTAGAATCACATTATCTTCTTTCAGGAACACTAGTTGAAACAATAGAAAAACTATCAGAGCATAGATACTCATAACTCGATCAAATCTTCATGTGGATCTCTAAAAATTAACATGGATAAACTAGATATACTAAAAAAAAAACCCTTTAATCCACAACCACTAATCATCAATAAACTAAGCTATCCAACATACCGAACTTCACTGCATCACTAGCAACATGCAACTTATTTTATTACATTTTTCTCAATATCCTCAATATATACAACCTTAAAGACATTAATGCCAATAGTGTTGGCATCAATGACAACCACATGGGTATGTGTAGGATCATCATGGAAAAAATAGGCCCTTAAGTGGCAAAATTTTTAGAAAAATCATAGTTAGGAAACTTGACGTAAAAATTTGAATAAGTTATCTATATTATTTCAAAAATATGTAAGAATAGAATCTGTAACAAATTGAATGTAGTTTCTAAACTACTAGGTTTGTTTAAAAAAAAAATTCTATTTGGTGAAAATTTGAAATTTCAATTAGTAATTTAAATTTCAGGGAAAAAATAAGAAGTAGGTGTCTGTCTAACCACCCTAACCACAATAAAATGATAATATTTTTTTATAATATTTTAATATAAGTAGAGGATTCATGTCCTGATGTGATGCATATTTTTTTGTAATTTTTTTCCAAGTAAATAATTAATTATGAATTTTTTATTACAACTTTAAAAAGTATAAAAACTTGTATGTCCTGACCACCTTAACTTAGTCAAAACTTCATGAAATTCATTTTTATTTTTTTTAATCCTATAGTATGTGAAGCATAGAATGTGGCACATGTTTTGGATTCAAAATATGTGATATCGTTTGAAAGTTATAGATGTTTTTCAATCAACCTATCAATTAGGACTTTAGTCGTAATTCAAATAGAAAATGAATTAAAATTACTTATTAAATTAAAAGTAAAGCATAATTTATATTGGTGGAAATATGGGAATCTCCTTTAAAAACCCTTTTCGTTTCATCAATTTTGGGTAAAAAAAAGTCATCAGCCACATACCCGGCCATATTGCCACTTTTGGCCCATCATGATCCCACACACATACCCACATATCAACAAAATCCAACAATCTCCCCTTTTGGCATTGATGGCAAAACATGATGTGAAAAACACCATCAACACAACTTCTCTTAGCACTTTCTCCCCCTTAGATTTTGACTCTTTTCTCCTCAACTCTTTCACATGACTCTTCTCCCCACCAAGTTTTTCACATGACTTTTCTCCCCCTTTTAGATCAATGAAAAAGGTACACATTATCTTTCTCCACACAAGCTCTGAACCACATTTTTGAACATCTGACTCCTCACCCTGAGTAGCAACCACCACAACATCAATCTAGATCAAGCTATGACTATGAAATGCACGGACTGATGCAAGTTAATGCATCTTAGTTTTGATTAGGAGGGGTAATCAGCCCTAGCTTCCCTCTGAGATACTCAAAAGTATCCTTAGGTAGGGGCTTAGTAAAGATATTTGCAATTTTTTCCTTAGTGGGAACATACTCCAATTTGACTTCCTTTTCACTCACCTTCTCTCTTAAATGTGAAACTTGATAGATATATGCTTGGTCTTTGAATGCAACACCAGATTCTTAGAAATGTTAATTTCACTTGAATTATCACAAAATATAGCAATAGGTTCATCATACACAACTATGATATCTCTTAACATTTGCTTCATCCACAATACTTGAGTACAATTGTTAGCAGTAGCAATGTATTCTGCCTCTGTAGTAGATAAATAAATGGCATTCTACTTCTTATTTAACCATGAAATCTTCTTCTAGGTATGTGTAGGATCATGATGGGCAAAAAAGTGGTGATATGATGGGTGTGTGTAGGGTAAGTGGCTGACGACTTTTTTCTTACCCAAAATTGATGAAACGAAAAGGGTTTTTAAAGAATATTATCAGCTTTCCACCAATATAAATTATGTTTTACTTTAATAAATAATTGTTATTCATTTTCTATTTGAATTACGACTAAAATTTTGATTGATAGGTTGATTGAAAAACATCTATAGCTTTCAAATGGTATCACATATTTTTGGATCCAAAACATGTGTCACATTCTATGCTTTGTATACTATAGGATTAAAAAAAAATATATTGAATTTCATGAAGTTTTGACTATGTTAAGGTGGTCAAACAGACAAGTTTTTATATTTTTTAAAATTTGTAATAAATAATTCATAATTAATTATTTACTTGGAAAAAAATTACAAAAAAATATGCATCACATCAAGACATGAGTCCTCTACTTATATCTAAAATATTATAAAAATATTATAATTTTATTGTGGTTAGGGTGGTCAAACAGACACCTACTCTTATTTTTCCCTAAAATTTAATTACTACTACATTGAAATTTCAAATTTTCACAAAATAGATTTTAAACAAAAAAAAAAAAACCTAGTAGTTTAGAAACTACATTAAATTTGCTACAGATTCTATTCTTACACATTTTTGGAATAATATAGATAACTTATTCATATTTTTACGTCAAGTTTCCTAACTCTAATTTTTCTGAATTTTTCGCCACTTAAGGGCCTATTTTTTCCATGATGATCCTGCCCATACCCTTCTTTCCCAAAAAAATGCACCACCACTAGTACTTTTTTTTGTCATTCACATCTCCTACCCAATTAGCATTAGTAAAAGCACTCAATGTATGGTCATCATCTTTAGGATACCGTAGGAGAAAACCAGCCATGCCCTTCAAATATCTAAAAACCCTTTTCACAGCTGTCACATAGATTCCTTAGGATCAGCTTGAAATCTTGCAACAATGCATACAACATTCATGATATCAAGTCTATTTTGAGTCAAATAGAGAAATCCACCAATCATGGATCTATATCTAGTCTAATTTTCTTTAGTTGAATCATCATCTTGTATCAACTTACATCCGGTCACCATAGGTGTACTAGCTAGATTTGAATCTTCCATACCGAACTTGTTTAGCAATTCTTTCACATACTTGGACTGAGATATAAAGATCCCTTTATATAGCTGAGTAATTTGCAATCCCAAAAATAATTTCATTTCTCCAATCATAGACATCTCAAACTCACTTTGCATCTCATTCACAAACTTCATGCACAAACTATCATCTCCTCCAAAAATGATATAATCAACAAAGACTTCAACAATCAAATCTTTATCATGATCAATCTTGAAATACACATTACTATCAACAATTCCTTTATTAAATCCAAGCTTCAACAAATACTTGTCTAATCTAGCATACCATGCTCTTGGGGCTTGCTTGAGTCCATACAATGCTTTCTTCAACTGACAAACCATATCTCCTTGATCAGTCAATTGAAATCCATTAGGTTGCTCAACATACACTTCTTCTTCTAGTTCACCATTTAGAAATGTTGACTTGACATCCATCTAATAAGCCTTGTAGTTTTTGTAAGCAGCATAAGCAAGAAATAGTCTCATAGCTTCAATCCTAGAAACAAGGGAAAAAGTTTCTTCAAATTTAATTCCTTCCATCTGAGAATATCCTTTATGCACAATTCTTGCACTGTTTCTACCAACTTCACCTTGCTCATTCAATTTGTTTCTAAAGACCCATTTAGTTCCAATTACATTTTTGTCCTTAGGTCTAGGAACAAGAATCCATGTATCATTCTTCTCAATCTATAGTAGTTCTTCTTTCATTTCTTCAACCCAATGTTTATCTTTGTATGCTTCATTGACACTATTAGGCTCAGTCTTCGAGATCAAACAATATTCTTCTTCTAGTTTGAACTCCTTTCTACTTATCACCTATAATATGATCTTCTGAATGATTTAGTCTTACATACTTTGGATTTTTAGGATGTTCTTGAACTTTAGGCTCTTGTGATCTCACTTTTTCACTTTCACTAGTTCCTTCCTCTTGATTTTCAGAATGATTTGAACTTGAGTCTGAACTTTCTTTCCTTTATTTGGGTTGTCATTCTGATCATCTGAATCATATCCACAAGTTATGGATGGTCTAACTATGTCTTCATGAACCTTGGCATTAGAACTTTCAACTACTTTCCTCAATCTCTTATTGTAGCACTAGTAGGCCTTGCTTTTAGTAGAATAACCAAGAAACATTCCTTCATCACTCCTAGTATCAAACTTTCCTATATCTTCATCTCTTTTGATAAATAATTTACTCCCAAAGATTTTGAAGTATCTGATAGTAGGTTTATGACCATACCATAGGTCATAAGGATTCTTACTAGTATCACCTTTGACCTATACCTAGTTGAGAGTGTAAACAATAGTACTCATAGCTTCTCTCCAGTAGATACGAGGAATATTTCCTTCCAGCATCATAGTCCTAGTAGCTTCTTCAATTATCATGTTCTTCCTTTCCACAACTCCATTTTGCTAAGGGGTCTACGAGGCAGATAATTGTCCTTTTATCCCATGCTCTTCACAAAAAGAATCAAATTCACTAGAAGTGAATTCACCACCTCTATCCGATCTCAAAACTTTAATCTTCAAACCTGTCTCTATCTCAGCCATAGCCTTAAAAATCTTGAATTTCTCCACAGCTTCATATTTTTCCCTTAAGAAAGTAACCCACATCATTCTAGAATAATCATTAATGAGTAACATGAAATACATGTAACCTTGTAAACTTCTGATTGTAGGACCACATAATTCAATATGCACAAGCTCCAACACTTCATTTGAACAATGTTGTTTGCTCTAAAATGAAATTCTAGTTTGCTTCCCTAACTGACATTCCTTGTAGATAGCATTAGTAGGTTTTATCAACTTTGGAAGATCTCTCACAACCTGAGTAGAACTTATCTTGATAATATTATCAAATTTTACATGACACATTCTCCTATGCCACAACCAACTTTCATCAACTTGAGCAATCAGACAACTTTTACTAGCAACATTTAGGTGAAAGATATTACTTTTTTTTTGTACCAGATGCAATCACATTTCTAGAACTCCCCAATATTCTACACTTTCCATCCTTGGATTGAAGATTGTATCCCTTGTCAACCATTTGTCCAACACTTAAGAGATTATGCTTCAAACCTTCCACATATAGAACATCATCAGTATTATGCTTACCATCAAGAGAAATGGATCATTTGCCACAGATTGCACCAGCTTTATCATCACCAAATCTTACAACACCGCCATCATACTTTTCCAAGCTCACAAACTTAATTTTATCACATATCATGTGATGAGAGTATCCACTGTCAAACACCCATTCATCTTTTTCTTCAACTCTGGCCACTAGGGATTTCTCCACATTTGTGGAAGTAGAAGATTCAAAAGGTATTGAATCATTTTCCCTGATAGCAATAAATACCCATTCGTCCTCAATTGCGTTCCCTTTATCAGATTCATCATCTATCACACCTTCATCAGTAGCATAATAACACTTTCTTTGAAATCTAGGCTTGTTAGGTCTTGGCTTAGGAACTCTTTCTGGACACCTTGAGGCAAAATGACCCATCTTATTGCAAGAAAAACATTTAATAGGAAATTTCCCTTTATAATTACCTTCTCCTTTGGATTCCCTCTTGACAATAAGTGCTTCAAGCTCATCTAGTTTTCTCTCTTCTTCTTCAATATCTCTCATTTCCTCCTCATACTTGAACATTTTTCTAGAACTTTCTCTCGGATCATATATCTACTGGTCCTTTCTAGAGATAGTAGCTTTGAATGCAGATTTTGTCTTAGGAAGAGCATCACCAAATTCACTCAACTCAAAAGTAGTAAGCTTACTAATCAACATGTCTTTGGTTACATTTTTCATAGTCTAGATCTCCTCAATAGTAGTAGCTTTGGCTTTGTATGTAGTAGGCAAGGATTTGAGCACTTTAGCAACAATCTCTGGTTCTTCCAATATTCCACTAGCACATCTGATACTACACACAAGTTCATTCACTCTTTGCATAAAATAAGTAATGTTCTCATCATCACCCATTCTCAACATTTCATATTTCCCTTTCAGAATTTGCAGCTTAGCAATCTTCACATGTGCATCACCTTCATACAAGGTTTCCAAATTTTTCCAGATAGATCATAAGCAATTTTCAACTCCATAAAATTTGTCATCTCAGAATCAGTCAGAGCACTCAACAATGCTTCCTTAGCCCTAATATTGTACTTGACATCCTTAATCTCAACAATAGTAGAAGGACCATTTTGTGGGATGATATACCTATTCTTTGTAATGTTCCAGTAGGTTTCACCAATGCATCTCAAATGCCACTCCATTTGAGTCTTCCACATAAAATAATTTGTTCCATAAAATCTCGAACTATCCTTCTTATATGTCGCCATCCCGGATCACCTCAAGCTATTAAAATTCTTCTAAGGAACCTACTCTGATACCAATTTTTGGAAACATAAGGGTAAACAACTGAGAGGGGGGGTGAATCCGTTGTCACAAAAATTAAAATTATTAAACTTGTTCTCAGATTTGATATATAAGCATGAAAGAATAAATGATCAACACATCAGAAACACACATAACACAAAGATATTTTACGTGGAAACCCTGTTAAGGGAAAAACCACAGTGGAGGTTAGTCCACAAGATTATACTCTCTTAAAAGTATAAAGAATAGAATGGAGAAGCATTCAGGCACACTGCCTAGAGCTCACTTCTCAAATACAACAAAGCTTATTGCCCAAAGGAAGACACGCTGTCTTATAGAAACATTCGGATTACATCCACAAGATTTTGAACTAAGAAAATAGTATCTGTTAATGCCTGATTACAGTTCCAATTAAGCAAATAAACTCATGCTCACTCTTCTTCACACTCTGCCTCTACCTTCGAAAGATTAGAACATTATTTGCGCACACCATGCATTAAAATGGTATAAACAATCAAACATATATATTTGCAACTAAGAATAACATCATCTCCATGTTGGCTTCAACAAAATATAAAATGTGTACAAACTATCAACTCAATCCATAAACAATTTTCAATGTGAACCAAACAATGTCAGCCACAACATAGTGAAGACACAAAACAACATCCTCAAACATGAAACACTTTAAACAATTATGCCTCAAAGATCCACAACATGCTACAATCACCCTGTTGGCCATGAACATGAAAAAACATGAACATGCAAAATAAAATCACCAATCGCGAGCACAACGATCAATGCAGATCAACAACATGAATAGAGCATGATCTATAAACATCCACAAGCATAATGAATCACTATAGAAGCATTTGCAACAACTGAACTTACTAGAATCACATTATATTCTTTCAGGAACACCAACTGAAGCAATAGAAAAACTGTCAGAACACAGATACTCATAACTCGATCAAATCTTCATGCAGATCTCTAAAAATTAACATGGATAAACTAGATATACTCAAAAAAAAACCCTTTAATCCACAACCACTAATCATCAATATACTGAGCTAGCCAACATATTGAACTTCACTGCATCACTGACAACCTACAAGTTATTTTATTACAATTTTCTCAATATCCTCGACATATACAACCTTAAAGAAATTAATGCCAATAGTGTTGGCATCAATGACAACCATATATCAACAACATCCAACACTCTCTTGGTTTTCTCTATCTCAAAGGCCTTTTCCCATGGTGGTGAATTTTCACTTCGGGAAAAAGTTGTCAAATGCTAGTTGAAAGTTGCAAAGTGGTGCAACTTTAGTTCTGTAACTCATGTGACTAAAAAAACTATTTCAATACATCCAAGTGGGTACATATACAATAGGTGTGGTCCTTTTTCACACCCAAACACATTGAATCGCTATGAGCTACATTCAACCTACAAAACCCCTTAAGAGTCCAAAGTACAAAATGGATGAAAACTTAAATATGTTGTTACTCAAATACTATGACACTTAGAAACTTCTCATCTTAGCCTATGGGATTGTTGATGATGATTTTACTTCAAGCAAATAGGGTGAATAAATTCTTCCTAGAAAAACCCCAAAGATCATATCCTTCTTGAAAGATATGGAACAAAGACAATCTAAAAGGGGACTCTACTTTAATAGGAAAATATTGGATTTCGTTCAATCCCAAGTTTTCAATAACTAGGTCATGATTGCAATAGGGTCACTCTTGGGTATGATGTGATATTTTTGTTAATCTCAAAGGGACTATGGTTATTTCTAGTTTTGTTAAGAATCATAAGCATTTCACATGAAATTTCCACTTCATTCATAAAATAACATCATGAAATTGAAATATTTGAAACAATATTTCATGAATATCAACAATTCTTTCCTATCACTTAATTAGATTTACCATTAAGCATTTAGCAGTTTCATAGAAAATGAAAGATTTTTAATAAAATTTCATCCATTAATTTAATTTTGGAAGGTTTTCAAGAATTTAAACATCTACTGTAAAATAAAGCATAAAAATATTGAAAATTAAAATTTTCTCCTAGTTATTCTCCATACATGCCCCAAAGAATCAACTAAAATAGAGCAAACTATTTTATACTTCACCAGATTGCTTCATAGCTACATATAAAATGGTGCAAGCTTTTAAAGAGAGGGATTTTTAGTCTAGACATTGAAAAGGTTATGTATGCACCCTTAAATGATGTAGCATACAGTCTTGTTTGGTTGAACTAACAAAACCAACCACAAAAGATTCATGAGATAGGTAGCTATCTAATTGGCAATGATATTAATCAATGTCTATGTGCATACAAAGTTTTATGCCGAAATGATTCAAAAATAGGAAAAAAGAACAAAACTTGAAAAAGTTTTATGCTCTTCCGACATCCACAAATTCTGAATTTAAAATGAAAATAAAGTAGGAAACGACCTTTATAGGAAAAATCCCCCAAGAATTCAATTTAAACTCTATCCAGAGAATCAGAAATAAAAAATTAAAATGTAGCATGCAGCATACACAAATTGTCATCAAAATATTTTAGATAAAGTCAAATCCTTGACTTCATCAACAACAACTCTTTTCACTTCATACTCCAGCATGAAATACTTTGTATATATTGAGGCTATCAATTTCTTTCAGAATACTAGAATGGGGAATATCTATCAGGACCACGATCAACCTACAAACTAAAAATTGAAAACACAAAAAAACAAAAACCTCTGCCACACCTCTGGTGTCTAGTATCTGGTTCTTCGTCTCATCACTCAGGGCCTTGGCTCTGAGATTTTTTCTTTGCCTTTATTCAATTGGTACTCTCAGAAAATGTTCAATATTTGATATAGATGTTCCTTTGAAATCCCTTGTACTTCCTTCCAAGTGAGTTTGAGCCTAGTGTATTCTTTAGATACCTAGAGTATAATACCATTCCTCAGCACTTTATCTGCTTCATATTTAGCTATAGTGTTCTTGCACTGTATAATTTTATCAATCACCTCTTGCATTAATAGTTGAACAATATATTTGTTTATTCTTTGAATCCATTCCTTGAAGGCTTTAGCTTCTTTACCCTTGTGTCCTCATGTCTAGGGATCACAACCTTGACATGCTAGCATTTCAATAAATTATTTATCTTTATCAATCAATTTTCTACATTCTATGGTGACCTTTTCAAATCCTTCAATCCATTTCATTAGCATGTCACCTTCCCATTTCAATTGTTTCTTCCAATTTTATAGCAATGGAAGTTCTTTTTTTGAGATTACTTTTCCCTATATTAATTCTTGGATACTATTTGCATGAGAATTTTAATATCTCACCTTTCTTCAATAACTTGCTCCTAGCAAAATCTGCAATCACTTTCAAATCTTTTAGATTTCTCTAATCAATGGTATGCTTCCTAGTCCTTCCCTATTACATCTATATTGAATTCTTCCCCCTGCTTTATCCGGTACTCAATCCATTCTTCAAATATATTCATTTTGTTGCAAACTGTTGTGATCGCATCCACCTATTCTTATGACATCAATACAAGATGTTGAGGAAATTTAGCTTGTGTTTGACCAGATAGGGTTTGTGACTTTATAAAATTCTCCAAGGTAGCAACCTGTTCTTTTGATTCTCTTTTCTTCTTTTTATATTTCTACACTCTGGAAATAGTAGCATACAAATTCACTTTTATTTATTCTAACTCTTGCCTCCAAGATGAGTGTCCAAGATTAATACTTGCTATCTTATACTCCTTAGGAATTATTTCATTTTTTTTTGTGTTATCTTTCAGAGTAGCTATATGGATGGTTTTTTCACCATTTGCATTTCTTTGCATGACATGTTTTTCTTTTTTCTCTGTGCCTAGACCTACGAGTATCTTCTTCCTATATAAAACTGTTAAGATTCAGAGGCAATACTTCTACTTCCATTAAGGAATCCAATTCCCTGATCAACCAATCAGGTGCATTGTCACCTTGCTCTAGCTCTAAAACATTTCTTTGTTCCTAGTTTCCACTTGATTCAGGAACTTCTTTCACGTCCACTGAAATGAGAATTTCCTCAATAATTTCTAGCATAGATTTAGGATTACTAGGGCTTGGCATTGTCTCCTTTATTTAAATACTTACATTTTATTGTCTACCTAGATGCTCAACATTATCACTCTAGAGATTACTTTCTTTATTCTCTACTACATTAGGGTTTTCCTCATTTTCAATTCCATCACCTGAAAACTATGTAGCTTCTTCCTTTCCAATTTTAATTTCAGCTTCAACATGGCCTTTCTCTAATTCTTCAAATACCTATGACTATTCATTATCATTTGGAACATTTTTTAGCAAGGGATGGGAATCAAAACTATCTTCAATAATTATTTCATCAATAGGGCTTTGCTCTACAGTCTCCCCTATTTCCATCTCAAGGATAATAGGGTTCCCCACTTCTGAAGCAAGTGTTCCTTGTATAAATTTTTCATCTTCAACATTTATAGGATTAGACCCTATATCCTAAATCTCTTCGATCTTTGGTTGTACTATAGGCTTATCTTTAGATTTTTTTTAATTTACTTTTTCCCACATGGCACCCCATTTATCCATCTATTCTTTGATTCTTGCTTCATCCTCAAAAATTTCATCACGAACCATAGGAGTTCTTCCTAGAATTTGTTTCATACTATCAATGTTAATAGGAGGATAAGTTAATAGTGTTGCAACCATTTGAGATATAGACTTGGTTTGTGTGCCAACATTTTTTATTGCTTCTGCTTCTTCATCAATAACCAGTTTAGTTCTTGGTTTTGTTGTAGAGGAAGATGTACCTTTGGGTCTTACTTTTTATTTATCTTTACTTGTTTTGGCATCTTTTTGCTTATCAAATGGCTTTATCAGAATTTCTTGTTTAGAAATTTTAGGGGTTCTTTCTTCAATTCTTATACTAGGAGTCACCTTACTAGTTTTCCTTTTCTTTCTAGGAGGTTCCCCACTCTCAAATGCTATTTCATTTCTTTGTTTTCTCCTTTTTTCTTTTGAGAATGTGGGTTTGATTCCTCTTTCTCTCAAAGCTTTTTGAAAATCATTAATCCAATGTTGAGTGTACAACATAACTAGTCTAGATAACTCATTAATCAATGTCATTTCTTCACTGTCATAATCTGGGTCTGGGATGGGTTCATCATATACTCTGTCTTCATTATAGGCTTTATTAAAAACTTTTCCATCATCCTCTTCTAACTAATTTGGAATATCATGAAGCATAAGAATCTGGTAGATTTTAGAGACAATCTTTGATATTTTCTTATTCTTACTCTGTGCTCATCTCCACAATTAAGCCAATAATATTCTAAGTGTTGGACATGAGCATGATAACTAGCTATATTCTTGGAAATATTTCCCTCAATGTCATAATATATTCTCTTAAGTGGGAAATCCTCAAAATTATATGTTCTCAATTCTTTTTCACACAAGTCAGCCACTCTGATTGCATTAGACTTATAATTTCCTATCACAATGGCGAATTTGAAAGCAGGCTTCTTGCAAGCATGACTATAAGGAGCTTGAGATGGTTTCAACTGTCTCACCAATTCTAATAAAAAAAATTGTTTGTTGGGTACCTGGGCAGCATGAATAGATGTCCATCAAATGGGTATGTTCTGGATCATCATGGAAAAAATAGGCCCTTAAGTGGCAAAAAAATCAGAAAAAATCAGAGTTAGGAAACTTGACGTAAAAATTTGAATAAGTTATCTATATTATTTCAAAAATATGCAAGAATAGAATCTATATAAAATTGAATGTAGTTTCTAAAATACTAGGTTTATTTTAAAAAAAAATTAAATCTATTTGGTGAAAATTTGCAATAGTACTTAAATTTCAGGGGAAAAATAAGTAGGCGTCTGTCTGACCACCCTAACCATAATAAAATGATAATATTTTTTATAATATTTTAGATATAAGTAGAGGAATCATGCCCCAATGTGATACATATATTTTTGTAATTTTTTTCCAAGTAAATAATTAACTATGAATTTTTTAATTATAACTTTTCAAAAATATAAAAACTCCTATGTTTGACCACCTTAACTTGGTCAAAACTTTATGAAATTCAATTCTATTTTTTAATCCTATAGTATTCAAAACATAGAATGTGACACATGTTTTAGATTCAAAAAATGTGATACCGTTTGAAATCTATAGATGTTTTTAAATCATCCTATCAATCAGAACTTTAGCTATAATTCAAATAGAAAATTGAATAATTATAATTTATTAAATTCAAAGTAAAGTATAATTTATATTGGTGGAAATTTGAGAATCTCCTTTAACAATCCTTTTTCGTTTCATCAATTTTGAGTAAAAAAAGTCATCAGCCATATAGCCTACACATCCCCATCATATTGCCACTTTTTGGCCCATCATGATCCTGCACATACCCAAATTCATCCATCCTAATGTAGGAGTAAGTGGGGAACTGAATGTAATAACCTCCCATTGGTTGAATGACACTTTGTGCCTCTAGGGACAATCATTTGTCTTTATCACCTTCCATCATTTTGACCAATTTCATGGAGAACAGATCATTGACTCTCCTGTAATTATCTTTATATCCAAGGAAGGTGATCTGGGGTAAATGAGCAGATATCAAGCTATTTCCTACCTTTGTGCCCAAAGTACAAATCTATTTCAACCTTTGCTTACTGGCTCTCATCGCACAGGAGTAAATCACATATGAAGACATATAAAAGAACCTGTTTTTGGGAAATGTCATTATTTGTTCATAAAATTTGTCACTTATGAACTTTCCCAAATGCATTTGCATGGTATTTTCCATCAAGCTAGCTATTATTACAAACATCTAGGGTTCAAATTTACTTGCATCTCTTAAACCAGCTATCATGCCCAATAGAGTTATAATATCTTGAATTTCTTGGTTGAACATAGACCTCTAAATTACTTTGGTCTATAATTTATTTGGTTCTTGGCACCATTACGTACTCATAATTTCTTTGTTACAAGCTTCAACATTCTAATATTTTTTTCCCTTTGCTTTCATCTCAACATTATACATTTTTGTGTAGATAGGGAGCCCAAATGTGTATGTAATTCCTTTCTGTGAGAGATCTGCATAAATTCTCCCTTCTTTCTCAATGAATCTTTTGTATGGGTTGTAATAATTCATACATTACATAACCAATTCAAGGGCCTCCATTGATGGAAAAAACCCTCCTGCTAAAAGTAACCCATTTGCCACAAAACTTTTGGTACATTGAGGGGAATTTTCGTGTAGTGCCCTTGTGTGAATTCCAATATGAGAAGACCATCCCATATGAGTTCTTGTAACTACCAAATTGATTGGTATGGTTTGTGAATTGTAGTATTTGAATTCATCTTCTTCCCTTGAGTTAGAAGTACTCTTTTTCTCTATTGTGTTCTGCATTTTTCAAAATGTGTGTCTTTTGTGTGAGATAGGGTTAAATTTAACCAAATTTTATAATTTATAAAACTTTCGGTTCATCTTTCAGTTAAATTCAAAATCAAAGAATAATCAACATTTTAATTTCTAATGGGAAATACCATCTTTCAATATTTTTCATGCATGAAAATAACTAACAAAATATTAGTTATCCAAAACATACCAAGTTCTAGTCGACGATGATAATCTTTCATAATGTAACTTCAAAACCCTTGGTAGCTATATTCTCAGTTTCTTGAAATTTACCCCTCCTTGCACACCAGTATTATTTCATTCTTTCATGTCCTTTGCAAGTTTGCAACATGATGCAAAGTGGAGTGTTACAAAAGCAACTGCATGCTTGAGGTGGCACAAAGTACATAGGTAGTTCACCACCTTCATTAATTACCTATTATAACGTATTAATTCCTTGAATAAAGGTTTAATCATTATGGATTGGGGTTCAAATCATGAACATCTAGATTTAGGCGTAGGATCACTACTAGAGGAGAAAGATGACATGATGATCATACGTGGCAATCATATGTCACACTGATTCTCTGTGAGGTATAGGTCATTAACGATATTTGATAAATTTTTGATCACCAGAATTAAGACTTTCTGGTATTGAATTTAAAAACAAACATCTGGATCTAGCAATTTACCTCCAAGCTTTAGAAAAAGAAAACCAAAAGAAAAGAAAAGATCGAGAACTAGTTTCAAGAGAGATTAACAAATTTCAAAATAGAATCTCTGGTTTTTTATTTCTAAATAAGGAAAGGAAAAATAAATAAAATTAAAATACTAGACTTTGATAAAAAAATATATTACCAGGATTGATGACTCTGGTCATTGAATTACTGGATGGAGCTAGGACCAAGTGAAGATACAATTTGATTTGATGCAAATGCAAGACTCTGGGAATCCAGTTTCTAGTAATATATTAAACTTTTTTGAAAAGAACAAAACACTAAATCCGGGAAAGAAAAAGGAATAAAACAAAGACCAAGTGGAATTGAAAATGAGACCAGTAACTAATCAAACTGTAGAATGATGCCAAAGCAAAAAAAAGTGAAATGGAATAGAAGGAAAAAGAAAGAAAGGGGGTTCACATTTTTCCAAGGGGAAAATGGGCATGTTGTGAGACCACACAACAACTAGCAACCAACAAAACTAAACAAAATAATTGAAAGTCAATTCTAGATCTAACATCAATGTATCAACCTTCTTTAGTATTCTAATTATAAATCATTGGATCCTTATTCTGACATTCAAATTTCACTTTGGTTAGAATGCAAGATTAAGTATTACTGAGCTCATATGTGTGTAATTGATTATTTATGTCATAGTAAACTTATAAATAGCAACTATTTGCATTAACCTAAATAATATGGAAATTCATTTTAAGCTAACCAAGGATAGAGCCTTGCTTCCAGTCAAGCGTCCATAACCCCAACAAGGTTATCTCTATCATTCCCCCAAACATAGCTCTACTGCTAGCCAAGCGTCTATAGCCCCGGTAGATTTATTTGGATAGCCTAAAGAGTTGATTTTTTTTAGATATAGCAATGATAGCTCAATTTTCTCTTTTGATATTTCAATGATAGCTCTTTTATCAACTTGCAAGAAATGAAGCCCGCTATTAGGGTGGAATTATAGTGGTAGCAAAGGTAGTCTTTTGATTTTTCAATTAATGCAAACAACTACTATCCCAAATTTTACTAGAATGATTTAAATGTATTCATTTTTAGCTCAACATCAACTAAATGATTCATGCTAACCAGAGTATAAAGAATTGAATAATTCTTGAACAATTTATAAATAAAGGACTATTTCTGGTCAAGACATAGATCAAATTTCTAGAGTTGACTTTCTATTAACCTGTTCACCTTCAAAAGTTGCTAATAATTTTAAATTCAAACAATGCAACACCCAAAAAGAAAAACAAAAGAAAAAATTTACAAAACAATAACAACATGCTATTTACAAAAGAAAACTATTACAAAGAAAACTATTTACTTATGACTGGAAATAATGCTTTAGGAACTACCCATTGAAAGGAAATGGGATATATTCACCAATCAAAGACTTCAACCTATAAGTGCTATCACCCAAGATTTCAAAATTTTGATATGGACTTGTCCATAACTTGTCAAATTTACCATGCTCACCTTTTTATTCATGAGCTTTATTCCAATACAGGACCAAGTCAGCTATTCTAAAATTCTTTAATCTAGCTCTTTTATCAAATAATCTTTTAACCATAGATTGATACCTAGAAAAATGATCTATAGATCGAGTATGTTTTTCATCTAAATGCATTAGTTCCAATAATTATACTTTTGTTTGATCATCTAATCCAATACATTCCTATGCAAACTACCAAGTAGAGATTTTTAAATTTATTGGTAGTATAGGATCTACCCCATAGACTAAATGATAAGGAGAATTCCCTAATGCAACTTTCATCCTAGTACAATCTACCCAAAGGGAGAATTTTAGCAAAGAATGCCAATCCCTAGGATTCTTTTCAATCAATTTCTTAATTATATCCAACAAATTTTTATTTGATGATTCAGCTAATCCATTTCCCTGTGGATAATAATTAGATGATAATTTTAATGTTATACCATATTAAAATGCCCAATTAGAAAATTTCAATGAAGAAAAGGTAGGGCCATTATCACATACCAATGCAAATGGTACTCCAAACTTGGTGAATCTCTTCCAAAAAAATTGATTACCACTTTTGTAGTGCATTGTTTACTAGGACACACCTATTTCCATCTAGTACAATAATCTATAGAAGTTAATATAAATCTATGGCCTGTGGATGATGGAGGATTAATGGTTAAAATAAAATCTAGTACCCATTGTGAAAAGGGACGCATCTCCATCACTGGTTGTAGTGGTTGAGCATTGAATCTTCCTTTATTCGATGTAGTTTAACATGTATAATAGTGTTTCACATGTACATATGCATCTTTAAAAATAGTTGGCCAACAGTAAATGGTTCTCAAAATAAGGTGTACAGTAGCTAAAGGTGTTCCATGAGCTATTCCAAACATATCATGTAGTTCTTGCAACATTGTTTGCTTTTGTTCTATTTAAGCATCTTAAATACATTCCTTTATGGTTTCTTTTAAATAGAGCTCCCCCTTTGATCATGTAACTTTGTGATTTTATCTTAAGGGATCTTCTTTGATTTCTTTGCATATGATTAGGGAAAGTATGGCTAACCAGACAATGCCATATATCTGAATACCAGTCTTCTTGGTCTTCTACATCCAAAGTATATTTTTGACTTGAAATTTGTGGATCTATTTCTGTAATAGATCCGACTAAAGCTTGTCCTCGAACCAATCTCATGGGTATGATCTATAGATGAAATTCCTTTAGGATTGACCCATTTGGCACTCTTTTTTCTCTGAGCTCACTCTATGTTAACAATATTTTGACTACAAAATCTAGGACAATAGCTTTGACTATACTCCTGAGGATGTAATGTCTAAACTTACGTACCGCTTTGACCAAATCAAAGGCTTTCTTTTCAATATTTGCATATCTCAACTCTGCTTCTTTGAATGGAGCACTCATAAAAGGAATTGGTTTCTCTTCTTTATTCTCGCCCTTATATGTAAATACTGGTGCACAAGTGTGACCGGAAGCAAAAGAGTAAATATAAAAAAGGTTTAACGTAATCTAGACTTACCAATACTGGAGCTTTTGTGATTGCAGTCTTTATAGTCTTGAAGGCGATCTTAGCTTCACTTTTCCACTCTATCTTGGAATCTTTCTTTAACATATCATTGAGTTGTTTCACTATTTTAGCGAATCTAGTAATATTTTTTTTTTTTAAATCAGTCTTACCAAAATATGACTTTAATTCTTTTTTGCTTCCCGTGGGCTATAGCTTGAGTAGTATACTCACTCTATATGGGTCTATCAAAATACCATGCTCAAAAATTATGTGTCCCAGTAACATACCTTCAGTTACCCTGAAAATACACTTTTTAGGATTTAATGAAACTCTGTAAGTTTCACACTTCTATAATGTCACTCTGAGATCTCGAACATGATCTCTTCTATCTTTCGAAAATACTATAAGGTTGTCCATGTAGATAATAATGCATTTTCCTATCAACTCATGAAAATCATAGTCCATGGTTCTCTGGAATGTAGCTCCAACATTTATCAATCCGAACGACATCCTTCTATAAGAAAAAGTTCCCCAATTCATGGTGAAAGTTGTTTTCATCCGATCTTCCCTTGCGAACATTACTTGATTGTATCCAGAGAATCCGTCCAAAAATGACATCATTTGTGAACTGTTGACTATTTGTAGCACTTCTTTGAGTGAGGGTAGTGGATAATTTTCTTTATTAGATTCCTTTTTGAGATTCCAAAAATCTACACAGTCGTATATCTCCATTTTTCTTTCTTACATGGACCAAGTTCTCCACCCAAGTAGAATGTATGATAGGAAAAATTATTTTAGCTAATAAAATTTTTTGGACATCCTTTTGAATTAAAGGTTCTAAGAGTGCATTTACTGGCCACTTTTTCTACCAGAAAGGCTTTGCATCAGGCTTTAATGGTATCATATGATTAATGATGGAAGTTTCTTAAGTATTCAAATCTTCCTATGTCCAAGCTATAACCTTCCAATAATATTTAATTTCTTGATCAATATTTATTTTCTCTTCTTTAGTACAAACCTTTCATATGAGCACATTCTTAGGATCCTCTTTAGTATGCAAATTGTATAATTCAAATTGTCCTCTGTCACTTTGAGGAAAATCTTTTTGTCTGACTATTTGATCAATGTCGAGTAATTGTTCTAACTCAATTATTCCTTTTAGAATACTATTATATTTGGATTGAGCTAATTCTTCATCTTGAAGTTCACCATCAAGGTGATCTATCTCTATGATTACTTGTGCTTCAAAAATACTAGAAGTAGTGATGAATTCCAATATATGTCAGTCATCTTTGAATACCTACAAATTAGTGACATTATCAGGAACCAAAGGTAGCTGCACCAACTCGACTGTAAATATTTTGAAAATCAAAGGTATTTAGAGGCTCTAGAGTATTGACTGTAGTAGCAAAAGAATTGGCTCTTTGATTAAATATTCTTGGGATATGAGTAATGTTGAATGCGTCAAAATATTATATTAAATACCATACTTTGTGTTGATAATTGGACAATTTCTTGTAGTGGAAGATATATTGCATTCAAACTTGTCTAACCACTAATTTTGAATCATTGAACACTTTAAGGATTTTGAATTTCTTCTTAATTGCGAGGATCAGGCTATGCATAAGGGCTTCATATTCTTCCAAATTGTTGGTACATTGAAATTTCAATCAATATAAGGTGAGAAAAGATTTAACTTGTGGGTTGATAAGTTCAACTCTGATTCCAATCCCTTGTTTTTATTTGGATCCATCAAATTTAAGAATCCATGCTTGATCATTTGTAGCTTGTACTTTACCATTCTTTGGTATCGTTGAATTAATATTTTAAGTCTGTATGACCTAAGCTCTATCTTTATGCATTCCTTATTCAAATCCTTTGACCTTATCATGTTGTAGACAGTGCTAGTTCTCGATTCTATGAATTATCTACAAACACATCATACAGTTGTTTTATGAGTGTGCAACATTATGTAACCTACACCAATCCTGCAATAACAAAAAATTTAGTGAAATTTTTGTTTTATCACTCTCTTGAGCTTTTGCAATAATATTCTTCTAAAATTTATGATAAGGACTATTCTCTTCTTCAAAAGAATCACAATCTAATTCAATTAGAACATCTATTCCAAGATTCAATTGATTAGGTTTCTTAGCATCACACATAAATACTTCTTCTATTTTAACTCCCAATCTTCATATTTTGTAAACTCCTAGTTCTACATCAATGTATAGAACTTCATTTCTCTGACTATAATTAGTGACCATGTATTTCATGTGTGGTTCTCTTTCAATTCTGATATGGTTAGGAAATCACATCCATGGTAATCACATATGTGAGAAATCAGTAGCCATATATCCATACACGGTTTTAGACCAATCTCTACTCAAAAGCATACCATAAGTATCAAGTATCTCAACAACTTAAGTGTCTATATAAAATTGGATTCAAGGGTCTAAGGAAAATTGCATGTGAATATTAGTCAACTCTTTGACTACATTTACTTCTGTTTAATCAAGTTAAGTTACCTTCTTTAAAGAACTTGGAGTTAACCCTAGTGTTTGACATATGGATAAAGGCATCACATTAGTAGACATTCCAAAGTCTACTAAACAATTATGAATATTTTTACCGAATATTCTCAAAGTGAGTAAAAATGGTAGAGCCTCTAATTTTCCTTTGTAAAAGGCTACTTACACATCTACTATGGGAATAATGTTCTTATCTTTTGTTTTAGCTTGACTATCTTTCACTTGAGTGTCCTTAAACTTTCCTTCTTTTGGAAACTATTGTAGAGTATTTAAGAAAGCTTTCTTGATCATAGGTGTTTTGAGCAATTCTCATAGAGAGAGACTAATCTTTATTTTTTATTTCCTCTGCTAAATAATTAATCAAATTATTTTGGTCAGCATATCTATCTTTTCACCTTTTGAAGAATTTGATGAATTGTAATGAGAGGCTACCTTGGGTAACCTTGGGTTATTGCTTGATTTATCATTAGGTGGATTATTAAAGTTATTAGGAAGGATATACGTTGTTAATGGCCCATTGAATTTACCTCCACTATTGGCATTATTCCTCATGTTGTAATTATGTCCTTTATGATATTGTTGAAAGGAAGAATTTTGTCAATTTCTTTTTGAGGTTCATTTTCATCTTGATAGGGAAAAGTATATGTTTCTAGAGTCATACTTGAATTATCTCCCTCATATTCATGAGTGTGACTTGTGATGACAATAGGTGGTTTGAAACATTCATAACTTTCAAGGACTAAAGCAGAGTCATATCCTACCGAGACTAACTCATTTCCCTTAGGAGGATGAGAGTCACAATGTTCATTATAATGTGTACCAGCTAGAAAAATGTCTGAAGCAATTTTGAACTATGAAAAGTCTACTTCAGAATGAACATTTGTATTATGAATTCTACACCAATTATTCATTGTAAGATCAACTAAATTCACTTTTTATGTGGACCTATCATTAGTAGGTTCAATATTATCTAAAGGTGTTGACACACCTCCATTATGAGGTTGTGTATTCCAAGGTCTAGGTAGCCTACGAGCATTATACATCCAATTTTGCAAATTTTGGTTGTTATTTTGAGCATAAAAAGTTTTATTTTTTAATAGTGTAACCTTTGTGGTTAATATTTTGATTTGAGTTGTAACTTCTTTCATGTCTTCCTTTTCCTCTAAATTTTTTATATTTTGATTTTCTTGAGTTTGTGAGAAAAAAAAAAATTTGTTAGGATCTAGATCTGTGATAGTTTGACCAGGGTGAGGGACTAACACTTGAATATTTCCTAGTTGAAATAAATTATTATGAGGAAATGTCCCATTCTATACCACTGAAGGATAAACATTAGGAGTGATAGGATGACCTAGAGGGACTCTATTTGCATTCTAGGTAGGGTAATTATTCAATCTGTTTCCACCATTTGTGGACAATCCATTTTTGAGATGTTTCATTTCTAAATTTACACTCATGGCTTTAACATAGGCTTCTGGTAAAGTAGTAGGAGGATTTTCTCTTCACTTCAAAAACATAGAAATTAAATGATCTACTACTATATAATAAATTGTGATAGCAGAAAAATTATATACTATGTAAGGTGCTTGCAACCTAGAATAATCCTTTTGAAACCTATCATTAAAAGAAGTTATAGGTTCTCCTTTGAACCTCTTGATTTGATAAAATTTATGATATAACAAAGCAGTGTTATTCGGTGTTCTAAATCTAGCTAAGAATTGAGTTTCCATGTCCTACCATGATCTAATAGAATTATGAGGTAGGTTGATATACAATTGATCAACTTCATTGCTTAAGGTGTATGGGATAAACCTAAATACACCATATTCATGTTGAATCGTCACTCTAAAGCATGTATCCTTAAAGATACTAATATGTTCTTCTGCATCTTTATGGAAATAATATTTAGGACACAACTTGTCAAGATTTTTGGGTAAATCGTTGTACATAACAAATTGAATTGGTGAATCTACGTTAAAGAATTCCATCACTATGGGGGGTGGTGGTACAACAACAATCAGATTCTTCAAACTTGCACTTAAAATTCCACACTTTTGAGGTCTAGATAACGTTCGACCACTAAGCTCAACTAATGTCACACGAGGGTAACTAGATTGAGATCTAGTGACTCTATGTAAATTTAGTTTAGAACTTAACAAATCCAAAAATGAAAACAATAGCCCTCCTTCTAGCACCAATTCCTATTTAAAGCTTAACAAAGCCAAAAATGGCAACAATACCCCTCCTTCTAGCACCAACTCCCGTTGATGATGATTTTACTCATAGAAAATAGGGCCAATAAATTCTTCATAGGAAAACCACAAAGAGCTATCTTCTTGAAATATATGGAACAAATACAATCTAAAAGTGGATTCTGCTTTAACAAGAAAAAATTGGCTTCAATTCAATCCTAAGTCTCTGATAACCAGGTCATGATTGCACTAGGGTCGCTCTTGGGTATGTTGTGATATTGTTATTAATCTCAAAGGGGCTACAATTATTTCTAGTTTTGTTAAGAATAATAAGCATTTCACAAGGATTTTCCACTTCATTCATAAAATAACATCATGAAATCAAAAGATTTGAAACAATATTTCATGTATATCAACAATTATTTGCTATGAATTAAGAAGATTTAGCATTAAGAATTCAATAATTTCATAGAAAACAAAATATTTTCAATATAATTTCATCCATTCATTTAATTCTAGAACATTTTCAAGAATTTAAACATCTACTCTAAAATAAATCATAAAAATACTAAAAATTAAAATTTTCTCTCAGTTATTCTCCATGCATGCCCCAAAGAATCAACTAAAATAGAGAAAATGCTTTAAACTTCACCAAATTGCTTCACAACTACATATAAAATGGTGTGAGCTTTTAAAGAGAGGGGGTTTTAGTCTGGACACTAAGTAGGTTTTGTATGCACCCTTAAATGGTGCAACATATAGTCTTGTTCAGCTAGAACTAACAAAAAAAGCTACAAAATATTCATGAGATAGGTCACTATCTAATTGGATTTGATATTAATCACTATCTACGTGCATACAAACTTTTATGCTGAAATGATTTAGAAAATAGGAAAAAAGAACAAAACTTGAAAAAAAATTATGCTCTTCTGACATCCAAAAATTTTGAACTTAAAATGAAAATAAAGTAGGAAACGACCTTTATAGGAAAAAGGCTCCAATAGTTCAACTTAAAATCTATCTAGATAATCAGAAATAACAAATTAAAATGTAGCATGTGGCATACACCAACTATCATTCGAATATTCTAGATAAAGTCAAAGCTTTAACTTCAGCAATAGCAACAATTTTCACTTCATACTCGAGCATGCAATACTTCACATATATTGAGGCTATCAACTTCTTTTAGAGTATCAAAATGGGGAATATCTATCAGGACCAGGATCAACCTACAAACTCAAAATTGCAAATAAAAAAACCAAAAACCTCTGCCACACCTCTGGTGTTTGGTATTTGGTTCTTTGTCTCATCACTCAGGGCTCAAGCTCTGAGATTTTTTCTTCACCTTTCTTCAACTAGTACTCTTGAAAAACACTCAATATTTGATATAGATATTCATTTCAAATCCATTGTACTTCCATTCAAGTGAGTTTGATCCTAGTGTATTCTTCAAATACCTGGAGTATAATACCATTCTTCTGCACTTTATCTACTTCATATTTAGCTATAGTGTTCCTTCACTGTACAATTTCATCAATGACCTCTCACATTAATAGTTGAAAAGGATCTCTATTTATTCTTTCAATCCATTCCTTGAAGGATTTAGCTTCTTTACCCTCTTTTCCTAATGTCTGGGAATCACAACCTTGAAATCCTAGCATTTCAATAAACTCTTGATATTCATCAATCAATTTTCTACATTCCATGGTGACCTTTTCAAATCCTTCATTACATTCCATTAGCATGTCACCTTCGCATTTCAATTGTTTCTTCCATTTTTTATGGAAATGGAAGTTCTTGGTTTGAGATTACATTTCCCTATATTAATTCTTGGATATCTACTTGCATGAGAATTTCAATATCTCTCCTTTCTTCAATAACTTGCTCTTGGTGAAATCTGCATTCACTTTCAAATCTTTTAGATTTCTCTGACTGGTGGTATGCTTCTTGGTACTTCCCTATTACATCTATAATGAATTATTCCCCTTGCTTTAGGGTATGTGCAGGATCATGATGGGCCAAAAAGTGGCAATATGATGGGTATGTGGCTGACAATTTTTTTTTTTTTAACCCAAAATTGATGAAGATAAAAGGGTTTTTAAAGGAGATTCTCAGCTTTCCACCAATATAAATTATATGCTTTACTTTGAATTTAATAAATAATTATTATTCATTTTCTATTTCAAATTATGACTAAAGTCGATTGATAGGTGATTGAAAAACATCTATAGCTTTCAAGCGATATCACATTTTTTGAATCAAAAAATCGTCACATTCTATGCTTCACATACTATAGGATTAAAAAATAAAAATTGAATTTCATGAAGTTTTGACCAATTTAAGATTGGTCGGACATATGAGTTTATATTTTAAAAATTTTAATAAAAATTCATAATTAATTGTTTATTTGGAAAAAATTACAAAAAATATGCATCACATCGGGACATGAGTCCTCTACTTATATCTAAAATCTTATTAAAAATATTATCATTTTATTGTGGTTAGGGTGGTTAGAAAGACACCTACTTATTTTTTCCTTGAAATTTAAGTACTACTACATTAAAATTTCAAATTTTCACCAAATAGATTTTTTTTTTAAACAAACCTAGTAGTTTAGAAACTACATTCAATTTGATACAGATTCTATTCTTACATATTTTGCAATAATATATATAACTTATTCAAATTTTTATGTCAAGTTTCCTAACTTTGATTTTTCTGATTTTTTTGCCACTTAAGGTCTTGTTTTTTCCATTATGATCTTGCACATACCCTTTACCCAGTACTCAATCCATTCTTTAAATATATTCATTTTGTGGTGAATAGTTGCAATCGCATCCACCTGTTCTTGTGACATCAATACTGGATGTTGGGGCAATTCAGCTTGCGTTTGACCAGATAGGGTTAGTGACTTTATAAAATGCTCCAAGGTAGCAACCTATTCTTTTAATTCTCTTTTCTTCTTTTTATATGTCCGCACTTTGGCAATAGTAGCTTCCAAATTCACTTTATTTCTTCTAACTCTTTCCTCCAAGATGAGTTTCCAAGATTAATACTTGTTATCTTATACTCCTTAGGTGTTATTTCATATATATCTTTGTCAGTTGTCAGAGTAGCTATGTGGATTTTTCTATCACCATCTACATTTATTTGCATGATATGTTTTGCTTTTGCTCTGTGCCTAGGATTAGGAGTATCTACTTCTTGTATAAAACTGTTAAGATTCAGAGGCAATACTTCTACTTCCATTGGGGAAGCCAATTCCCCGATCAACCAATCAGGTGCATCATCACCTTTCTCTACCTCTATAATGTTTCTTTGTTCCTGGTTTCCACTTGATTCAAGAACTTCTTCTCTTACTTCTTCATTAATTTTATCTGTCATGTCCTCTAAAATGATAATTTCTTTAGTAATTTCTAGCATAAATTCACAATTACTAGGGTTTGGCACCATCTCCTTTGTTTGAAGACATACATTTTCCTATCTACCCAGATGCTCAACATCATCTCTCTGGACATTACTTTCTTTATTCTATGCTACATTAGATTTTTCCTCATTTTCAATTACATCACCTGAAAACTTTGTGGCTTCTTCCTTTTCAATTTTAATTTCAACTTCAACATGACCTTTCTCTAATTCTTCAAAGACCTGCGACTGTTCATTATCATTTGGAAGATTCCTGAGTGAGGGATGGGAATCAAAAGTATCTTCAATAATTATTTCATCAATAGGGCTTTGCTTTGTAGTCTCCCCTATTTCCATCTCAAGGACATTAGGGTTCCCCACTTCTGAAGTGAGTGTTCCTTATATAAATTCTTCTTCTTCAACATTTATAGGATTAGACCTTGTATCCTTAATCTCTTCTATCACTAGTTGTACCATAGGTTTATCTTTAAAGTTATTTTCCTTTACTTTTTCCCACATGGCACCCCATTTATCCATCTCTTCTTTGATTTTGGCTTCATCCTTAGAAATTTCATCAAGAACCATACGAGTTCCTCCTAGCGCTTGTTTAATACTAGCCATATTAACAAAAGAAGTAAATAGTGTTGAAACCCCTTTGGGATGTAGACCTGGTTTGTGTGCCAACATTTTCTATCACTCCTGCTCCTTCATCAATAACCAGTTTAGTTCTTGGTTTTGTTGTAGAGGAAGATGCACCTTTGGGTCTTACTTTTGATTTATCTTTACTTGTTTCGACATCTTTTTTCTTATTAGATGGCTTTATAAGAATTTCTTGTTTTGAAATTTTAGGGGTTCATTCTTCAATTCTTATACCAGGAGCTGCCTTACTAGTTTTCCTTTTCTTTCTAGTAGGTTCCCCACTCTCAAATGTTGTTTCATTTCTTTATTTTCTTCTTTTTTCTTCTGAGAATGTGGGTTTGATTCCTCTTTCTCTCAAATCTTTGCAAAAGTCATTAATCTAGTGTTGAGTGTATAATAGAATTGGTCTAAAGAACTCATCAATCGATGTCTTTTCTTCACCTTCATAATCTAGGTCTGGGATGGGTTCATCATATACTCTATCTTTTTTATAGGCTTAATTCAACACTTGTCCATCATCCTCTTCCAATTGATCTAGAATGTCATGAAGCATAAGAATTCGGGTAGATTTTAGAGACAATCTTTGACATTCTCTTATTCTTACTTTGTGCTAATCTTAAGAATTAAGCCAATAATCTTCTAAGTGATTGACATGACCACGATAACCAACTATATTCTTGGCAATATTTCCCTCAATTTTATAATATATTCTCTAAAGTGGGAAATTCTCAAAATTATATGTTCTCAATTCTTCTTCACACAAGTTAGCCACTCTGATGACATTACACTTATAATTTCCTATCACAATGGGGAATTTGAAAGAGGCCTTCTTGTGAGCATGACTATAAAGAGCCTGAGACGGTTTCAACTGTCTCACCAATTCTAGTAAAACAATTTTGTTTATCGGGTACCTGCGAAACATGAATGGATGTCCATCAAATCTTTCCATCCTAATGTAGGAGTAAGTGGGGAACTGAATGTACCAGCCTCCCATTGGTCAAATGACATTTTGTGCCTCTAGAAACAATCTTTTGGCTTTATCACCTTCCATTGTACTGACTAGTTTCATGGAGAACATATCATTGACTCTCCTGCAATTCTCTTTATATCCATGGATGGTGATCTAGGGTAAATGAGCATTTATCAAGCTCTTTACTACCTTCATGCCCAGAGTACCAATCTGTATCAACCCTTTCTTACTGGATTTCATGGCACAGGAGTACGTCACATATGAAGAGATATAAAAGCACCTAGTTTTGGGAAATGCCATTATTTTTTCATATAATCTACCACTTATAAACTTCCCCAATGCATTTGCATAGGATTTTCCATCAAGCTGGATATTATTACAAACATCTAGGGTTCAAATTTACTTGGATATCTTAAACCAGCTATCTTGCACAACAAAGTTATAATATCTTGAATTTCTTCGTTGAACATAGACCTCTAAATTAATTTTGTATGTAATGTAATCCGTTCTTGGCACCATTAAGTACTCATAATTTCTTTGTTCTTGGCTTCAACGTCCTAATACATTTTTCCCTTTGATTTCATATCAACATTATACATTTGTGTGTAATTCCTTTCTATGAGATGTTTACATAAATTCTCCCTTCTTTCTCAATGACTCTTTTGGTTGGGTTGTAATAATTCATACATTGCATAACCAATTCAAGGGCCTCCATTGTTGGTGGAAACCCTTTGGCTAAAAGTAACCCATTTTTCATAGCATTTTTGGTACATTGAGAGGCATTTTCTTATAGTGCCCGTGTGCAAATTTTAATATCAGAAGACCATCCCATATGAGTGTCTGTAACTACCACAATGATTGGTATGGCTTGCGAATTACAGTATTTGAATTTATCTTTTGTCCTTGCATCAGAAGAACTCTTTTTCTCTGGTGTGTTTTGTATTCTTCAAAAGTGTGTCTTGTGTGTTAGGGTTAAATTTTACCAAATTTTACAATTTATAAAACTTTCAATTAATCTTTCAGTTAAATTCAAAATCAAAGAATAATCAACATTTCAATTTCTAAAGGGAAATACCATCTTTCGATATTTTCATGCATGAAAATAACTAACAAAATATCAGTTATCCAAAACATACCTAGTTCTGGTCGATGATTATAATCTTTTAGAATATAACTTCAAAACCCTTGGTAGTTGTGTTCTCAGCTTCTCAAAGTTTACCTCTACTTGCGTGCTAGTATTATTTCATTCTTTCAATGTCCTTTCCAAATTTGTAGCATGACATGAAGTGGAGTGTTACAAAAGCAACTGCATGCTTGAGGTGGTTCCAAGTACATAGGTAGTTTACCACCTTCATTAATTATCTGTTAGATCACATTAATTCCTCGAATAAAGGTGCAATCATTATGGATTAGGGTTTAAATCATGAACACCTAGATTTTTGTGCGAGCTCACTACTAAAGGATAAAGATGACATGATGATTGTATGTGGCAATCAGATGTCATGTTGATTCTCTATGAGGTATAGGTAATTAAAGATACGTGATCAATTTGTGATCACTGAGATTAAGAATTTCTGGTATTGACTTAAAAAGGAAACAAAGGGATCTAAGAATTTACCTCCAAGCTTTAGAAAGAGAAAGCCAGAACAAAAGAAAAGACTTGGAAAAAAGTTCAAGAGAGATTAACAAATTTAGAAAAAAACTCTCTAGTTTTTTATTTCTAAATAAGGAAAAGGAAATAAAATTAAAATACTGAAATCAGATAAAAAAAGATATTACCAGGATTGATGACTTCTGTCACTAAATTACCGGGTGGAGCTATGACCAAGTGAAGATACAATTTGCTTTGATCCAAATGCAAGACTCTGGGATTCCAGATTTTGGTAATATATTAAACTTTTATGAAAATACTGAAACACCAAATCTGGTAAAGAAAAATGAATAAAACAAAGACCAAGCAAAATTGAAAATGAGACCAACAACCAGCCAAACCACAGAACGACGCCAAAGCAAACAAAAGTGAAAGGGAACAAAAGGACAAAAAAAGGTGGTCCACATTTTTCCAAGGGGAAAACTAGGGCATGTTGTGAGACCACACAACAAGGATTGTGTTGGGCCCCTCTACAATACCCTATCTCAATTTTCGCTATCTTAGAGGCCTTTTCTCGTGGTGGAGAATTTTCACTTCAAGAAAAAGTTGCCAAATGCAAGTAGTTGAAAGTTGAAAAGTGGAACAACTTTCATTCTACAACTTGTGTGATAAAAATAGTTCTGATGGATCTGAGTGAATATGTTTATGCTAGGTATGGTCCTCTTTTAGACCCAAACATGCTTAATCGCTCTGAGCTACATTCAACCAACAAAATCCTTTAAGAGTCCAAAGTGCAAAATGACTGTAAAGTTAAAAATGTTATTACTCAGATACTATTATCCTTAGAAACTTCTTATCTAAGCCTATGGGATTGCACTGGGCCCCTCTACAATAACCTCTCTCGGTTTTGGCTATCTCGAAGGCCTTTTCTTGTGGTGACAAATTTTCAGTTGGGGAAAAAGTTGTCAAATGTAAAGTAGTTAGAGAAAGTTGCAAAAGTGGTGCAACTTTCATTATGCGCTCATGTGACCAAAAATTGTTTGATGCATCTGAGTGGGTACATTTATGCTATTCATGGTCCTCTTTTGCACCTAAACACGCTGAATCACTTTGAGCTACATTCAACTGGCTTAATCCTTTAAGAGTCCAAAGTGCAATGTGACTTCAAACTTTATGTTGTTACTCGATCTTGTGATTCTTAGAAACTTATCGTTTGAGCCTATGGGATTGTGTTGGGCCCCTCCATAATAACCTTTCTCATTTTTTTCTATCTCAGAGGCCTTTTCTTGTGGTGGTGAAATTTCACTTGGGAAAAAAGTTGTCAAATGCAAGTAATTGAAAGTTGCAAAGTGGTGCAACTTTTATTTTGCAACTTGTGTGACCAAATGAACTGCTCCAACATGTCTGAATGGGTACGTTTATGCTAGGAATGGTCCTCTTTTCACCCGAGCATGTTGAATTGTTTGAGCTACATTCAACAAGAAGAATCCTTAAGAGTCTAAAGTGCAAAATGGATACAAACTTCAACATATTGTTACTTAGATACCATGACACTTAGAAAATTCTTGTCGGAGCCTATGGGTTCAAGTTGGTCCCCTCTATAATAAACTCTCTCATTTTTCTCTATCTTAGAGGTGTTTTCCCGTGGTGGTGACTTTTCGCTTGGGAAAAAGTTATCAAATGCAAGTAGTACAAAGTTGCAAAGAGGTGCAACTTTCATTTTGCAACTCATATGACCAAATGAACTATTCTAACATGTCTAGGTGGGTATGTTTATGCTATACATGGTCTTATTTTTCACCCAAACATGTTGAATCACGTTGAGCTACATTCAATTGACTGAATCCCTTAAGAGTCAAAAGTGAAAAATGGCTACAAACATTACTCAGATACCATGACTCTTATAAACTTCTTTTCTAAGCCTATAGGATCAAACTAGGCCCCTCTACAATAACCTCTCTTAGTTTTTGCTAGATCTCGGAGGCCTTTTCGCATGGTGGCAAATTTTCACTTGGAAAAAAAGTTGTCAAATGCAAGTAGTTGAAAGTGGCAATGTGGTGCAACTTTCGTTCTACAACTCATGTGACCAAACGAACTATTCCAAAACATATGGGTGGGTATTTTTTATGCTAGGAATGGTCCTCATTCACACCCAAACATGATGAATCACTCTGAACTACATTCAACCAACATAATCCCTTAAGAGTACAAAGTGGAAAATGGCTGCAAACTTCAGCATGTTACTTGGATACCATGATGCTTATAAAATTCTCATCTAAGTCTATGGGTTCATGTTGGGCCCCTCTATAATAACCTCTCTCATTTTTTGCTATCTTGGTGGTGCTTTCCTGTGGTGGCGACTTTTTGCTTGGGGAAAAAGGAGTCAAATGCAAGTACTGCGAAGTTGCAAAGTGGTGCACCTTTCATTTTGAAACTTGTGTGACCAAAAAGATTGTTTCAACACATTCAGGTGGGTACATTTACACTAGGCATCATCCTCTTTTTTACCCAAACATGTTGAATCACTTCGAGCTACATTCAACTGGCTAAATCCCTTAAGAGTCTAAACTGCAGTTGTTGTCACCGAATAGTGCACCCTTGTTGAGATGCAAAACTCAACTTACTAGTGAAACATTGGATCTAAATATTCAAAATCTAGGACATATGTTTTTTCATGCTCTAGAGTTATAAAATGTGATGTGGCAGTAGTTATAGGAACATGTTTCTCAATGATTTGTCATGTTATTTCACACATAGAAAATAGAAGGAGGTTTTTAAACTTATTTAAATGATGAGTATGGGAGAAATATGATAACTACATGTGGGTGATGCATCTAAACATCAAGCTTATATTGTTTTTCATACACATCTAATATTAGAATATCATTAAAACTAACCTCTATATTGATTTCATTTAATGAGATGTCAAGTGTTGTGATATTAGCAGATGCAAATAAATTTTGTTGGTTGGATCAACAACTATCATGTGTTTTGATACATGTTCATACAAGTTCATAGAGGTTGTTGGTGTAATTAAATGTGTTGTACCTTGTTCTAGGTCATAATTACACCTTAGTTAAGTTTACTTAGGGACCACATAGGAGGTTGTTGTAGAATTTCCACTTTTGGTGGACTTGACATGTCATTACCTCATCACTTCCACCTTTTGTGGACACATCATGTGATTATCTCTCCACCTTAAGTGGAGTGATAGGTTTTCATTGTTGTCTCATGTCATAAGATTACGACACTTGTCATAATCTTATGCCCATCTATGTTCTCACCTTGGCTATATAACCAAGGGCTCTCTCTCATTGTAAACAATCATAATCATATCATATCAATGACATTGAATACAGTTTATTCTTGTCATATTCTCTCTTTCTTTTTTTGTGCTTTCCATTTGGTCCATAGATCTTGGCAGCCATAGCCAATTCTAACATGGTATCAGAGCGGGTTGGGTGTCATTGGAGAGTCTTATTCTAAAGAGAGATTCCAAATCTGAGGAGGTTTCATTTGTGGCTCTTTGTTGCAGGTTCATATCCGAGCTTTCTGGTGCAAATCTGAGCTCACCATTGCATCTGAAAGGCTCGAGATAGTCGATTTTTCCTTTTGTTTCGTCCAAATCAGACATACAAGGCCAAATCTATGAGGGTTTGAAGCTGAAGAGTGGTTGTCAGATCCATAAGGTAGCTACAATTTTGGAGCATTTTGGGTTAAATCCGACCCTGCCATCGTGTCCAGAAGGGCCAAAAACCCTAAGATCGACTGTCAAATCATCTGATTCAGAGCAGTTGTTCGGTGAAGCAAAAAAAAATTTTTTGCCCAAGAGTCGTACGGCCCCCAGGCTTCATAATTACCCGGTATGATTTTTCAGAAAAATTATATAAAAAAATTCGATTGAAATTTTTTTTAGAAAAATTGAATTTGTGCCGGTAAAAATAATTGTAAAAGTTTTTATTAAATTTCATAGTAGATTTTTATTGAAAAATTAAAAAAAAAATACAAAAGGTTTTTTGCGGACTTTTTCCGCATAGTACCTATATAGGACAGGGTACTTTCCACCTCCACAGATATCGCATGGCCTTATGGCCATGGCCCCCACATACCGATGGTCTGCAAATTTTGAAAATTTTGGCGTGCTTCTGCATTCATCGACTGTCGTTCATAGAACTGGCGGACAATCTTCAAATATTCTGGCCGGCATAAAATAAAAACTAGTCAACACAAATACCAGTGAACATTGAATATTCCAGAAACTGTGATTACAACAGACGGGCGGTGAAAGATTCCAGCAGGTACAGAGAATATTCCAGATTCCGCCCACTCCCGCGACGTGCATGAAGACGTCAATTTTATGCTCGTTTCTAGAGAATATTTGGTAGAGAATATGATTTTTTGATGGGCCCAAAGACGTCAAATTAACACAGTGCATTGCTGACGTTAGCAATACGTCAACACAGTTTTGAAAATTTTCTACCCCTCACCATTGAGCTTTTTGTTTTTGCAGTCTAACTTTGAAGGCTAATATCTCAATCATTTTGGCTCCTTTTTTCGAGCAATTTTTTTTTATTTGGGCTAGAATTTTGTGCTCTACACACTGGTGCAATAATTTTTTGGTTTTGGTGCCTGGTTTTTCCATAATTTTTAGATTCTCATAGGTGTTGCTGCTTCGTCCTCATTTTGGGAACTTCGGGAGCTCATATCTTGCTCCTACGGTAACATTTTTGTGTGTAATTTTTTTTAAAAGTGCATGATTTTTCCTATACTTCTCAGTAGTATGATCAGATTGATCTCATTTTGTACCAAAAATTTTACTTGATACTATGGCCTATTTTGGCATTTGTAAGCACTAAGATCAAAGTCTAGTTTGCTATTTTTTGGCATCTAGCAACTGTAAACACACTAAATATAAAGTGGCAAATCAGATATTGCTTGGGGGGTTTCTTGATTGAGTGATTTGGGGGGGGGTCTCTTGGTGCATTGTCTTTGATCTGTTTTCTTTTGCTCTCTCATTCTCATGGATCATTCTAATGTTCCTTTGCTCACATCATATAATTATTCAACATGGCATCAAAATGCATGGAATATTCTAATGACAGAAGGTCACTCTCTATATGTTGAAAATAAGGTACCTGAACCTACAGATGATGAGAAAAAGTTAAAATGGATGATCAAACATGCCAAAGCTCTTGGGTGTCTTCGTAGACTAGTTTCTCAAGATTTGTTGTTCTAGATTGAATCATGTAAAAATTCTCATGAAGCTTGGGAAAAATTGAAAACATTGTATGGCACTATAGATGAAGTAAGAGGCTATCAAATTGATAATGATTTGATGAATCTTGATCCTAAGAACTTTGATAACATCCAAGACTACATCACTAAGGTTAATGATCTAAAAGAGCAATGTAAAGCATGTGGAATTGATAAGAAGGACATCTAGTTGGTGTACAATACAATGAACAAACTTGGTCCTGATTATGCTTCTTTTGTTTCTAGCTTTCATACTCATAGATGGACTACGGGGTTTGCATATACTACACCTTCATTTGCATCATTTTCTGAGATGTTGATGCATGAGCAACAAAACTTATCTCAATGGGTCTCATCAAGACTTCTAAATCTCAGGCATTGGTGGTTAGTCAAGTGAAAGAATCAGAATCAAATAAGAAACAAAAGAAAGCAAAGAATAGTCAACATATAGATCAAGTAAATCCACATTCAGATCAATCAAAGAAAAAATCTTCTTCAAAAGGAGAATCATCTAAGAAGGAGAGGCCTTTTTGTGCATATTGCAAGAAGGATGGACATGAAGAACATTGTTGTTATAAGAAGGATATTGATGAGTTGAAAAATCTTCTCAAAAAGAATCACATTGATTTTCCTTCTAGAATGTCTGAATCATCTTCTTCTCCTTCTACTTCAAAACAGTCTAAAAAGGAGAAAGGTCAAACATCAGGATATAAAGGACAAGCTCTTTGTGCTCATTCAAGTCTAGGATTAGGTAGATGGCTTCTAGATTCAGGAGCATCACATCATATGGCATCTTCACAGACTATGTTCTCTTGATTTCAGCCTTGTTCTATGTCTCCTATCTTGATGGGAAACAATACATATATGAGTGTAACGGGGAAGGGATCTATTAGCATTGGGGAGAACACTTTTTAGGATGTCTTGTGTGTTCCTCATTTGACGAAAAATTTGCTTTCCATATATCAGATTACAGATGGTGGCGATGGTAGAACTGTGGAGTTCACTCTTGATTTTGTTATCATTCGAGATTTGGAGAGTCGAGAGATCATTGCTACTGGGGTGGTTGATCATTCATCTTGGTTGTATTCCTTTGCACAGTTTTCTTCTGATGATGATGATGTTCCTTCGACTATTGATCACATACATCATGATTCAAAGGAGACATTTGGCTTTTTGAACTTGGGAATACTCACATCAGAACCAGTCCTTAAGCCATGCATTTCATTTCATCCATCTACTGTTGTACTTGATGATACTTGTGTCACTACAATTTTGGCTCCTAGTGATTTAGTGCAGCAGGATCCTGATTATCTTCCAGATATGGCTACTTTGGATGATTTCCTTACAGGTATTTCAGACTTGTTTGTGGAGTCACATCTTGTATATTTGGAGGACACCATCGATAGTATTCATCTTCTCTTTGATGAAGATGCACCTTCTTCAGTTGTTGTGGGGGAACACTTTGACCCTCTTGTTCATTCTCTACATGATCATTCTTCTCAGATTGGCATGAGTGTGGATACTTTTGGACAACATTTAGAGGAGGCTTCTTTGTCTTCAGAGGGGATATTTTTGTCTTTGGATAGTGCTCTACATTCTTCTCTACTAGATGTTTGGTTTTCCTCTTCAGTAGTGTGGCCTAGAATGCCTGATTGGAGTGTTTCAGCTTTCTGCATCGACATGGAGACATTTGAGCATGCTTCAGAGACACCATCATACATCATCCATCATCTTGATAACTTGCATACATCCTTGGTTTTGTTTCTTCCTAAGGGGAGGAACGTTGTTTGGCAAGATTGGATCATCTTCAGCATTCAATGTCGAGCTTCTACCATCATTGTAGGAGACTCAACATTGAGGGGGGGCTACCTTTTCTCTCTTCTACTTCTCTCTTATGGGGGGGTCTTTTTCCTCACATGGGGTTTTTACCTTCTCATTCTGCATTGAGAGTATTTCTATTTTGTATTTCATCTCTCTTTTGGGGAGGAGTTTTGTCCCACTGGGTTTTCTCCTTTTCTTCGTTTGTGAGAGATTGCATTGATTGCATTGTGTGTGTACATGGGTACCTAACATGGCCTAGTATCCGGGACCCATATTTGCATCTTTGTGTCATTCGCATAATAATTCGCTACTCCCTAATTTGCACTTAAGGGGGGGTGTTGGTGTAATTAAATGTGTTGTACCTTGTCCTAGGTCATAATTACACCTTAGTTAAGTTTACTTAGGGACCACATAGGAGGTTGTTGGATAATTTCCACTTTTGGTGGACACATCATGTGATTATCTCTCCACCTTAAGTGGAGTGATAGGTTTTCATTGTTGTCTCATGTCATAAGATTATGACACTTGTCATAATATTATGCCCTTCTATGTTCTCACCTTGGCTATATAACCAAGGGGTCTCTCTCATTGTAAACAATCATAATCATATCATATCAATTACATTGAATACAGTTTATTCTTGTCATATTCTCTCTCTTTTTTTGTGCTTTCCATTTGGTCCATAGATCTTGGCAGCCATAGCCAATTCTAACAGAGGTATATATATATTTCCATGAGGTTTGAAACATCCACTTGTTCTATAGATGAAAATGTAATGTTTTCTAAGCTTTAGAATCAAAACCATTAGTTGTTTGATGCTAGCCTCAGCCATGAATCAAAAGTAGTACATTTTTCTATGATATTTTTTTATGGGAAGGAGCTCTTATAGTTCATTTGAAACCTTTTAGTTTTAAATTCCTTGCCACTAGACAACAATAGAACTCAAGAAGCATGGAGAATACACACAAATACATAAAGTACACACATGAATCATGAAGAATACACATGAACACATGAATTATACATTGGAAGCATGAAGCATACACATGAATAAATGCAATATACATGATTTATACACGTGAATAAGTGAAGCATACATATGAATAAGTGAAGCATAAATAATTGAAGAATTGCAAAGGATACAAACCACTAGGAATGGAGCTTATTTACACAATACACATTAGATGGAGCTTATTGAGAAATCAACAGTAATTAATTAAGCATTAAATGTAAAAAAAATCTATGCCTACAACATTCAAGTATACAATTTACACAATACACATGATAACATCATTCAAGAATAGAAGTAGCAAAATAAAATTTTATTTAATCAAAAAGTCAGAAGGCTATATAATGATATATATTGATAAAAGTATATACAATATATCCAAAAAAGTCATACAGGCTTAGTACAAAAGAGCCATATGGACATAAAATGTCACGTATATATCGATAGAACAAAACATATGTTCCAAAATGTCACATAGGTATACAACAACCCTAATACATAGTCATTTCCCTCTAGGGGAAGGAAAAAGATCTCATCCTTCCTTTGAAATTCAACTAGATGGACTGCATGCTAGTTCTCTTGTCTTTCAAACATGCTCACTAGTCCTCCTCTCTTCATTTTGGACCTTCAACTGATACAATAAAAAGTAATGATGTTAATACATAGAAATTGAATTGTGGAATGACATCTAAAAAAATATAATCACTTACTGCATACATATAGTCATCACACACATTTACAAAATTACCACATCCATGATCTGGAGTGACAACCACCTATAGCAATAATCAAGATATAAATTAAACTACATAAAAGTATCATGAAAATTTTCTATAATAGACCATAAAAGAGAGAATATAATGTCATACCGAATAATCCATTGCATACCTCTCTCAATGGATCAAAATTGGCTATTGTTGCAGCAACTCCATGGTCCATCCTGCCACCAACATCACCAGGGTTGTCTGATGTCAACAACTACAAATGAAACAACATATCTAATAGTAAAATATTAATTAGAGAACATATGCAAGTGATGTTAGTAACATAAGTCAAGTTCACTAACACATGAACAATAACATACATAATTTTCATTATGTTTCACTACATAAGAAAAACAAAAATTGTTGGCAAAGCAAGGACATACAACTGAGAGGTGGGGTGAATCAATTGTCACAAATTATTTAAAATTTTCAAGCTTAACTTAATCTCAGATCTAATTTATGATTAATAAACCATAAACAATCAACACATCAAAAACATAGAGAACACCAAGATTTTTATGTGGAAACCCTGTTAGGGGAAAAACCATGGTGGATGTTAGTCCACAATATTATACCCTGTTAAAAGTATAATGAAGAATAATGGGAATGCACATGCATTCAGGAACATTTCCTAGAGCTCACTACTCAATTACAAGAGGGATCACTACCCAAAGAAGACACACTATCTTACAACAATTTGGATTAGATCCATAGGGTATGAACTAAGAAAATAGCTTCTACAAAATCCTGATTACAGTTCTGGTTAAGCACAAAAACACTCCTTCACACTTAGCTCAAACTTCTTCACACTCTGCTTTGAAATCAAATGATTAGATCATTATTCGCACACTCACACTTTCTATGGCTCTTCCTCACTTCACACACACACACTAATTTTGCACAAACAACCACTCTTATATATCCACAACATGGATTTACATCAACAACTTCGTCGGAAAAAATATTAAACATATTTACAATGTCGGCCCAAATTTACAAATAAAATTTCAATGTGAATCAAACACCATCAGCTAAAACATAATGAAGACTTAAAAAAATATCCTCGAGTGTGCCAAACATTCAAATTTTAATCTCTAGGGATCTGCAACATGTTACAACCACCATGTTGGCCAAGAACATGAAAACCTGAACACACAAGAGGAAAATCATCCACCACGAACACACCGATCAACGCAAACATGCAACAAGGATAAATAATGATCTAGAAGCATCCATGAACATTAAGAATCAATAGAGAAGCATCTACAGCAACTAAAAATACTAGAATCACATCAACTTCACTCAGAAACACAAAATGAAACCACAGAAAAACTGTCATAACATAACTATTCATAACACAATAAAATCTTCACGCAGACCTCTGAAAATTCCGGTGGATAAACTAGATACTCTCTATAATAAACCCTTTAGATCATAATTACCAACCATCAATGTACTAAGAAAGACACCTAAACATGACCTTCATTGTTCCACTGTCAACCTGCAACTCTTTCTTCAACAATTTTCTCAATATCCTCGACATATACAACCTTCAATACAACAATGCTAATAGTGTTGACATCAATGACAACCACATATCAGCAATACAACCATAGCATCCAACATAAACAATTCTTAGCTTCCAAAGTTATTTTAGCTTTATGGTATTGTGTTTCTCTTGCCTAGGTGTCAATTGCATAAAGTGTGTAGGTGTTGATTGCGTAAAGCTTCCAAACACAAAAGTATCTTTCAAGTAAATTGTTAAAGTAAAAAAATAAAATGAAACAACTTATCCAATTGAAAAAAATTCAAGCTATATTAATTAACGTTACAAACATCCACTAACTAAACACTCAAAATATTCAAATTACTTAATTTCCATTACATTTTTTGTATAATTAAAAAACAATACTTAACCTGTAATGAGTTAATTATATTGTACTGAATCCTCACAACCATCTTAAAGTGAACATGATGATCAAACAATTCCATTCTCACATGAAATATCCTTATCTTATGGCATAAATGCACCATCATTAATGGGCCCTAAATCTACAAATAAATTAATACCATAGTTTTCATGATCGTCACCTTCAGCTATAGGTAAATGAAAATGAATAAATTCATCATCTTCATGGACTCGATGCCCATGTGCTTTCTCATATCCTTCAGACACTTTAGTAAACTCGTCATAATATTTATCTTTGTCATACACATAATTGTCAATAAATTTTTCATCATCTCCATCTTGGCCATCTATGTCTTTAAGGGGGACTTCTGCATCTTCAATTAAATCATGGTCTTCTACATCTTGAACAAATGTTAGTCTCCGTCCTCTTGGATCATAATCAATCATGAATAACCAACCGAGTTGTTCTCAATTTGAAATGAGAAATATCTAGTCACATTGATTTGAAAATACATAAGGTTCAAAATTTCCTTCAAACCTAGATGTATTGATCATATGGAATCCATTCTTGTGCAACAATATAGTTTTTTCTTCACCCACTTTGATAAGCTTGTACCATTTAACACAAATAAATAACTTTCTTGAAAGATATAAAATCAAGCTCTATAATATCCGCCAACACTCCATCATAGTGAAGTGTGCTTGTGATCGGTTGTCTATCATTTGCATATGAATGAATTTCCACCTCAAATGATGATGAAATTCCACAATGATAAGTTTTTCTCTTGTCATCAACATTATCTTCAAATACCCGAGCCATTCATACTTTTCTTTTTTGAACAAGTCAGCAATATCTCCTTCAAACCTCTTGTTACCATTTGTAAGGGTTAAAAAGCTTTGTTTGTATCATTGGAGTTTAAATGCTCTAATCCTAAGTTGACTCATGTTGTTGGTGATTTTTCCAGTAGAACCTTGAAATTCTCTAAAGGGTAGCCAAACCTTATGGTTAAGAATCTTGAAGGATAGTGGCCAACACAATGAGTAAAGGACTCCGAGGTCTTTACTCCTACACTTCATGCTCTATGGGACCTAGGAGGTTTTTCCTTATTGTGTTTAAGTGAGGTATGTCTAGTTGGTAACACATTTATACACAGATTGATTCCTATTTATTACAAATAAATGCACTTTATTGGAGATTTGGTAGACCTTTGAGCAAATGCTTACCTATTTTCTAGGAATCAATGGTATTTCAAACCCATACATTATAATTGATTTTTTTTTAAATGAATGTTGTTCTCATTTTAAATCCATGTCTAGGTATGCCAATAGCTCATTTTCATGCAAGATTATCTAACAAATAGACTGGTGCTTCATAAATTGGAACAATGGAGTCAAATATTCAAGAACCGGTAATATATAATCTATTCAATTAAAAAATCGGTGGACCATTTCCATAGTGCTTTGTAGCATGAAAACTCATAGTGCCTAAAACATAACTTCATACCAAATCCTATACAATTTCTTACAAATCTACAACCATTTTCAAGAATTTAATTAACTGTTTGAGTTAAAGAAAAAGCAGAGCCATACATTCAATTAAAAAACTGAAGATAAATGAGAATACAATTGATATTTTCATTTATAACTTGCAAGAAAGATACATAGGAGAGTATTTGTTTCTAAAATAAGATTTGTTTTGATATTTGTAACTTCTAATAAAACTAATTTTAAGACTATTATATACATGACTCACACCCAAGACAATCTACTATTCTATTCATTCATATTTTCTACAAAATTCCTTTTTTGTACCTAGCTTTTCACCTAGACCATGTTGAGAACTAAAATTACGACAACTATAATGAGCCCTAAAATCCCTTTTATAGAACAAGGGAGCAACAAGCATCAGGATCAATTACATTTACATATCATTTCATTTCAAGATCAATTGTACCAGAATTTGAGACATTCCTCAGTTAGTTACATGTAATCATTGCAGAATATGGAAGAGTAAAAGACCAAACTACACATCCTTTGAATGAAGACCTACCAACCCTTCAAGAGGAAAATCTTGTTACTATAGTAGCATAGAATCATGTTTTCCTTAATGACCAAAGAATATTCTCCACTCATTGCTCGAGAAAAATTTGTATACCACCCAGAAAAATCATATCTACTATCAAAGTTAGGAAGTTTGGAACTTCAACACACCATCCTAAGAGATTTCCACATTAACACTAAAAACAAAAAACCTCAAACATGCTTAAAAGGATGATCCTAATATGGTGGCTATGGTGTCATCAAAAACAAAAATGTGGCAGAGACATCACTCTATGTCATCAGCATCAGAGTATGCTTGCCAACGTCTTATTCGTGATGGAACTGGACGAACCATCACCACTTCCTCGTCAGAGTCTTCAGAAGGTACCAAGGAAAGGGGATAATGGCCACACTTTGGATCAGTGTCACCTCCACTATCTGAAGGGCTATCAGAAACCTCAATGGGAGAATTATGTTTCCCCAAATAAGCCTTATGATATTTGCACTTTTTCTTTTCCTTCTTTTCATACTCAACCAACTCTTTCCCCTTAAACTTGACCAATTCTTTTGAAATGGTCTAGCTTCTTAGGTGGTAATTACTCCTTACACCATATTTCTTTAATTTTCTATGTGCCCTTCTACCCTTTGGTGTTTCAGGAGCTCCCTATGTTTCAATTTCATCCTCAGAAGCATTTTCCTTAGATTCAAGCAAACTCAATCTCCTAGACCTTTGGACTACACTAATAGACTCACCTGACTTACTCATTTTCTCAATAACCAGAATAAGAAGATTCAAAAAACCCTCACCAATTCTGCTCTCGGACATAACCTATTATTCAATCTTTGAATGCAAATTCTGAATGAAAAAAAATATAGCCATCGTTCCTCATTATATCAATCCATGCAAGTGTGCCAACCATTAATACTAAATAAAAGCTTATGTGGGCGAGCTGACAATAGTCTGCTTTAATTTTTAAATCTCGTCCTTTGATCACATTTTAAGATAAATCAATGGATAGTTATCATTAGTGTAATTAATCGTGAAAAAGCTTAATTGCATGTTATTAGTGCCTTTTCCCAATTAGAAAATCCCCAAGTAGATATACATCCACTATGTATACACATTCAACCACATACTTAGCATCAATTAAAACTTGTTGTGCCATAGTTACCCCCTCACCTATGTGAATTAATACACTTGCATTTCATCATAGTAGCATAGCGAGGAGTGATCTTGATTCGATCTCAGAATATGGGTATGTACTCTTCCTTGCTTTATTTTCACCTTCCCATATGTACCAATAACTGTTAGAATTAATGGTTGAAATACTAAACACATGCTAAAATAATATTCTCAAAAAGTGCCATTTTTATCATAGTGCCATCTTGGTTAAATTTAGTAGCATTACATCTCCACTAGAGTCCATCAAAGCCTCCAAATATTCCATGTGGCACTCACCTGCTTGCCCGCTCAAAACACGAGACACAAGTGCGCCCTTCATAGGATGGCAGGGAGTGGTCATGATTGAACTACATCACCCACCATCGACTGTCAATATCCTTTCTTATGAAGCAATCACTGTCTCCAAAGTCTGGTGGGTCCCTCTATGGGGTGATAGATTTCATCTTACCTGCAAGCCCGTGTGATTATTTTAATGAAGGAAGAAAAAAATTGGGCGTGTGGGGAATGACCAAGATGTGGCCACATCTTTCAATGGCCACCATTGATTTCCATCTAATACCATTCGTTGATCCTCAAGAGACATCAGTCTCACCATGTAAAGGTTACACATGTACAATGCTCACTAGCCCGTGCGATCACTTTACCTTAATGCACAAGATGGACGGGCACGTGGGGAATGGTCCTAATGAAAACAAGTGTTGCAATGGCCATCATTGATCTATCTCCAAGCTATGTGTGTTGTCCCTTTGGAATTAATTGTCCCATTGTCTAACATGACACATGGAAACCACCTGTCAGCTTGTTCAAATTTTTTAATGAACAATAAAATGAAACAGGCGTGCGAGGAATCACCAAGATTCATCTGGAATGATTGAATAGTCATCTTAAAACTACAATCTACACATGTCACAAATGTTAATTTTTTAAAAGGGGGGCACTAATAGGCTGACAGGAACATGACACTTAGGAAAGAAGACTTAAGACTTAAGTCGCTTAAAATGAAAATCAAGCCCGATCATAGGAAAATTTGAACACTAAAAAAGCTTTTGGTTACCAAGAAACCTAAAATCAAGGGCCAGTGAAAACATCAATTTCAATGGCATAAGAGGCAACTTGAACAATAGGATACTGGGAGCAACAATTCAATGTAAAATTAGAACAACCAAGGTTTTTTGGACTCATAGGTCAATTGTGAGGGTTCTTGGCAACATAAACCCTAAAAAAGTGATGAGGAACATAACCCTAAACCAAAAACAAGGGTCCAAGCCAATATGAAAGCTTTTAAGATGGAATCCAATTTTTTTTTAGGGGTTCCATCAGTGGCTCCTTTTGGGGATACATGCCTCTCACAGGCATGGTGAGATCCCATAATCATGGGTGAAGCAGACCAAGCACAGAAAAAAAACTAGGACAACCAACATATATATAGTTTTTACATAGGTCATAAGGACCTAAACCATGAGATCCAATCTCCATCATATCTGAAGCCTTCATCTAAGGTGCAAATTTTTAGTATGCACCCTACAATATAACCAAGCTTCCACTTTACTTGGTGGGCCTAGGCCACTAAACTTTGGGCTGATACTTACCCCTGTCAAAGACCAATCTAGTGAAAGATCTAGTTTTCCCCCATCCACTTTTACCTCTACCACACCATTGCAACAAGTATAACCCTCCTCTTACAAGAAAAAATATATGGTTACTACTAGAATCTACCTAACTACAAACATTACCATTAACATTTTTCACAACCCTTTTGAGCATACTATTGCTAATGTAATCTTTATCATTCTACATTGTATAATCAGGCATAAACTAAAAATTTTCATCATCACATGACACAATCATATTGAAAATAACATTCTTTGCTCTATATTTTATTGTCATGCTCCATCAAAATACCTCCCAGTTGAACTAGGAACTGAAAGTATTCATACTCCTCCAAGTAGTTGGCATCATGATACTCATCCCTACCTATAAAATCAGTATCAAATCTAAAACAATCATGTGTAACGCCCTCTAGAAGCTCATAATTGTACTTCTTTGTTTGCTCAAGACCATATTCTAACCCTTTATCAGATACACCATCAAATCTCTCAACAAAAAGTGGATTATCTCTGCACCAATAAGAATCATCATTTCTCATTTCTAGTGGAGATGGAGGCTCTTCGAACAAGCAATTTTCCATTACATTCATTGCTATTATTAAAACCTCCTTAACATGAAGATCTAACTCTTCCATATCATCATTGTATTCAAAATCATCATAATTACTACAAGAGCATACAGATAGATTTTCAACTTCATTCACATCATCTATAGATAACATTTTTGACTCACACTCTGAAAACTCTTCACAGGAAGAAAGTTGTTCCTTCTCAAAAAACATGTGTTTCCATCATTATCATCATATTTCCCATTTGAAGCAAAGAATTAAATATTTTCTTTATGAGGAAAATCATTACTATCGAAGGAGTGATCATACTTAATACCAACATCATTACTAAAGCAAGAGGACTCATCAACATCACAACTATGTTCAAAAATTTTAGAATGATTGCTTAGTCTTAAGACTTACATAGGAGCATAGGTACTTGATTTTTCAAAAGAATAAAATCCACACATTTCATTTGCTTCACTGAGGGATGCATTTTCAACCTTGATTCTACTCTCTTCTTCTTTACGAGATATCTCATTTCTTAACTCATGTGGAACAACATAATCATTATCAACATAGGCTGAAAATATGATAGTTTCCTGATGATCATCTCTAATATTTTCAAAAAGAGAAATTTTTTCACACACTTCGTGAATCTCAACAGGTTTCAACTCCTTTGGTAGAGCACTCAAACTTGGTTCATAAGATTCACAAAACAAATCAATGCATTTTGAATTTTTAGGTATGTGACATTCAAGAATTGAAGATAGAGTACCCATAAACCTTGCATAGATATCGTATGTTGATTCTCCTTCATGTCTTCTTATGTAGGAGAGGGCTTGAACAAAGACTATAGGATCACAAATGCATGCAACTTCTTGACCATTTGTTTGGGGATCTATGTAATCCCTATTATGGAATGATGTGCAAGCTAAAACAATAGGGATGTATGTTCTTTGACATTCATCTTTAATTTTTCCCTTACACCTTTCATCAACATTTGGTGTCTCAGGGCAGAAAACACTTGTATTCAAGTAACTCCATTGCATCCCATACTTCTGGTTGTTTTCAATGTTCATGGGTATACCATAGGCCTGATGCAAGGTATTAGGATCCTTATCTCTCAACAAATAGCTCATCTTACTATCAAAAGATCCCAAATAAAAAATAAAACACATTGCATCACTTATTCTCAAAACCTCAGGAATATCCCTTAATGTTTTAACAAATCTTTGGTTAAATGTTGGAACAAGCTCATCCTCTTCTTTTTCAATGCTCATAAAATTATTGATCACATAACTAGCATTGATTCTTTCACCAAATTGCTCTATGAACACTACTTTGAACTCACTCCAAGATTAAACAGATCAGTTTCATAAGTAAGAGAACCAATCCCTTACATCTCCTTTCAAAGATTGAACAAATAGTCTCATAATTACATCCTCATGATCTACCTCATAGTCATCCATTAAATTGTTGAATTCTTGTAGATGCTTATTAGTTGACTCACTCTTTATACCACTGAATTTGGGTAGCTTATTTCCGATTTCAAGTGGAATAACAGTTGGGTAACCATTAATTCCACTAAAATTGATGGCTCTATATCTTTTAGAGTTAAAAATTCTCTTACAATTTGATTGAAGTTGATTACAAACCATGGTTGCACTAGGAACCATACAAGGATGCATATATTGATGATATACTTTCTTACACCCCTACAAGTCTTTTCATATCAATATTACAGTTACAAAGGGTCCTTCAAATTTCTTTTACAACAAAATATTAAGCTTTTATAATGCAGATTTTTGTCTTGATTTGCTTAAGACCTTCTAAATGAATTTTTGCAAGGATTCTTTATACTTCACCTCATAATAGATGTTGCAATCTAGTAATATAGAAGTATGCAAAACAATCACTATTATTCCCTTTCTTAGTGCTTATTCACTCAATGGGGAACCAAATTTTTGATAACTTCAAATATGGTTTTCATATACAAATGTAGCCTTCTTGAAAACCAAACTATGGAGAATACCTCGATATATTGTAGATGTTGTAGATTTTTTCTTCCTCACTGGAAATATTATAGATCTAAAAATTTCTTCACATCTTGAGAAGGATCTTTAGGAAAAGTCGCCACCTCTCTTCACAAAGGATCGAACTTCAAGCAATATGAAGCTCCTTCAAATACGATTTTTCTTTTGGGTCTTCTCCCATATCAAACTCACACATAAATTCTTTGAAATTGCTGCAACAAAATCACTTCCAGGTCTCAAAACTTCAATATCTAAACTAGATGTTTAGATTGACCAAATTCTTGACTCTTAAGGCTAGATGATCTTCTATCAGACTTTTCACAAGTCCTCCCCAATGAAGTTTTCATTTCTGTTGGTAACTCAGATGAGCAACTAGGATTCAATAATTGTCAACCTCTTGTTACAAATAATTGTTCAAGAGTTTTAATGACCCTTTGATAAGACAATCTACATCAAAATTTCTGAGTGCATCCACAGTGTAGTCATCATTTCCATTGGTTATATTTCTAGCAGAATCTTGAAATTCTCTAAAGGGTAGCCAACCCTTATGGTTAAGAATCTTCAAGGCTAGTGGCTAGCACAATGAGTAAAATATTTTGAGGTCTTTACTCCTCCACTTCAAGCTCTGTGGGACCTATGAGGGTGTTCCTTATTGTGTTTAAGTGAGGTATGTCTAGTTGGTAATACATTTATACATAGTTTGATTCCTATTTATTGAAAAAAAATGCACTTTATTGAAGATTTGGCAAAATTTTGAGTAAATGATTATCTATTTTCTAGGAATTAGGGGTATTTCAAACCCATACATTATAATGGAAAATATTTTTAAATGAATGTTGTTCTCATTTTAAATCCATGGCCATGTATGCCAATATCTCATTTTCATGCAAGATTATCTAACAAATAGTCCAATGCTTCATCAATTGGCACAAGGGAGTCAAATATGCAAGAACCAGTAATATATAAGATATTCAATTCAAAAATTGGACTATTTCCATAGTGCTTTGCAGCATGAAAACTCACAGTTCCTAAAACATAACTTCTTACCAAATCCTATACAATTTCTTAAAAATATACAACCATCTTCAAGTATTTAATCAAATCATTGAGTTAAGGAAACATCAGAGGAATAAATTCAATTAAACAACTGAAGATAAATGAGAATACCATTGATATTTTCATTTATAACTTGCAAGAAAGATACATAGGAGAGTATTTGTTTTTGAACTAAGATTTATTTCCATATTTGTAGCTTCTAATAAAACTAATTTTAAGACTATTACATATAGGACTCGTACCCAATAAAATTTACTATTCTATTCATTCATATTTTCTACAAAATGTCTTTTCTAAACTTAACTTTTCACCTAGACCATGTTGAGACATTTAAATTCTAACAATTGTAATGAGCCCTAAAATCCCTTTTATAGAACAAGGGACCAACAAGCATTAGGCTCAATTAACTTTACATCTCATTTCATTTCAAGATCATTTGTACCAGAATTTTAAACGTTCCCTAGTTAGTTACATGTAATCATTGCAGAATATGGAAGAGTGAAAGACCAAACTCCACATCCTTTGAATGAAGACCTGCCAACCCTTCGAAAGCCAAAGTTTGTTACTAAAGTAGCATCAAATCACCTTGTCCTTATTGAACAAAGATGATTCTCCACTCATAGCTTGAGCAACAATTTGTATAGCACCTAGAAAAAATCATACTTGTCAAAGTTAGGAATTCTGCCACTTCTCCAGCACACCAGCCCGAGAGATTTCTACATCAGCACTAAAAACTAAAAACCACAAACATGTTGAAAGGGATGATCTTGATATGGTGGCTATGCTGTCATCGAAAACAAAAATGGGGTAGAGACATCACTTTGAGTCATCAACATTAGAGTATGGTCGCCAACGTCTTGTTCATGATGGAGCTGGAGGAACTATCACCACTTCATCATCAGAGTCTTCAGAAGGTACCAGGGAAAGGGGATAGTGGCCACACTCTAGATCAATGTCACCTCCACTATTTGAAGGGCTATTAGAAACTTCAATGGGAGAATTATGTTTCCCCAAATAAGCCTTATGATATTTTCACTTTTTATTTTCCTTCTTTTCATACTCAACCAACTCTTTCCCCTTAAAGTTGACCAGTTCTACTGAAATGATCCAACTTCTCAAGTGGTAATTACTCCTTAAACCACATTTCTTGAATTTCCTCCATACCCTTCTACCCTTTGATGTTTTAGGATCTCCCTATGTTTCAATTTCATCCTCAAGAGCATTTTCCTTAGATTCAAGAAAACTCAATCTCCTAGACCTTTGGACTAGCTTAATAGACTCGCGTAACTTACTCATTTTATCAATAACCAGAAAGAGAAGATTCAGAAAAACCTCACCAATTATGCTCGTGGAATTAAATTAATATTCAATCTCTAAATGAAAATTCTAACTAAAAAAATGTGACCATTCATCCTCATTATATCGAGTCATGCAAGCATTCCAACCATTAATACTCAAGAAAAGCTTATGCGGGTGAGCTAAGAATAGTCTACTTTGATTTTTAAATCTTAGTCATTGATCACATTTTAAGATAAATCAATGGATAGTTATCATCAGTGTAATTAATCATGACAAAGCTTAATTGCATGCTATTAGTTCCTTTTCCTAATTAGAAAAGTACCAAGTAGATATACATCCTCTATGTATTCACATTCAACCACATACTTAGCATCAATTAAAGCTTGTTGTGCCATAGTTACCCACTTACCTATGGGAATTAATACACTTGAATTTCATCATAGTAGGAAAGTAGGGAGTGATCTTAATTAGATCTCAGAATGTATATTGATAGTCTACCTTGCTTTATTTTCACCTTCCCATATGTACCAATAACTATCAGAATTGACAACCAAAATCCTAAACATGTGTCAAACGAATAATCTCAAAAATGGTGTCATTTATATTACAATGCCATCTTGACTAAATTTAGTAGCATTTCATCTCCACCAAATTCCATTGGAGCCTTCAAAATATTCCAGGTGGCACTTGCCCACTAAAAATACGAGACACAAGTGGGCCCTTCACAAGATGGCAAGGAGTGGTCAGGATTGACCCACATCACCCACCATTGACCATTGATCTCCTTCCTTATGAAGTAATTCCTGTCTCCAAAGTATAGTGGATCCCTCCATGGGGTGACAGATGTCGTCTTTCCTACCAGCCCATGTCATTATTTTAATGAAGAAAGAAAACAAATGGGTGCATGAGGAATGACCAAGATGTGTCCACATCATTCAACGACCATCATTGATTTCCATTTGATATCATTCGCTAATCACTAAGAGACATCAGGCCCGCCATGTAAAGGTTACATGTGTATAATTCTCGCTAGCCCATGCAATCACTTTACCTTAATGCACAAGATAGATGAGCGCACGGGGAATGGTCTTGATGAAAACACATGTTGCAGTGCCCACCATTAATCCATCTCCACGCTACACATGTTGGCCCTTTGGAAGTAATGGTCCCACTGCCTGACATGACACATGGCAATCGCCTGTTAACTTGTTCAAATTTTTTAATGAACAATATAATGAAATGGGTGTGCAGGGAATAACCAAGATTCATCTGCAATGATCGAACAGTCATCTTAAAACTATAATCTGTACATGCCACAAATGGGTATGTGCAGGATCATCATGGAAAAAATAGGCCCTTAAGTGGCAAAAAAATCAAAAAAATTAGAGTTAGGCAACTTGACGTAAAAAATTGAATAAGTTATCTATATTATTTCAAAAATATGTAGCAATATAATCTGTAGAAAATTGAATGTAGTTTCTAAACTACTAGGTTTTTCTAAAAAAAGAAAAAATCTATTTGGTGAAAATTTGAAATTTCAACAATAGTACTTAAATTTCAGGGAAAAAAAGAAGTAGGTGTCTATCGACCACCTAACCATAAAATGATGTATTTTTATAAGATTTTTAGACATAAGTAGAGGACTCATGTCCCAGATGTGATACATATTTTTTTGTAATTTTTTTTCCAAGTAAATAATTAATTAATTTTATTACAAATTTTAAAAATATAAAAAATCATATGTCTAACCACCTTAACTTGGTCAAAACTTCATGAAATTCAATTTTTATTTTTTGTAATCTATAGTATGTGTAACATAGGAATGTGACGCATGTTTTGGATTCAAAAATGTGATACTATTTGAAAGTTATAGATTTTTTCAATTAGTCTATCAATCAGGACTTTAGTCATAATTTGAATAGAAAATGAATAATAATTACTTATTAAATTCAAAGTAAAGCATAATTTATATTGGTGGAAAGTTGAGAATCTCCTTTAAAAACCCTTTTCGTTTCATCAATTTTGGGTAAAAAAGAAGTCATCAACCACATACCCATCATATTTCCACTTTTTGGCCCACCATGATCCTGGACATACCCAAATGTTAATTTTTTAGAAGGGGCCCACTACTAGGCTAATGGGAACTTGACCCTTAGGAAAGAAGACTTAAGACTTAAGTCACTTAAAATGAAAATCAAGCTCGATCATAGGAAATTTTGAACAATGAAAAAGCTTTTGGGAACCGACAAACCTAAACTCAATGGGCCAATGAAAACATCAATTTCAATGGCATAAGAGGAAACTTTAATAACTGGATACTAGGAGCAACAATTCAATGTAAAATCAGAACAACCAAGGTTTTTTGGACTCATAGGTCAATTGTGAGGGGTTTTGGCAACATAAACCCAAAAACAATGATGAGGAACATAACCCTAAGCCAAAAATGAGGGTCCAAGCCAAATATGCAAGCTTTTAAGATGGAATCCAATTTTTTTTTTTTTGAGGGGTTCCATCAGTGGCTCCTATTGGGGACACATGCCTCTCGCAAGAATGGGGAGATCCCAGAATCATGGGTGAAGCAGACCAAGCACAAAAAACAAAACTAGCACAACCAACATATATATAGTTTTTACATAGGTCATAAGGACCTAAACCGAGAGATCCAATCTCCATCTTGTTTGAAGCCTTTACTTGAGGTGAAAATTTTTAGTATGCACCCTACAATCTAACCAGGCTTCCACTTTACTTGGTGGCCCCAAGCCACTAAACTTTGGGTTGATACTTGCCCCTGTCAAAGACCAACCTATTGAAAGATCTTATTTTCCTCCATCCACTTTTACCTCTACCATACCATTGCAACAAGTATAACCCTCCTCTTACAAGCAGAAATATGTGGTTACCACTGGAATTTGCATGACTACAATCATTGCCATTAACATTTTTCACAACCCTTTTGAGAATATTATTGCTAATGTAATCTTTGTTATTCTACATTGTATAATTAGGCGTAAAATAAAAAATTTCATCATCACATGATACATATTCATATTGAAAATAACATTCTTTGCTATGTATTTTATCATCATGATCCATAAAAATACCTCCCATTTGAATTGGGAACTAAAAGTATTCATACTCCTCCAAGTAGTTGGCATCATGATACTCATCCCTAACTACAAAATCAATATCAAATGTAAAATAGTCATATTTAACACCCTCCAAAAGCTCATCAATGTGTTACTTTGTTTTCTCAAGACCATATTCTAACCCTTTATCAAATGCACCATCAAAGGTCTCAACAAAAATTGGATTATCTCTACACCAATAAGGATCATCATTTCTCATTTCTAGTGAAGATGGAGGCTTATCAAACAAGTGATTTTCTACTACATTCATTGCTATTATAAAAGCCTCCTTAACATGAAGATCTAAATCTTCCATATCATCATTGTATTCAAAATCATCATAATCACTAGAAGAGAATGTAGATAGATTTTCAACTTCATTCACATCATCTATAGTTAAAATTTTTGACTCACACTTTGAAAACTCTTCACAAGAAGAAAGTTGTTCCTTCTCAAAAAAACACGTGTTTCCATCATTATCATCATATTTCCCATTTGCAGAAAATAATTCAATCTCTTCTTTATGTGGAAAATCATTACTATCAGAGGAGTGATCATACTTAATGCCAACATCATTACTATAGTAAGAGGAATCATCAACATTGCAACTGTGTTCAGAATTTTCAAACTAAATTCCCAATCTTAAGTCTTCCATGGGAGCATAGGTACTTGAATCTTCAAAAGAGTCAAGTCCACACATTTCATTTGCTTCACTGAGGCATGCATTTTCAACCTTGATTCTTCTCTCCTCTTCTTTACAAGATATCTCATTTCTTAACTCATGTGGAGCAATAGAATCATTATCATCATAGGTTGAAAATATGATAGTTTCCTAATGATCATCTCTAATCTTTTCAAAAAGAGAAAAGTACACACACTTGGTGAAGCTCAACAGGTTTCAACTCCTTTGGTAGAGAACTCAAACCTGTTTCATAAGATTCATAAAAAAATAGTGTATTCTGAATTTTTAGATCTGTGACATTTAGGAATTGAAGATAGAGTACCCATAAACCTTGCATAGAGATCGTATGATGATTCTCTTTCATTTCTTCTTATGCAAGAAAGGACTTGAATAGAGACTATAGGATCACAAATGCATGTGACTTCTTGACCATTTTTTTGTGGCTCTATGTCATCCCTATTATGGAATGATGTGCAACCTAAAACAATAGGGGTGTAGGTGCTTTTACATTCATATTTAATTTTTTCCTTACACCTTTCATCAACATTTGGTGTCTCAAGGTAGCAAATTTTTTTATTCAAGTAACTCCTTTGCATCCCATACTTCTGGTTGTTTTCAATGTTGATGGCTATACCATAGGCTTGATGCAAGGTTTTAGGATCCTTATCTCTTAGCAAATAGCTCATCTTACTATCAAAAGATCCCAAATAAATAACCAAACACACTACATCACTTAGTCTCAAAACCTTAAGAATATCCCTTAATGCTTTAGCAGATCTTTAGCTAATGCTAGAACCAAATCATCCTCTTCTCTATCAATTCTCCTAAAATTATTGATTATATAACTAGCATTGATTCTTTCACCAAATTTCTCTATGAAGACTACTTTGAACTCACTCCAAGATTAAACAGATCAGGTTGGTAAGTTAGAGAACCAATACCTTACGTCTCCTTTCAAAGACTAAACAAATAGTCTCATTATTACATCCTCATGATCTACCTCATAGTCATCCATTAAATTGTTGAGCTCTTGTAGATGCTTATTAGTTGACTCACTCTTTGTACCACTAAATTTTGGTAGCTTATTTATGATTTCAGGTGGAATAACATTTGGGTAGCCATTAATTCCACTGAAATTGATGGCTCTATATCTTTCAGAGTTTAAACTTCTCTTACATTATGACTGGAGCTGATTACAAACCATGGTTGCAATAGGAACCATACAAGGATGTATATATTGATTATATACTTTCTTACACCCTTAGAAGCCTTTTCACATCAATATTATAGTTACAAAGGGTACTTCAAAGTTCTTTTACAACATAATATTAAGCTTTTATAATGCAGATTTCTATCTCAATTTGCTTAAGACCTTATAAATGAATTTCTGCAAGGATTTTTTATACTTCACCTCATAATAGATGTTACAATATAATAATATAGAAGTATGCAAAACAATCACTACTATTCCCTTTCTTATTACTTATTGACTCAATAGGGAAACAAATTCTTCATGACTTTGAAATATGGCCTTCATATATGGATGTAGCCTTCTTGAAAACCAAAATATGGAGAATACCTCAATATCTTGCAACTGTTGTAGATATTTTCTTCGTCACTGGAAATATTATAGATCTAAAACTTTCTTCACATCTTCAACAGTCTCTTTAGAAAGAGTCACCACCTCTCTTCACATAGGATTGAACTTCAAGGAATATAAAGCTCCTTGAAATATGATTTTCCTTCTCAGTCTTCTCCCATATTAAAGTTACACATAAATTATTCAAAATTGCTAGAACAAAATCACTTCCAGGTCTCAAAACTTCAATATCTAAACCAAATGTTTAGATTTACCAAATTCTTAACTCTTAAGGCTAGATGATCTTCTATTAGAATTTTCTCAAGTCCTCCCCAGTGGAGTAACCATTTTTGTTGGTGACTCAGATGGGAAAATAGGATTCAATAATTGTCAACCTCATGTTACAAATAATTGTTCAAGATTTTTAATGACCCTTTGATAAGATAATCTACATCCAAACTTCTGAGTGCATCCCCATCGAAGTTTCCATTTTTATTGATGATTTTTCCAGTAGAACCTTGAAATTCTCTAAAGGGTAGCCAACCCTTACAGTTAACAATCTTCAAGGCTAGTGATGAACACAAAGAGTAAAGGATTTTAAGGTCTTTACTCCTACACTTTAGGCTTTGTGGTACCTATGAGGGTGTTTCTTATTGTGTTTAAGTGGGGTATGTCTAGTTTGTAACACATTTATACACATATTGAATCCTATTTATTGCAAATAAACACAATTTACTAAAGATTTGGCAGACCTTTGAGCAAATGATTATCTATTTGCTAGGAATCAGAGGTATTTCAAACCCATAAATTATAATTGAAAATATTTTTAAATGAATGTTGTTCTCATTTTAAATCCATGGCTAGGTATCCCAATAGCTCATTTTCATGCAAGATTATCTAACAAATAGACCAGTGCTTCATCAATTGGGAAAATGGAATCAAATATGCAAGAAATAGTAATATATAAGCTATTCAATTTAGAAATTGGTGGACTATTTCCATAGTGCTTTGCAACACGAAAACTCATAGTGCTTGAAACATAACTTCTTACCAGATCTTATGCAATTTCTTACAAATCTACAACCATCTTCTAGCATTTAATTATATCTTTGAGTTAAAGAAAAATAAAATTGATAAATTCAATTAAAAAATTGAAGATAAACGAGAATAGCATTGATATTTTCATTTATAACTTGGAAGAAGGATACATAGGAGAGTATTAATTTCTGAACTATCTTTTGTTTTGATATCCATAGCTTCTAATAAAACTAATTTTAAGACTATTACATATAGGATTCATACCCAAGACAATCTAATGTTCTATTCATTCATATTTTCTACAAAATACCTTTTCTAAGCTTAGCTTTTCACCTATACCATGTTGAGACCTAAAATTTTGACAACTATAATGAGCCCTAAAATCCATTTTATAGAACAAGGGAGCAACAAGAATCAAGCTCAATTACATTCACATCTCATTTCATTTCAAGATAATTTGTACCAAAATTTGAGACGTTCCTTAGTTAGTTACATGTAATCATTACAGAATATGGAAGAGTAAAAGACTGAACACCACATCCTTTGAATGAAGACCTACCAACCCTTTAAAATCCAAAGTTTGTTACTACAGTAGCATTGAATCACCTTGTCCTTGTTGAGAAAAGAAGATTTTCCACTCATAGCACAAGAATTTTTTTTTATAGAACCTAGAAAAAGAATACTTGTCATCAAAGTTAGGAAGTTTCACACTTTTCCAACACACCAGCCTGAGAGATTTCCACATCAATGATAAAAACAACAAACCACAAACATGCTACAAAGGAAAATCCTAATATGGTGGCTATGGTTTCATAAAAAAAAAGTGACAGAGACATCACTCTGAGTCATCAACATCCATGTATGCTCGACAGTGTCTTGTTCATGGTCAAACTGGAGGAACTATCACCCCTTGCTTGTCAGAGTTTTCAGAAGGTACCATATAAAGGGGATAATGGCCACACTCTAGATTAGTGTCACCTCCACTATCTAAAGGGCTATCAAAAACCTCAATGGGAGAATTATGTTTCCCTAAATAAGCCTTCTGATATTTTCACTTTTTCTTTGCCTTCTTTTCATACTCAACCAACTCTTTCCCTTTAAACAAGTGACAAGTTCTTTTGAAAAAGTTTGGCTTCTTAAGTGGTAATTACTCCTTACACCATATTTCTTGAATTTCCTATGTACCCTTCTACCCTTTGGTGTTTCAAGAGCTCCCTATGTTTCAATTTCATCCTCAAGAGAATTTTCCTTAGATTAAAGCAAACTCAATCTCCTCGACCTTGGGACTAGCTTAATAGACTCACCTGACTAACTTATTTTCTCAATAACCAGAACAAGAAGATTCAGAAAACCCTCACCAATTCCGCTCTTGGACCTAACTTAATGTTCAATCTCTAAATGAGAATTCTAAATGAAAAAAATATGGCCATCAGTCCTCATTATATCGAACCATGCAAGCATGCCAACCATTAATACTCAAGAAAAACTTATGCGGGAAAGCTGACAATAGTTTGCTTTGATTTTTAAATCTCAGTTGTTGATCACATTTTAAGATAAATCAACGGATAGTTATCGTTTGCGTAATTAATCATGACAAAGCTTAATTGCATGCTATTAGTTTCTTTTCCTCATAAAAAAATCCCCAATTAGATATACATTAAATCTGTATACACATTCAACCACATACTTAACATCAATTAAAGCTTGTCGTACCATAGTTACCTACTCACCAATGGGAATTAATACACTTGCATTTCGTCACAATAGGATAGTGAGGAGTGATCTTAATTTAATCTTAGAATATCAGTCTATAGTTTTCCTTGCTTTATTTTCACCTCCCCATATGTACCAATAACTATCAGAATTGACGACCGAAATCATGAACACATGCCAAAAGAATAATCTAAAAAATGGTGTCATTTTTATCAAATTTCCATCTTGGTTAAATTTAGTAGCATTACATCTCCACTAGATTCCATTGGAGCCTTCAAAATATTCCACTTGGCACTCACCCGCTTGCTAATTGAAAACATGAGACACAAGTGGGCCCTTCATGGGATGGCAATGAGTAGTTAGGATTGATCCATGTCACCTGCCATCAACCATCAATATCCTTTCTTATGAAGCAACCACTATCTTTGAAGTCTAGTGGATCCCTCCATGGGGTGATAGATGTCATCTTTCCTACTAGCCCATGTGATTATTTTAGTGAAGAAAGAAAACAAACAGGTGTCTTGGGAATGACCAAGATGTGGCCACATCATTGAATGACCACCGTTGATTTCCATCTAATACCATTCACTGATCATCAAGAGAGATCGGGCCCACCATGTATAGGTTACACATGTACAATGCTCACTAGCCTGTGTGATCACTTTACCTCATTGCACAAGACGAATGGGCATGTGTGGAATGGTCCTAATGAAAACACATGTTGCAGTGCCCACTGTTGATCTATCTTCAAGCTGCACATGCTATCCCTTTGGAAGTAATGGTCCCACTACCAGAAATGACACATGGCAACTGCCTGTTAGCCCATTTGATTTTTTTAATGAACAATAAAATAAATTGGGTGTGTAGGGAATGGCCAAGATTCATTTGCAATGATAAAATGGTCATCTTAAAACTACAATTTACACATGCTGCAAATGCTAATTTTTTAAAAGAGGGCCACTACTAGGCTAATGGGAACTTGACCCTTAGGAAAGAATACTTAAGACTTAAGTCACTTAAAATGAAAATGAAGCCCGATCATGGGAAAATTTGAACATTGAAAAAGCTTTTGGTGACTGACAAACCTAAACTCAGGGGGCCAGTGAAAATAATGATTTCAATGGCATAAGAGGCAACTTGAATAACTGGATACTAGGAGCAACAAGTCAATGTAAAATTAGAATGACTAAGGCTTTTTGGACCCATAGGTCAATTGTGAGGGGTTTTGGAAACATAAACCATAAAATAGTGATGAGGAACATAACCCTAAGCCAAAAAAAAGGGTCCAAGCCAAATATGCACACTTTTAAGATGGAATCTAGAAGTGTTTTTGAGGGGTTCCATCAAATTTCATAAAGTCCTATGATTTTTTTAGTATGGTGTCTTGAACTGTGACTATATGGTAGAAGAAACCCTCATTATTATTTTTCCTTTATTTGTGTTTTCCTTAAAGCCTTTAGGGTTAACTCATGTGTAAGTAAGAGGATAATGATAGACTTGGTATAGTTATATTGCCATAAAAAAATCCAAGGAAAGGAGGTTTTGAACTCTTGAGGGGGTAGGTTTGAGATTGTCATGCTATTTGAAGACAATAAATGATAGAAAGGATTCAAATACGAGGTCAAAATGGGAAAGTTTCATTTTATAATAGGTAAATCCTTTCAAAGTCATGAGTATAACAATCCCTATTATGCAATGAGTCTTTGACAAGACTATGGTTTATAATGGCACACTCATTGGTGATTAGGTATCTTCAAGGGACAATTAATTTCACAACAAAAGGAAAGTTTAGTGAAACATTGATTCCTATGTGCAGGGAATAGATGATAGTCAATACAAAGTCAAAAAGGCAGATCATGACAATCATAGCACTATTGTTAAAAGGGAAGAATGATGGTCAATGCTTCCTAAAGAGGGTGACAGTCAAGGTTTGAATGGACAAGAAAGCCTTATGTACTATCATTTATGACTAAGTGCCCTCCATTTGAATCCGCATTTGTGATTATGAGATTTGATTTTCAAATTATTCCCTAGTATGGTATTCAACAAGTCTAAAAGGCAATCTCATGAGGTATGCAAAGGATCATAGGATCATTAACTTGAGGATAGTCACAAGCATTTTGAGGACAAAATATAATTTCATGATAAGCAGGTTATGAGGGGAATAATCATTTTGCATGAACAATCCTAATATTGTCATGGAGATTGATAAGTTTGGATGGTAATATATGGGGAGAGTGTTGTGATCAGTAAGCATACCTCATGCTTTGTGACTATGTTTGTGCTCAAATTGACTTTGGTAAAATTCCCAAGCAAGTGAGGTCAAATTTGTGTATAGAGGTAGTTTCAAGTTTCTTTTCTTAACAAATTCACAGTCAACATGAGTATAGTGCATGAGACCTCAAGTATATAAGGTAATGAAATCGCATTTATTGAACAAGTAGCAAATAGAGTAGTGACAAGAGACAAGAAGGACTTTATTTATTGAACAATTTTGAAAGAGATGCATTTACTGATGCAAAAGGGTAAACCCACAATAGTGGGTTACAATTTTTGACTGAAGAAAAATTAGAAAAATTAGAAATGCTCATCAAAAATTTAAAATGGTTTACCCCTTCTAATGAAGGGGGTTCGAATGAACCACCCCCCTTCTAATGAACCCCCCTTCTAATGAACCCTCCCCCCTTCTAATGAACCCCCTCCCTTCTAATGAACCCCATTTTGCACCATATAAGGGGGGTTCGAATGAAACCCCTTCTAATGAAGGGTTTTGGGTCAATCTTCATTAGAAGGGGTTCCTAATGAACCCTTTTTTCACCTTCCCCTCACCATTTCAAAATTTATGCATTTTTTTGACTATCGAAGCTTGGGAAGGAGGTGCAAATGGAGTCAACTTGATAAACCAAGTTGGATAATTGTAGAGATTGAAACGAGCTTTCCAACAACTATAAATTTAATATATTTTGTTTTTATATTATATTTTATTTTTTAGTTTTACTGAACATAGGTTTTTCACTGAACATCAAGTTTAGTGAAAAATCATTGTGGAAAAATATTAAATTTGAGAATTTTTTTTTTGAAAAATATATACGCCCTAGGTATTGGTGTCCTCATTCTAACAAAAAAAATAAAATTGAATTTCAATACATACCAAAAAAGTTATGCGTGCCGAAGTGCACCTATGTCTAAACTGTAAATTTTTTGACTTCAAAACTTAATTAAAAAAAAAAAATTCAACAAAATGTTATAAAACAAAATGAAACCAATAGATACCAGTGTTAGCAACCTAAATTAAAAAGAATCAAAATTTTATCCTTTGTAGAAAAAAAGTTATGCATGTCGAAGTACACATCACTTTTAAAAAATGTTGTTTACTATTAAAAACTAGTTATCAAAGGAGAGGCAAAAAAACAATTTAATTCCAATTTTTTTTAAAAAATATATTTAAAATCTACAGAAAATCTCACAAATCACTAGTTTACATCATTTTTCAAATTCCTAATAGTTTCCTACTATAGGTGTCGAGAAAGTGAAGTTTTTTTTGAAAATGTTGATTTCAGTGTCAAGTTTGGCCAAAAAGTGTAACCCATTATTGTGGGATGATCCAAAAAACAATCAATACAATAAGAAAATCCTCAATTTTTAGAAGGATAATGACCTATGTCAAAAGATTGGAAAAAGGCATAGTGGGAAGTACCTTCTAAGCACACTCTATAATGTTCAATCCATCAAGGAACAATTAAAGGTTGGATTAAGGAGTCTATGAGAGGTGTTCATAGAAGATAGTTATCATTCATTCAAGAGTCTCCAAGTTAGGAGAAAGGGAAAAGTTCATCCAGACCTAATATAGATGATAGTAATCTATAGGGCAGTCAATCAAGGGTTCCACATGATAGTCAATAGATTTTATGAAGCTGTGTATTAACAGTCAAAAGGTAGTTCCATTATTAAGGGGTAGATTTCAAGTATATTATAGTCTTGTGCAAGGAAAGATTGACAATCAATATTATGCAAATGAAGGAAAATCTATTCCTAATAAAGGACAACTACTATGCAAAATTCAAGTATTATGTACAAGACCAAAAGCATTTAAAAGGGAAGTACAAAACCAAGAAGCAATTAACTCAATGTAAATACTAGAGATTTAGGTCACATTCAATAGAGAATGTGAAGGCATGATGAGGAACAATGATCCACATAGTATTTATCATGCATTCATGTGGCAAAGGAATATATGTCATTTCAAAAGGAAAAGAAGAGCTTCACTTAGAGAGTAGCTATAAACAGGAAATGTATACATGAAGAAATATTGGAGTCATAAAGACAATCCTTATGCTCACTCAAAAAAGGTTGTGACAGTCACAATTTCAAGGAATACAAGACTTCATTATTTGAAAAGGGTGGACTAAGAAAAATGAAAGAAAGAAACACAATACATGGGCAGCAAATGTAAAGGATAGTCCTTAATCAAGTCAAAGGAAAAATGCATAGATCATGAACAAAGGACTGTCAAATGACAATGGGGAATAAATATATCATAGCCATCAAGCAAATGTACATGAAAAAAGGTCAAGAAAATCATAAGCATGGATGAATATTTTATAAAGAGGATCAATATCATGCTAAAGAGAAACAATATCTCATGTTAAAGGTGCATCAAATATAGTTATAAAAGAGTAGGAAATATGAGTGTTAGAAGTGCAGAAGTTTCAAACCATAAAGAGAAGAAAATAATTGATAAAATGAACAACAAATTTTAGAATTAAAGTACATAAAATTTCAAAGGTAAATGAGCAGCAAACTCAAAGAAAGAAGCAGAAATTTTATTGGAATAAAGAGGAGCAGTTTCATAGCAAAAAAATATTTTGATAGTCATACATTCATGGACAGTTTCAAACCATAAAGAGTAGAAAAAAATGGTGGTCAAAGGGCAGTCAAAGAACAGAAAGAATAACCAATAAAGAGAAGTTGCAAGGACATTCAAGTGTCATTTCAAAAGAGTAGTCCTAGGCCATGCAATAGGTATAATAAGGGTATCAAACTTTGAAGGTAAGTAACAATCCCTCATTTTCTAATGAGGGCCTAGCAAGGTTAGACAATATATGATAGTCCATAATAGATAAATGATGGAAGCCATTATAAAACACCCTGATAGCCATGCCTTGAAAAGGATAGTATTTGATAGTGAGGGGTAGAAAGAGTAAATGAAGCTAATGCAATCATTGTCATGATGGCCACGTATAAGCTATTTATGAACTTTCATAGGTTAAATGGAAAGAGTGGTTGCAAGACACATTACAAGTGGCAAAATCCTTCACAAATCAAGACACATAGTGAATACAAGGATATCCATAAGATAGGACATTCAAGCCAAGGTTTGAGCTTGAAATTTTTAATGTTAAGGAGGGTATTGAAACCATGCACCTGACATATTAAAAAAAAAGTAGCTTCCCACTATTTGATACAAAATGGATGTTAGATATAGAAGGTGTCAATATGTTAGCAGTCATGTGCCATGAAGATTAAAAATATACCAAATTCTACAAAGGATCATAACAAAAAGTTTAAAAATATCCTCCACTTAATGTTGTCATGCTAAATTAAGACAAATAGTCATGCACTATCAACGCCATGCAATATGGCATATAATTGAAAAAATAGGAATGACAGATAGGAATCAACAAGTCACCTATGTTCCTTGATTTTGAGCATTGCATGAGCAACTTCTAGGAAAACTACAAGGCAATATATCATGGTGATCTTATTTCCTTAGCAAAGGAGTGTTGAACATCATAAATCTGCAAAGAGAAAAAATATGTTCAATATGTAATGAATAGCTTTTAGAAAAATTCACTATAGATGTGGTCCAACATCAAATGATAAATGTACTAAACTATTAAGCTAAGTTCAAAGTTGACTCAATGCAATCATAACTGTAAAGTGTAAAATTAACAAAACATCAACTATCATAAGTAAAAGCATGCTCTAGTTCAAGAAAGCTACAATCTCATCTTGGAACCATTAAATTCATTCATAAAGATGACAAAATATCTTAAAATTTTACATTGTAAATTATAAAATGAAAATGTTATATTAGGAGTCAGGACAATTTGTTGTATCAACTATATTCAATTCCACCAGCTACACTAAAATATTTAAACTTTTCATACACTTGACAAAGAGTTCTTATAAGAATAGATTGAACTAACTTGGAAAATATTTGAAGGGTTTCTTCCATCCCATACAGAGTAAGTATGCCATCCTATACAACCTATGTTATTTTTGGAATGTGATAATTTTTATTATTACTTATTGTCGTGGTTTCTTATCTTGATTGCATAACAAGTCAAAAAACACATGGATTATAGAATAGCTATTTGACACAAACAAGAAATGAAATCAGCCTTAAAATTTTCATCATAACGGTCATAAGTATAATAGTGTTGTCACATAGTTAGCAAAGCCATTTATTCTTAGTAGACATGGTCATTATATCTCAAAGCCTAAACACAAGATAATAACATTCTTTTCCTTTGGATATTAGTTCTATGTTGTCTTGCTCTTCTCCCAAACCTCCACAATCTGATCTTTGACTTATGTTTCATCAAACCTCAAGAATGTGGACCTTGGTACCTCTACATCTGACTCACCTGAGCTACTACATTACATTCCTTAGATCTATGATCCTCCCTCACAAGAAACATTGTCTATCTGGTATTACATACCTATAAACCTTAGAAACAACTAGTAATACTATTTTTTAAGATGGAGGCAATTTTATCTCATCTATCTCAATACAACAATAGTTGCAGATGATCCTCAGATGTAAAAGTACTAGACATAGATTTAGTCCTTCATTTTTTCACTCTTAAATTTAAAAAAGATATTATTTATGGATACAATAAGCAAGCATTCTAAATTAGTGCAAAAATGTAACCCAAATTTTTCAAGATGTGTAGAAAAAAGTAGATCAAGCACAACAACCCTATAAGAATTTTGTCATCATGATTTTTGCTCTAATTTTTACTTAAATAGTTACTTTCATGTTTAACCTCTCAAATCACATGGTGAAATATTGAGCATATTTCTAGTTGAAAATATTACCTACAAACCGAATTCTATTTTTTCTCAAAAAGAAAAAAATTAAAATAATGTATATTAAACTACACACAAGAATCTAATTTTATGGAAAATGAAAAAATTGATGAGAAAAAGTACTTACAGTGCATCCTTATAGCATCACACATGCTCACTTGAAACCTCTCGCATCATTCCTGGCCTTCACATGTAACACCACATCGATACCTAGAGAGCTTTTGGCAGGTTTTTTTAACATTTCAAGCAAAGTAGCCTTTTTCTAGTTGCATAGAAAGTGTATCTGGTTTCCCATGAACAACATTACCATCTTGAGAAGCTCATACCCTAAAATTCAAAGAAATCAAATAATGAAAATGTTCAAATGGTGGGGTCGTGGAAACCATTATCACCTTCAATGTTGATGACTTCAAATAACACAAATCTTCAAATGACAGAGGGGCATAAACCATTATCCCCTCGTAGGAAACTCAGAAGCTCTACCTATGCTCTTTCTAGTGGTCATACAAAATTTTTAATATTTTATTGAAGCTTTCTATGTTTATTTTGTAGCCACCACCAAAAGATTTTGAGTGTTTTGAGCCCCCATTTGTAGCTTCTACCATTTTTACATAGCTTCAAACCCCAATGCACAATACTATATGAATCTAGGGTTTGGAAATTTAAAAGAAAGGATTTAGAAAACCATATAAACCTAGGTTTTGTGGAGCTTAATATGGACCAAAAAGAATAAAAACAAAGAACATAGTTCTAAAATATGATTTGATTGAAGAACTTACTGATTAGTGGTTAGCTAATTCTAGTCCTATAAGGATTTTCTTTAAGGGTCTGCAGTTTTTCTTCTTTTTCAAAGATCTCTAAGTGTTTACACAAATTTCCAAGTGATTTTTGTGACAAAAAAACCAAGTGAATGCTCCCTCTCATTCTTCTATTCTATAATATACTAGTTATTTTTAATGTTACCAATTTAGAAGCAAAAGGATGGACCAAAAAATCTTAGTGTTGTCCAAATTGTGGAAGAGCGGAAACCAATAGCGGTGGGTAAACCAACAAAAAAGGACAAAAAATAGCCAAAAAAATGTCTTGTCATCAACCTTTTTAAGAAAATTAAAAAATTAAAAATATAATTTAATCATTAAATATATATTTAAGACAAAATTAATATTTTGTCTTAAATTAATGTCCTAAATCCCCCCTCTATGTAGTAGTGTATCCTTAATTTCTTGAAAATTAAACATTACAAGCTAACATTGAAATTTGAATTTTGAGACAATAAAATACCACCAAAAACATATTTTAAATTTAGGTTCAAAGGCCTAGGGAGGACCCATTCACCCATGGTCGAATGGGTCCCAAGTCCCTATTCCTGGAACCCACATTGCTCAAGGTAAAGTATTATGTGTTGGCATTAACTATTGTCATGTTTTCCATTTGAAAAATTTAATTAATTTAAGCTTTTTGATGTAAAATAGGATTATTAAGGAAAAATTAAGTCCAATTTAATTAAGGGGACCTAAAAAAAATGTAAAGGAGTACATTTTCCTACACTATATTTATCCCCCACTTTAGTGAGAGGATGACCTTGCGTCAAACTCCCACTAAAGTAGAAAATCAAGAGAGGTCTAATTGTACAACTATTGGAAAGAATATGATGACAAAGTTCAAGGAGGATGATCAAGCCCCCAAGATCTAAGATCTCATGGAAAAATAACAAAGGAAAAAGGAGACACATACCTTTGTTAAATATGTTGTAGCAATAACAAGATACTCAATCATACAATGTCAGAGACTAAAAGAAAGAAAAATAAAAAAGGGGTGGATCAAGCCTCGACTATTTGTCCAACTTGATGTGGATCAAGCCTTAGTTGTTTATCCAAAAAAAAATTCAAGTGAAACCCATTGTCCACTATGCAAAAAATAATGCGCTCATGTGAGGTTAGTGAAATCTACTGTCCACTAGGTGACCCCCAAGAAGTGGCTAGATAATCATACCAAAGTTATACCTCGTGATAACTTTGATAAGGCACCACAAAGATGGTCACAAGGCTACCAAGTTGTGTTATGCTAGGAACTCGTGAAAAGGCTCCACTAGCAAGCAAGTTATGTTATGCTTGGTGGCCTTGATACATGAAATAGGATATTCAAAGGGGTTTTGCTTAGTTCATGAAAGGTCTCACCTTAGGGAACATTGTGCCTATTGTCTCCAAGAGAGGACTAGTGAATATAAAATATTCACAACTTAGGTAATACAATCCACAACATCACCACTAAGAGGAATATCATATGCTCATAAAGGTCACAATCTAGAAGGACATCAACCACAATGTAACCAAGAAGAAGACACATTGCATGGAATAAGAATACTACACTAAGAAACATAAGTTATAGTCAAAATTATCAAAATTATAATGCCAATGTATGCCCCCACTTTAAAGAAATTGCTAAACATCATGTTGTGAGAAATTTCTTTAAAGTAGAAAATGATAAATGCTAAAGAATATACAAGACATGAGAGCTTATTTGGAAAGCCCTATACCAAGAATATGTTTCCAAGTAAAGCTATGTCATGAAAAAGGGGTTGCTCCCAAATGAAATCCCAAACACATAAGGGATCCATAGATTTAGGTCAATGTATGCCTTTGCTACAATGTTATTATAGATCTCATAAATGTCATCATTCCCCAAATACTCATAGAATAGGAAGAATGACACATAAAGAGTGAAAAAAAATAAAAATTGGGTCAACATGGAAGAGACCTAAAAGTCTCAATGCCTTGCATCATTCCCAAAAGGAAAATACAAGAGAAAATAAAAGATAAAAGGTTTATGACATATAGAAGAATGTAGGTACAAATAGAAGAATGAACATAAAGAAATGTCAAACAAAATGATATGATAGATCATATTATGCACATGTAATCACACAAAGCACATGAAAAGAAGACAAATAAAAGACTAGTAAAGAACATGTGATTCAACCTATAGCAGGTCATCTACATCCCAACCTTGTTCATCATATGCGAAAGGTAGATAAATCTAAGCCAAAGGGAAAATGACCAATGTTGTACTAGGAATATCACCAAGTTCAACACCGGGTGAGTAACTAATTTTTTGGAGGATCGCTACAATTGATATCATCTTGTAATGGCTTGAATTTTCACCCCTTGCAAATTCTCCATTTACATACACCCCTTACCAAGTAGAAAACATGATCTAGATGATGTATATTCGACATCCACTTCCATTTTCAATCCACTTGGCAGCTCATTTATGTGTCAGTGGGTGAATTTCTATTAGGGATGCTAGCACGTGGCATGCTTCCATTCTGATAAGATTCCTACCTTTGGAATCCATAGAGGCATTACACTCCTCCATTGGATACAAAGTGCAATGTTTGCTACTTTTTGAACCAACTTCAAATATATTTTTACCTCCTGTAGTCATTCAAATTAACTATTCTTCCATTCAATCTAGTTGCTTCACAATTCTTTAATCTTGGACAAACTTCTTGATCAATCACACTCACTTTCAGCTCCTTCACGCTTCATCACCACAATTGTAGCTGCAAGTTTTTTCTTTGTAGGGTCCTCCTCTTCATTGTTGTGGCAGTGTTGACCTTGGAGAGATTGGAAGCTCACATCATCCTACATTTTCCTTGAGTACATGTGGTTGAGAAGGTGATATCAATCCATTTCCATCTACATTTACATTATCTACTTGCATAATAACATATTGTCATTTGAGTATTGCTTGGTATTTCCATTCCTATAGCTTCTTTATCATCTTTCTACAATTGTTTCTATTTGGCTCTCCATGTAGGTATAAACACTAAAGCATTAAGTGCATAGATCTATGACATAAAAAAGGCTTCTTAAGATGCCACTTTTTTTCTAAAATCAGAAAAATTTGATTTGCACAAGAAAATGAAGATAGTTACGCTCAAAATTTCAAGATGCATAAAGAACAAGAGTTGCAATACTCAGAGTCTAGTTTCTAAGATACTAATTATTTTTGAAATTAATGAAGATTAAGGGTCTCAAAAAGGGGGGAACACAAAATAGGTTTTTTTTTAAAAAAAAAAATAGTATAGCATCTAAGGGCCCCCCTTTTTGATTAACTTTTTTTTAGAATTTCAAAAATATGAATGATGAGAAATTAGCTAACACCATGTAGTTTATCATCATTCTTTTGGATTTTTTTTAATGAATATAATATTTTATGAATTTTCAAATTGTACACATCCTAAAAAGCTAAAATTTGAGTGTGCTACCCCCTAAATTTTTTGAAAACTAATCAAAAATTGATTTCTTTTCATCACGTGTAGAATGGAGTCTATTTTAAAAAATGTAATTTGTTTCACGTTTTGATGAATGAGTAAAAGTCTATCCTAAATCTAGCACATTTTGGTTTTTGACCAAAAATGGAGGCATTTACAAGATAATTTATGGATCAAAACCTTAACTAAATCAAAACGAAAAAGGAATAATATATTTAGATAGCTAAGACAGAGGTTAACGTAATCATGGTTTTTTTATAAACTTGCATTGAAAGACATGCAAATGTGACAATGAGCAATGCAAAAATAAACATGAGGAAATTTGTCAAATCCTGTGCATTCACTCGTCCAAAGTAGCTCATTTGGTGACTTCCAAGTTTGGCGTGCACTGAATGTGATGTGTCATTTGGCAAGCAAAAAGTTTGGCACTTGCCAAATGAACTTCTTTGAACAAAATATAACTTTCCCCTCTCTTTGGTCAACCACTTTGATAGCATTAAGAGTGCATGTTTTAT
>VDFB02105785.1:22987445-23064443 GCA_007258455.2 Sequoia sempervirens
GAATGTAGCTCCAACATTTATCAATCCGAACGACATCCTTCTATAAGAAAAAGTTCCCCAATTCATGGTGAAAGTTGTTTTCATCCGATCTTCCCTTGCGAACATTACTTGATTGTATCCAGAGAATCCGTCCAAAAATGACATCATTTGTGAACTGTTGACTATTTGTAGCACTTCTTTGAGTGAGGGTAGTGGATAATTTTCTTTATTAGATTCCTTTTTGAGATTCCAAAAATCTACACAGTCGTATATCTCCATTTTTCTTTCTTACATGGACCAAGTTCTCCACCCAAGTAGAATGTATGATAGGAAAAATTATTTTAGCTAATAAAATTTTTTGGACATCCTTTTGAATTAAAGGTTCTAAGAGTGCATTTACTGGCCACTTTTTCTACCAGAAAGGCTTTGCATCAGGCTTTAATGGTATCATATGATTAATGATGGAAGTTTCTTAAGTATTCAAATCTTCCTATGTCCAAGCTATAACCTTCCAATAATATTTAATTTCTTGATCAATATTTATTTTCTCTTCTTTAGTACAAACCTTTCATATGAGCACATTCTTAGGATCCTCTTTAGTATGCAAATTGTATAATTCAAATTGTCCTCTGTCACTTTGAGGAAAATCTTTTTGTCTGACTATTTGATCAATGTCGAGTAATTGTTCTAACTCAATTATTCCTTTTAGAATACTATTATATTTGGATTGAGCTAATTCTTCATCTTGAAGTTCACCATCAAGGTGATCTATCTCTATGATTACTTGTGCTTCAAAAATACTAGAAGTAGTGATGAATTCCAATATATGTCAGTCATCTTTGAATACCTACAAATTAGTGACATTATCAGGAACCAAAGGTAGCTGCACCAACTCGACTGTAAATATTTTGAAAATCAAAGGTATTTAGAGGCTCTAGAGTATTGACTGTAGTAGCAAAAGAATTGGCTCTTTGATTAAATATTCTTGGGATATGAGTAATGTTGAATGCGTCAAAATATTATATTAAATACCATACTTTGTGTTGATAATTGGACAATTTCTTGTAGTGGAAGATATATTGCATTCAAACTTGTCTAACCACTAATTTTGAATCATTGAACACTTTAAGGATTTTGAATTTCTTCTTAATTGCGAGGATCAGGCTATGCATAAGGGCTTCATATTCTTCCAAATTGTTGGTACATTGAAATTTCAATCAATATAAGGTGAGAAAAGATTTAACTTGTGGGTTGATAAGTTCAACTCTGATTCCAATCCCTTGTTTTTATTTGGATCCATCAAATTTAAGAATCCATGCTTGATCATTTGTAGCTTGTACTTTACCATTCTTTGGTATCGTTGAATTAATATTTTAAGTCTGTATGACCTAAGCTCTATCTTTATGCATTCCTTATTCAAATCCTTTGACCTTATCATGTTGTAGACAGTGCTAGTTCTCGATTCTATGAATTATCTACAAACACATCATACAGTTGTTTTATGAGTGTGCAACATTATGTAACCTACACCAATCCTGCAATAACAAAAAATTTAGTGAAATTTTTGTTTTATCACTCTCTTGAGCTTTTGCAATAATATTCTTCTAAAATTTATGATAAGGACTATTCTCTTCTTCAAAAGAATCACAATCTAATTCAATTAGAACATCTATTCCAAGATTCAATTGATTAGGTTTCTTAGCATCACACATAAATACTTCTTCTATTTTAACTCCCAATCTTCATATTTTGTAAACTCCTAGTTCTACATCAATGTATAGAACTTCATTTCTCTGACTATAATTAGTGACCATGTATTTCATGTGTGGTTCTCTTTCAATTCTGATATGGTTAGGAAATCACATCCATGGTAATCACATATGTGAGAAATCAGTAGCCATATATCCATACACGGTTTTAGACCAATCTCTACTCAAAAGCATACCATAAGTATCAAGTATCTCAACAACTTAAGTGTCTATATAAAATTGGATTCAAGGGTCTAAGGAAAATTGCATGTGAATATTAGTCAACTCTTTGACTACATTTACTTCTGTTTAATCAAGTTAAGTTACCTTCTTTAAAGAACTTGGAGTTAACCCTAGTGTTTGACATATGGATAAAGGCATCACATTAGTAGACATTCCAAAGTCTACTAAACAATTATGAATATTTTTACCGAATATTCTCAAAGTGAGTAAAAATGGTAGAGCCTCTAATTTTCCTTTGTAAAAGGCTACTTACACATCTACTATGGGAATAATGTTCTTATCTTTTGTTTTAGCTTGACTATCTTTCACTTGAGTGTCCTTAAACTTTCCTTCTTTTGGAAACTATTGTAGAGTATTTAAGAAAGCTTTCTTGATCATAGGTGTTTTGAGCAATTCTCATAGAGAGAGACTAATCTTTATTTTTTATTTCCTCTGCTAAATAATTAATCAAATTATTTTGGTCAGCATATCTATCTTTTCACCTTTTGAAGAATTTGATGAATTGTAATGAGAGGCTACCTTGGGTAACCTTGGGTTATTGCTTGATTTATCATTAGGTGGATTATTAAAGTTATTAGGAAGGATATACGTTGTTAATGGCCCATTGAATTTACCTCCACTATTGGCATTATTCCTCATGTTGTAATTATGTCCTTTATGATATTGTTGAAAGGAAGAATTTTGTCAATTTCTTTTTGAGGTTCATTTTCATCTTGATAGGGAAAAGTATATGTTTCTAGAGTCATACTTGAATTATCTCCCTCATATTCATGAGTGTGACTTGTGATGACAATAGGTGGTTTGAAACATTCATAACTTTCAAGGACTAAAGCAGAGTCATATCCTACCGAGACTAACTCATTTCCCTTAGGAGGATGAGAGTCACAATGTTCATTATAATGTGTACCAGCTAGAAAAATGTCTGAAGCAATTTTGAACTATGAAAAGTCTACTTCAGAATGAACATTTGTATTATGAATTCTACACCAATTATTCATTGTAAGATCAACTAAATTCACTTTTTATGTGGACCTATCATTAGTAGGTTCAATATTATCTAAAGGTGTTGACACACCTCCATTATGAGGTTGTGTATTCCAAGGTCTAGGTAGCCTACGAGCATTATACATCCAATTTTGCAAATTTTGGTTGTTATTTTGAGCATAAAAAGTTTTATTTTTTAATAGTGTAACCTTTGTGGTTAATATTTTGATTTGAGTTGTAACTTCTTTCATGTCTTCCTTTTCCTCTAAATTTTTTATATTTTGATTTTCTTGAGTTTGTGAGAAAAAAAAAAATTTGTTAGGATCTAGATCTGTGATAGTTTGACCAGGGTGAGGGACTAACACTTGAATATTTCCTAGTTGAAATAAATTATTATGAGGAAATGTCCCATTCTATACCACTGAAGGATAAACATTAGGAGTGATAGGATGACCTAGAGGGACTCTATTTGCATTCTAGGTAGGGTAATTATTCAATCTGTTTCCACCATTTGTGGACAATCCATTTTTGAGATGTTTCATTTCTAAATTTACACTCATGGCTTTAACATAGGCTTCTGGTAAAGTAGTAGGAGGATTTTCTCTTCACTTCAAAAACATAGAAATTAAATGATCTACTACTATATAATAAATTGTGATAGCAGAAAAATTATATACTATGTAAGGTGCTTGCAACCTAGAATAATCCTTTTGAAACCTATCATTAAAAGAAGTTATAGGTTCTCCTTTGAACCTCTTGATTTGATAAAATTTATGATATAACAAAGCAGTGTTATTCGGTGTTCTAAATCTAGCTAAGAATTGAGTTTCCATGTCCTACCATGATCTAATAGAATTATGAGGTAGGTTGATATACAATTGATCAACTTCATTGCTTAAGGTGTATGGGATAAACCTAAATACACCATATTCATGTTGAATCGTCACTCTAAAGCATGTATCCTTAAAGATACTAATATGTTCTTCTGCATCTTTATGGAAATAATATTTAGGACACAACTTGTCAAGATTTTTGGGTAAATCGTTGTACATAACAAATTGAATTGGTGAATCTACGTTAAAGAATTCCATCACTATGGGGGGTGGTGGTACAACAACAATCAGATTCTTCAAACTTGCACTTAAAATTCCACACTTTTGAGGTCTAGATAACGTTCGACCACTAAGCTCAACTAATGTCACACGAGGGTAACTAGATTGAGATCTAGTGACTCTATGTAAATTTAGTTTAGAACTTAACAAATCCAAAAATGAAAACAATAGCCCTCCTTCTAGCACCAATTCCTATTTAAAGCTTAACAAAGCCAAAAATGGCAACAATACCCCTCCTTCTAGCACCAACTCCCGTTGATGATGATTTTACTCATAGAAAATAGGGCCAATAAATTCTTCATAGGAAAACCACAAAGAGCTATCTTCTTGAAATATATGGAACAAATACAATCTAAAAGTGGATTCTGCTTTAACAAGAAAAAATTGGCTTCAATTCAATCCTAAGTCTCTGATAACCAGGTCATGATTGCACTAGGGTCGCTCTTGGGTATGTTGTGATATTGTTATTAATCTCAAAGGGGCTACAATTATTTCTAGTTTTGTTAAGAATAATAAGCATTTCACAAGGATTTTCCACTTCATTCATAAAATAACATCATGAAATCAAAAGATTTGAAACAATATTTCATGTATATCAACAATTATTTGCTATGAATTAAGAAGATTTAGCATTAAGAATTCAATAATTTCATAGAAAACAAAATATTTTCAATATAATTTCATCCATTCATTTAATTCTAGAACATTTTCAAGAATTTAAACATCTACTCTAAAATAAATCATAAAAATACTAAAAATTAAAATTTTCTCTCAGTTATTCTCCATGCATGCCCCAAAGAATCAACTAAAATAGAGAAAATGCTTTAAACTTCACCAAATTGCTTCACAACTACATATAAAATGGTGTGAGCTTTTAAAGAGAGGGGGTTTTAGTCTGGACACTAAGTAGGTTTTGTATGCACCCTTAAATGGTGCAACATATAGTCTTGTTCAGCTAGAACTAACAAAAAAAGCTACAAAATATTCATGAGATAGGTCACTATCTAATTGGATTTGATATTAATCACTATCTACGTGCATACAAACTTTTATGCTGAAATGATTTAGAAAATAGGAAAAAAGAACAAAACTTGAAAAAAAATTATGCTCTTCTGACATCCAAAAATTTTGAACTTAAAATGAAAATAAAGTAGGAAACGACCTTTATAGGAAAAAGGCTCCAATAGTTCAACTTAAAATCTATCTAGATAATCAGAAATAACAAATTAAAATGTAGCATGTGGCATACACCAACTATCATTCGAATATTCTAGATAAAGTCAAAGCTTTAACTTCAGCAATAGCAACAATTTTCACTTCATACTCGAGCATGCAATACTTCACATATATTGAGGCTATCAACTTCTTTTAGAGTATCAAAATGGGGAATATCTATCAGGACCAGGATCAACCTACAAACTCAAAATTGCAAATAAAAAAACCAAAAACCTCTGCCACACCTCTGGTGTTTGGTATTTGGTTCTTTGTCTCATCACTCAGGGCTCAAGCTCTGAGATTTTTTCTTCACCTTTCTTCAACTAGTACTCTTGAAAAACACTCAATATTTGATATAGATATTCATTTCAAATCCATTGTACTTCCATTCAAGTGAGTTTGATCCTAGTGTATTCTTCAAATACCTGGAGTATAATACCATTCTTCTGCACTTTATCTACTTCATATTTAGCTATAGTGTTCCTTCACTGTACAATTTCATCAATGACCTCTCACATTAATAGTTGAAAAGGATCTCTATTTATTCTTTCAATCCATTCCTTGAAGGATTTAGCTTCTTTACCCTCTTTTCCTAATGTCTGGGAATCACAACCTTGAAATCCTAGCATTTCAATAAACTCTTGATATTCATCAATCAATTTTCTACATTCCATGGTGACCTTTTCAAATCCTTCATTACATTCCATTAGCATGTCACCTTCGCATTTCAATTGTTTCTTCCATTTTTTATGGAAATGGAAGTTCTTGGTTTGAGATTACATTTCCCTATATTAATTCTTGGATATCTACTTGCATGAGAATTTCAATATCTCTCCTTTCTTCAATAACTTGCTCTTGGTGAAATCTGCATTCACTTTCAAATCTTTTAGATTTCTCTGACTGGTGGTATGCTTCTTGGTACTTCCCTATTACATCTATAATGAATTATTCCCCTTGCTTTAGGGTATGTGCAGGATCATGATGGGCCAAAAAGTGGCAATATGATGGGTATGTGGCTGACAATTTTTTTTTTTTTAACCCAAAATTGATGAAGATAAAAAGGATTTTAAAGGATATTCTTAGCTTTCCACCAATATAAATTATGCTTTACTTTGAATTTAATAAGTAATTATTATTCATTTTCTATTCAAATTATGACTAAAAGTCTGATTGATAGATTGATTGAAAAACATCTATAACTTTCAAATGATATCACATTTTTTGAATCCAAAACATCGTCACATTCTATGCTTCACATACTATAGGATTAAAAATAAAATGAATTTCATGAAGTTTTTGACCAAGTTAAGGTGGTCAAACATATGAGTTTTATATTTTTTAAAAGTTTTAATAAAAAATCATAATTAATTGTTTATTTAGAAAAAATTACAAAAAATATGCATCACATTGGGACATGAGTCCTCTACTTATATCTAAAATATCATAAAAAAAAATATTATCATTTTATTGTGGTTAGGGTGAGTCAAGCAGACACCTACTTCTTATTTTTTCCTTGAAATTTAATTACTACTACATTAAAATTTCAAATTTTCACCAAATAGATTTTTTTTTTAAACAAACCTAGTACCTTAGAAACTACATTCAATTTGATACAGATCCTATTCTTACATATTTTTTCAATAATATAGATAACTTATTCAAATTTTTATGTCAAGTTTCCTAACTTTTATTTTTCTGATTTTTTTGCCACTTAAGGGCTTGTTTTTTCCATGATGATCTTGCACATACCCTTTACCCAATACTCAATCCATTCTTTAAATATATTCATTTTGTGGTGAATAGTTGTGATCACATCCACCTGTTCTTGTGACATCAATACTGGATGTTAAGGCAATTCAGCTTGCGTTTGACCAGATAGGGTTAGTGACTTTATAAAATGCTCCAAGGTAGCAACCTATTCTTTTAATTCTCTTTTCTTCTTTTTATATGTCTACACTCTAGCAATAGTAGCTTCCTAATTCACTTTTATTTCTTCTAACTCTTTCCTCCAAGATGAGTTTCCAAGATTAATACTTGTTATCTTATACTCCTTAAGTGTTATTTCATATCTATCTTTGTTAGTTGTCAGAGTAGCTATGTGGATTTTTCTATGACCATCTAAATTTATTTGCATGATATGTTTTTATTTTGCTCTGTACCTAGGATTAGGAGTATCTACTTCTTGTATAAAACTATTAAGATCAGAGGCAATACTTCTACTTCCATTAGGGAAGCCAATTCCCTGATCAACCAATCAAGTGCATCATCACCTTTCTCTACCTCTGTAATGTTTCTTTGTTCCTAGTTTCCACTTGACTCGAGAACTTCTTCTCTTACTTCTTCATTAATTTTATCTGTCATGTCCTCTGAAATGATAATTTCCTCAGTAATTTCTAGCATAAATTCACAATTACTAGGGTTTGGCACCATCTCCTCTATTTGAAGACTTACATTTTCCTATCTACCTAGATGCTCAACATCATCTCTCTGGACATTAATTTCTTTATTTTATGCTACATTAGATTTTTCCTCATTTTCAATTACATCACCTGAAAACTTTATGGCTTCTTCCTTTTCAATTTCAATTTCAACTTCAACATGACCTTTCTCTAATTCTTCAAAGACCTAGGACTGTTCATTATCATTTGGAAGATTCATGAGTGAGGGATGGGAATCAAAAGTATCTTCAATAATTATTTCATCAATAAGGGTTTGCTTTGTAGTATCCCCTATTTCCATCTCAAGGACATTAGGGTTCCCCACTTCTGAAGTGAGTGTTCCTTATATAAATTCTTCTTCTTCAACATTTATAGGATTAGACCTTGTATCGTGAATCTCTTCTATCACTAGTTGTACCATAGGTTTTTCTTTAAAGTTATTTTCCTTTACTTTTTCCCACATGGCACCCCATTTATCCATCTCTTCTTTGATTTCGGCTTCACCCTCCTCAACAATTTCATCAAGAACCATACGAATTCCTCCTAGCGCTTGTTTCATACTAGCCATATTAACAAAAGGAGAAGTAAATAGTGTTGAAACCCCTTTGGGATGTAGACCTAGTTTGTGTGCCAACATTTTCTATCACTCCTACTCCTTCATCAATAACCAGTTTAGTTCTTGGTTTTGTTGTAGAGGAAGATGCACCTTTGGGTCTTACTTTTGATTTATCTTTACTTGTTTCAGCATCTTTTTTCTTATTAGATGGCTTTATCAAAATTTCTTGTTTTGAAATTTTAGGGGTTCATTCTTCAATTCTTATACCAGGAGCTACCTTACTAGTTTTCCTTTTCTTTCTGGTAGATTCCCCACTCTCAAATGTTGTTTCATTTCTTTATTTTCTTCTTTTTTCTTTTGAGAATGTGGGTTTGATTCCTCTTTTTCTCAAATCTTTGCAAAAGTCTTTAATCTAGTGTTGAGTGTATAATATAATTGGTCTAAAGAACTCATCAATCAATGTCTTTTCTTCACCTTCATAATCTAGGTCTGGGATGGGTTCATCATATACTCTATCTTTTTTATAGGCTTAATTCAACACTTGTCTATCATCCTCTTCCAATTGATCTAGAATGTCATGAAGCATAAGAATTCGGGCAGATTTTAGAGACAATCTTTGACATTCTCTTATTCTTACTTCGTGCCAATCTTAAGAATTAAGCCAATAATCTTGTAAGTGATTGACATGACCACAATAACCAACTATATTCCTAGCAATATTTCCCTCAATTTTATAATATATTCTCTAAAGTGGGAAATTCTCAAAATTATATGTTCTAAATTCTTCTTCACACAAGTCAGCCACTCTGATTACATTACACTTATAATTTCCTATCACAATGGGGAATTTGAAAGAGGCCTTCTTGTGAGCATGGATATAAAGAGCCTAAGATGGTTTCAACTGTCTCACCAATTCTAATAAAATAGTTTTGTTTATCGGGTACCTGCGAAACATGAATGGATGTCCATCAAATCTTTCCATCCTAATATAGGAGTAAGTGGGGAACTGAATGTACCAGCCTCCCATTGGTCAAATGACACTTTGTGCCTCTAGGGACAATCTTTTGGCTTTATCACCTTCCATTGTACTGACTAGTTTCATGGAGAACAGATCATTGACTCTCCTGCAATTCTCTTTATATCCATGGATGGTGATCTAGGGTAAATGAGCATATATCAAGCTCTTTACTACTTCATGCCCAAAGTACCAATCTGTATCAACCTTTTCTTACTGGATCTCATGGTACATGAGTACATCACATATGAAGAGATATAAAAGCACCTAGTTTTGGGAAATTCCATTATTTTTTCATATAATCTACCACTTATAAACTTTCCCCAGTGCATTTGCATAGGATTTTCCATCAAGCTGGATATTATTACAAACATCTAGGGTTCAAATTTACTTGCATCTCTTAAACAAGCTATTATGCACAACAAAGTTATAATATCTTGAATTTCTTGGTTGAACATATACCTCTAAATTAATTTTGTATGTAATGTAATCCGTTCTTGGCACAGTTAAGTACTCATAATTTCTTTGTTCTTGGCTTCAATGTCCTGATACATTTTTCCCTTTGATTTCATATCAACATTATACATTTGTGTGTAAATAGGGAGCCCAAATGAGTGTGTAATTCCTTTCTATGAGATGTTTACATAAATTCTCCCTTCTTTCTCAATGACTCTTTTGGTTGGGTTGTAATAATTCATACATTGCATAACCAATTCAAGGGCCTCCATTGTTGGTGGAAACCCTTTGGCTAAAAGTAACCCATTTTTCATAGCATTTTTGGTACATTGAGAGGAATTTTCTTGTAGTGGCCGTGTGAAAATTTTAATATCATAATACCATCCCATATGAGTGTCTGTAACTACCACAATGATTGGTATGGCTTGTGAATTGCAGTATTTGAATTTATCTTTTTTCCTTGCATCAGAAGTACTCTTTTTCTCTAGTGTGTTTTGTATTCTTCAAAAGTGTGTCTTGTGTGTTAGTTAGGATTAAATTTTACCAAATTTTACAATTTATAAAACTTTCAATTAATCTTCCAATTAAATTCAAAATCAAAGAATAATAAACATTTCAATTTCTAAAGGGAAATACCATCTTTCGAGATTTTCATGCATGAAAATAACTAACAAAATATCAGTTATCTAAAAAATACCTGGTTTTGGTTGATGATTATAATCTTTTAGAATATAACTTCAAAACCCTTGGTAGTTGTGTTCTCAACTTCTCAAAGTTTACCTTTACTTGCGTGCTAGTATTATTTCATTCTTTCAATGTCCTTTCCAAATTTGTAGCATGACATGAAGTGGAGTGTTACAAAAGCAACTACATGCTTGAGGTGGTTCCAAGTACATAGGTAGTTTACCACCTTCATTAATTATCTGTTAGATCACATTAATTCCTCGAATAAAGGTGCAATCATTATGGATTAGGGTTTAAATCACGAGCACCTAGATTTTTGTGCGAGCTCACTACTAAAGGAGAAAGATGACATGATGATTGTACATGGCAATTAGATGTCATGTTGATTCTCTATGAGGTATAGGTAATTAAAGATACATGATCAATTTGTGATCACTGAGATTAAGAATTTCTGGTATTGACTTAAAAAGGAAACAACGGGATCTAAGAATTTACCTCCAAGCTTTAGAAAGATAAAACCAGAACAAAAGAAAAGACTAGGAATCAAGTTCAAGAGAGATTAAAAAATTTAAAAACAAGTTTTTTATTTCTAAATAAGGAAAAGGAAATAAAATTAAAATACCGAAATCAGATAAAAAAGATATTACCAGGATTGATGACTTCAGTCACTAAATTACCAGGTGGAGCTATGACCAAGTGAAGATACAATTCGCTTTGATCCTAATGCAGGACTCTAGGATTCCAATTTTTGGTAATATATTAAACTTTTATGAAAATACCGAAACACCAAATCTGGTAAAGAAAAATGAATAAAACAAAGACCAAGCGAAATTGAAAATGAGACCAGCAACCAACCAAACCAGAGAACAACGCTAAAGCAAACAAAAGTGAAAGGGAACAAAAGGACAAAAAAAGGGGGTCCACATTTTTTCCAAGTGGAAAATTGGGGCATGTTGTGAGATCACACAATAGGGATTGTGTTGGGCCCCTCTACAATAACCTCTCTTGATTTTCTCTATCTCAGAGGCCTTTTCTTGTGGTGGAGAATTTTCACTTCAAGAAAAAGTTGTCAAATGCAAGTAGTTGAAAGTTGAAAAGTGGCACAACTTTCATTCTACAACTTGTGTGATAAAAAAATAGTTCTGATGCATCTGAGTGAGTATGTTTATGCTAGGTATGGTCCTCTTTCACAACCAAACATGATTAATCGCTCCAAGCTACATTCAACCGACAAAATCCTTTAAGAGTCCAAAGTGCAAATTGACTTCAACGTTCAACATGTTGTTGCTCGGATATTGTTATCCTTAGAAACTTCTTATCTGATCCTATGGGATTGCACTGGGCCCCTCTACAATAACCTCTCTCGGTTTTTGCTATCGCGAAGGCCTTTTCTTGTGGTGACAAATTTTCAGTTGGGGAAAAAGTTGTCAAATGTAAGTAGTTGAAAGTTGCAAAGTGGTTCAACTTTCATTATGCAACTCATGTGACCAAAAAAATTGTTTTAATGCATTCGAGTGGGTACAATTATGCTATTCATGGTCCTCTTTTTCACCCAAATACGCTGAATCACACCGAGCTACATTCAACTGGCAGAATCCCTTAAGAGTCCAAAGTGCAAAATGACTACAAACTTTAGCATGTTGCTACTCAGATACTGTGATTCTTAGAAACTTATTGTTTGAGCCTATGGGATCATGTTGGGCCCCTCCATAATAACCTTTCTCATTTTTTGCTATCTCAGAGGCCTTTTCTTGTGGTGGTGAAATTTCACTTGGGAAAAAAGTTGTCAAATGCAAGTAATTGAAAGTTGTAAAGTGGTGCAAATTTTATTTTGCAACTTGTGTGACCCAATGAACTGCTCCAACATGTCTGAATGGGTAATTTTATGCTAGGAATGGTCATGTTTTTCACCCACACATGTTGAATTGTTCTAAGCTACATTCAACAAGAAGAATTCTTTAAGAGTCCAAAGTGCAAAATAGATACAAACTTCAACATATTGTTACTCAGATACCATGACACTTAGAAAATTCTCATTAGAGCCTATGGGTTAAATTTGGTCCCCTCTATAATAAAATCTCTCATTTTTCTCTATCTTAGAGGCATTTTCCCGTGGTGGTGACTTTTCACTTGGAGAAAAAGTTATCAAATGCAAGTAGTACAAAGTTGCAAAGAGGTGCAACTTTCATTTTGCAACTCGTATGACCAAATGAATTATTCTAACATGTTTGGGTGGGCATTTTTATGCTATACATGGTCTTATTTTACACCCAAACATGTTGAATCACTTTGAGCTATATTCAACCGACTGAATCCCTTAAGAGTCTAAAGTGCAAAATGGCTAGAAACGTTACTCAGATACCATGACTCTTATAAAATTATTGTCTAAGCCTATAGGATCACACTAGGACCCTCTACAATAACCTCTCTTAGTTTTTGCTAGATCTTAGAGGCCTTTTTCCATGGTGGCAAATTTTCACTTGGGGAAAAAGTTGTCAAATGCAAGTATTTGAAAGTGGCAATCTAGTGCAACTTTCGTTCTACAACTCATGTAACCAAACGAACTATTCCAAAACATTTGGGTGGGTATTTTTATGCTAGGAATGGTCCTCATTCACACCCAAACATGATGAATCACTCTAAACTAGATTCAACCAACATAATCCCTTAAGAGTACAAAGTGGAAAATGGCTTCAAACTTCAGCATGTTGTTACTCGGATACCATGATGCTTATAAAATTATCATCTAATCCTATGGGTTCATGTTGGGCCCCTCTACAATAAAATCTCTCATTTTTTTCTATCTTGGTGGTGCTTTCCCATGGTGGCAACTTTTTGCTTGGGGAAAAAGGAGTCAAATGCAAGTACTGCAAAGTTACAAAGTGGTGCACCTTTCATTTTGAAACTTGTGTGATGAAAAAAACTATTTCAACACATTCGATGGGTACATTTACACTAGGCATGATCCTCTTTCACACCCAAACATGTTGAATCGCTTCGAGATATGTTCAACTAGCTGAATCCCTTAAGAGTCTAAAGTACAGTTGTTTTCACCAAATAGTGCACCCTTGTTGAGATGCAAACTTAGCTTACTAGTGAAACATTGGATCTGAATATTCAAAATCCATGACATATGTTTTTTCATGCTCTAGAGTTATAAAATGTGATGTGGAAGTAGTTATAGGACCATGTTTCTCAATGATTTGTCATGTTATTTCATGCATAGAAAATAGAAGGAGGTTTTTAAACTTATTTAAATGATGAATATGGGAGAAATGTGATAAATACATGTGGGTGATGCATCTAAAAATCAAGCTTATATTGTTGTTCATACACATCTAATATTAGAATATCATTATAACTAACCTCTGTATTGATTTCATTTAATGAGATGTCAAGTGTTGTGATATTAGTAGATGCAAATAAATTTTGTTGGTTGGATCAACAACTATCATTTGTTTTGATACACATTCATACAAGTTCATAGAGGTATATATATATTCCCATAAGGTTTGAAACATCCACTTGTTCTATAGGTGCAAATGTAATGTTTTCTAAGCTTTAGAATCAAAACCATTTGTTGTTGGATGCTAGCCTTAGCCATGAATCAAAAGTAGTATATTTTTCTATGATATTTTTTTTATGGGAAGGAGCTCTTATAGTTCATTTGAAACCTTTTAGTTTTATATTCCTTGCTACTAGACAACAATAGAATTCAAGAAGCATGGAGAATACACACAAATACATAAAGTATACACATGAATCATGAAGAATACACATGAACACATGAATTATACATTGGAAGCATGAAGCATACACATGAATAAATGCAATATACATGAATTATACACATGAATAAGTGAAGCATACATATGAATAAGTGAAGCACAAATAATTGAAGAATTGCAAAGGATACAAACCACTAGGAATGGAGCTTATTTACACAATACACATTAGATGGAGCTTATTGAGAAATCAACAGTAATTAATTAAGCATTAAATGTAAAAAAAATCTATGCCTACAAGTATACAATTTACACAATACACATGATAACATCATTCAAGAATAGAAGTAGCAAAATAAAATTTTATTTAATCAAAAAGTCAGAAGGCTATATAATGATATATATTAATAAAAGTATATACAATATATCCAAAAAAGTCATACAAGCTTAGTACAAAAGAGCCATATGGACATAAAATGTCACGTATTTATCGATAGAACAAAACATATGTTCCAAAATGTCACATAGGTATACAACAACCCTAATACATAGTCATTTCCCTCTAGGGGAAGGAAACAGATCTCATCCTTCCTTTGGAATTCGACTAGAAGGATTGCATGTTGGTTCTCTTGTCTTTCAAACATGCTCACTAGTTCTCCTCTCTTCATTTTAGACCTTCAACTGATACAATAAAAAGTAATGATGTTAATACATAGAAATTGAATTGTGGAATGACATATAACAAAATATAATCACTTACTGCATACATATAGTCATCACACACATTTGAGAAATTACCACATCCATGATCTAGAGTGACAACCACCTATAGCAACAATCAAGATAGAAATTAAACTACATAGAATTATCATGAAAATTTTCTATAATAGACCATACCAAATAATCCATTGCATACCTCTCTCAATGGATCAAAATTGGCTATTGTTGTAGCAACTCCATGGTCCATCCTACCACCAACATCACCAGGGTTGTCTGATGTCAACAACTACAAATGAAACAACATATCTAATAGTAAAATATTAATTAGAGAGCATATGCAGGTGATGTTAGTAACATAAGTCAAGTTCACTAACACATGAATAATAACATACATAATTTTCATTATGTCTCACTACATAAGAAAAACATGAATTTTTGGCAAAGCAAGGACATACAACTGAGAGGTGGGGTGAATCAGTTGTCACAGATTATTTAAACTTTTCAAGCTTAACTTAATCTCAGATGTAATGAATGATTAATAAACCATAAACAATCAACACATTAGAAACATAGAGAACACCAAGATTTTAATGTGGAAACTTTGTTAGGGGAAAAACCACGGTGGATGTTAGTCCACAATATTATACCATGTTAAGAGTATAATGAAGAATAATGGGAATGCACATGCATTCAGGAAAATTTCCTAGAGCTCACTACTCAGTTACAAGAGGGCTCACTACCCAAAGAAGACACACTATCTTACAAAAATTCAGATTAGATCCATAGGGTATGAACTAAGAAAATAGCTTCTACAAAATTCTGATTATAGTTCTAGTTAAGCACAAAAACACTCCTTCACACTTAGCCCAAACTTCTTCACACTCTACTTTGAAATCAAATGATTAGATCACTATTCGCACACTCACACTTTCTATGGCTCTTCCTCACTTCACACACACACTAATTTTGCACAAACAACCACTCTTATATATCGACAACATGGATTTACATCAACAACTTCGTTGGAAAAAATATTAAACGTATTTACAATGTCGGCCCAAATTTACAAATAAATTTTCAATGCGAATCAAACACCATTAGCTACAACATAATGAAGACTTAAAACAATATCCTCGAGTGTTCCAAACATTCAAATTTTAATCTCTAGGGATCTGCAACATGTTACAACCACCATGTTGGCCAAGAACATGAAAACTTGAACACACAAGAGGGAAATCATCCACCACGAACACACCGATCAACGCAAACATGCAACAAGGATAAAGAATGATCTAGAAGCATCCATGAACATTAAGAATCAATAGAGAATAATCTGCAAAAACTAAAATTACTAGAATCACATCAACTTCACTCAAGAACACAAAATGAAACCACAGAAAAACTGTCATAACATAACTATTCATAACACAATAAAATCTTCATGCGGACCTCTAAAAATTCTGGTGGATAAACTAGATACTCTCTACAAAAACCCTTTAGTCCATAATGACCGACCATCAATGTACTAAGAAAGTCACTTGAACATGACCTTCACTATTCCACTATCAACCTGCAACTCTTTCTTCAACAATTTTCTCAATATCCTCGACATATACAACCTTCAATACAATAATGCTAATAGTGTTGACATCAATGACAACCACATATCAACAACACAACCATAGCATCCAACATAAACAATTCTCAACTTCCAAAGTTATTTTAGCTTTATGGTATTCTGTTTCTCTTGCCTAGGTATCAATTGCATAAAGTGTGTAGGTGTTGATTGTGTAAAGCTTCCAAACACAAAAGTATCTTTCAGGTAAATTGTTAAAGTAAAAAAATAAAATGAAACAACTTATCCAATTGAAAAAAATTCAAGCTATATTAATTAACGTTACAAAAATCCACTAACTGAACACTCAAAATATTCAAATTACTTAATTTCCATTACATTTTTTGTATAATTAAAAAACAATACTTAACCTGTAATGAGTTAATTATATTGTACTGAATCCTCACAACTATCTTAAAGTGAACATGATGATCAAACAATTCCATTCTCACATGAAATATCCTTATCTTATGGCATAAATGCACCATCATTAATGGGCCCTAAATCCACAAATAAATTAATACCATAGTTTTCATGGTCTTCACCTTCAGCTACAGGTAAATGAAAATGAATAAATTCATCATCTTCATGGACTCGATGCCCAAGTGCTTTCTCATATCCTTTAGACACTTTAGTAAACTCGTCATAATATTCATCTTTGTCATACACATAATTGTCAATAAATTTTTCATGATCTCCATCTTGGTCATCTATGTCTTTAAGTGGGACTTTTGCATCTTCAATTAAATCATGGTCTTCTACATCTTGAACAAATGTTAGTCTTCGTCCTCTTGGATCATAATCAATCATGAATAACCAACTGAGTTGTTCTAAATTTGAAATGAGAAATATCTGGTGACATTGATTTGAAAATACATAAGGTTCAAAATTTCCTTCAAACCTAGATGTATTGATCATATGGAATCCATTCTTGCAACAATATAGTTTTTTCTTCACCCACTTTGATATGCTCCATTATAGTGAAGTGTGCTTGTGATCGGTTGTCTATCATTTGCATATGAATGAATGTCCACCTCAAATGATGATGAAATTCCACAATGATAAGTTTTTTCTCTTGTCATCAACATTATCTTCAAATACCCGAGCCATGCATACTTTTCTTTTTTGAACAAGTCAACAATATCTCCTTCAAACCTCTTGTTACCATTTGTAAGGGTTAAAAAGCTTTGTTTGTATCATTGGAGTTTAAATGCTCTGATCCTAAGTTGACTCATGTTGTTGGTGATTTTTCTAGCAGAACCTTGAAATTCTCTAAAGGGTAGCCAAACCTTATGGTTAAGAATCTTCAAGGCTAGTGGCCAACACAATGAGTAAAGGACTCCAAGGTCTTTACTCCTACACTTCATGCTCTATGGGACCTAGGGGGTTTTTCCTTATTGTGTTTAAGTGAGGTATGTCTAGTTGGTGACACATTTATACATAGATTGATTCCTATTTATTACAAATAAATGCACTTTATTAAAGATTTGGTAGACCTTTGAGAAAATGCTTACCTATTTTCTAGGAATCAATGGTATTTCAAACCCATACATTATAATTGAATTTTTTTTAAATGAATGTTGTTCTCATTTTAAATCCATGTCCAGGTATGCCAATAGATCATTTTCATGCAAGATTATCTAACAAATAGACTAGTGCTTCATAAATTGGAACAATGGAGTCAAATATTCAAGAACCAGTAATATATAATCTATTCAATTCAAAAATCGGTGGACCATTTCCATAGTACTTTGTAGCATGAAAACTCATAGCACCTGAAACATAACTTTGTACCAAATCCTATACAATTTCTTACAAATCTACAACCATTTTCAAGAATTTAATTAACTCTTTGAGTTAAAGAAAAAGCAGAGCCATACATTCAATTAAAAAACTAAAGATAAATGAGAATACAATTGATATTTTCATTTATAACTTGCAAGAAAGATACATAAGAGAGTGTTTGTTTCTAAAATAAGATTTGTTTTGATATTTGTAACTTCTAATAAAACTAATTTTAAGACTATTATATACATGACTCATACCCAAGACAATCTACTATTCTATTCATTCATATTTTCTACAAAATTCCTTTTTTGTACCTAGCTTTTCACCTAGACCATGTTGAGACCTAAAATTACGACAACTATAATGAGCCCTGCAATCCCTTTTATAGAACAAGGGAGCAACAAGCATCAGGATCAATTAAATTTACATATCATTTCATTTCAAGATCATTTGTACCATAATTTGAGACATTCCCCAGTTAGTTACATGTAATCATTGCAGAATATGGAAGAGTAAAAGACCAAACTACACATCCTTTGAATGAAGACCTGCCAACCCTTCAAGAGGAAAATATTGTTACTATAATAGCATAGAATCATGTTTTCCTTAATGAACAAAGAATATTCTCCACTCATAGCTTGAGAAAAAATTTGTATACCACCCAGAAAAATCATATCTACTATCAAAGTTAGGAAGTTTGGAACTTCAACACACCATCCTGAGAGATTTCCACCTTAACACTTAAAACAAAAAACCTCAAACATGCTTAAAAGGACAATCCTAATATGGTGGCTATGGTGTCATCAAAAAAAAAATGTGGCAGAGACATCACTCTAAGTCATCAACATTAGAGTATGCTTGCCAACGTCTTATTCGTGATGGAACTGAATGAACCATCACCACTTCCTCATCAGAGTCTTCAGAAGGTACCAAGGAAAGGGGATAATGCCACACTTTGGATTAGTGTCACCTCCACTATCTGAAGGGCTATCAGAAACCTCAATGGGAGAATTATGTTTCCCCAAATAAGCCTTATGATATTTGCACTTTTTCTTTTCCTTCTTTTCATACTCAACCAACTCTTTCCCCTTAAACTTGACCAATTATTTTGAAATGGTCTAGCTTCTTAGGTGGTAATTACTCCTTACACCATATTTCTTTAATTTTCTATGTGCCCTTCTACCCTTTGGTGTTTTAGGAGCTCCTTATGTTTCAATTTCATCCTTAGGAGCATATTTCTTAGATTCAAGCAAACTCAATCTCCTAGACCTTTGGACTACACTAATAGACTCACCTGACTTACTCATTTTCTCAATAACCAGAATAAGAAGATTCAAAATACCCTCACCAATTCTTTTCTCAGACATAACCTAATATTCAATCTTTTAATGCAAATTTTGAATGAAAAAAATATAGCCATCGTTCCTCATTATATCAATCCATGCAAGTGTACCAACCATTAATACTAAATAAAAGCTTATGTGGGCGAGCTGACAACAGTCTGCTTTAATTTTTAAATCTCGTCCTTTGATCACATTTTAAGATAAATCAATGGATAGTTATCATTAGTGTAATTAATCATTAAAAAGCTTAATTGCATGTTATTAGTGCCTTTTCCCAATTAGAAAATCCCCAAGTAGATATACATCCACTATGTATACACATTCAACCACATACTTAGCATCAATTAAAGCTTGTTGTGCCATAGTTACCCCCTCACCTGTGGAAATTAATACACTTGCATTTCATCATAGTAGCATAGCGAGGAGTGATCTTGATTTGATCTCAGAATATGGGTATGTACTCTTCCTTGCTTTATTTTCACCTTCCCATATGTACCAATAACTATTAGAATTAACGGTTGAAATCCTAAACACATGCTAAAATAATAATCTCAAAAAGTGCCATTTTTATCACAGTGCCATCTTGGTTAAATTTAGTAGCATTACATCTCCACTAGAGTCCATCAGAGCATCCAAATATTTCATGTGGCACTCACCCGCTTGCTCACTCAAAATACAAGACACAAGTGCGCCCTTCATAGGATGGTAGGGAGTGGTCATGATTGACCTACATCACCCACCATTGACTGTTGATCTCCTTTCTTATGAAGCAATCACTATCTCCAAAGTCTGGTGGGTCCCTCCATGGGGTGACAGATTTCATCTTACCTACAAGCCCATGTGATTATTTTAATGAAGAAAGAAAAAAATTGGGTGTGTGGGGAACAACCAAGATGTGGCCACATCTTTCAATGACCACCATTGATTTCCATCTGATACCATTCATTGATCCTCAAGAGACATCAGTCTCACCATGTAAAGGTTACATGTGTACAATGCTCACTAGCTCGTGCGATCACTTTACCTTAATGCACAAGACGAACAGGCACGTGGGGAATGGTCCTGATGAAAACAAGTGTTGCAATGGCCATCATTGATCTATCTCCAAGCTATGTGTGTTGGCCCTTTGGAATTAATTGTCCCATTGGCTAACATGACACATGGAAACCACCTATTAGCCTGTTCAAATTTTTTAATGAACAATAAAATGAAACAGGCGTGCGAGGAACAACCAATATTCATCTGGAATGATTGAATAGTCATCTTAAAACTACAATCTACACATGTCACAAATGTTAATTTTTTAAAAGGGGGCCACTAATAGGCTGACAGGAACATGACACTTAGGAAAGAAGACTTAAGACTTAAGTCACTTAGAATGAAAATCAAGCCCGATCATAGGAAAATTTGAACACTAAAAAAGCTTTTGGTAACCAAGAAACCTAAACTTAAGGGTCGGTGAAAACATCGATTTCAATGGTATAAGAGGCAACTTGAACAATAGGATACTAGGAGCAACAATTCAATGTAAATTTAGAACGACCAAGGGTTTTGGACTCATAGGTCGATTGTGAGGGTTCTTGGCAACATAAACCCTAAAAATGTGATGAGGAACATAACCCTAAACCGAAAATGAGGGTCCAAGCCAATATGCAAGCTTTTAAGATGGAATCCAAATTTTTTTTAGGGGTTCCATCAGTGGCTCCTTTTGGGGACACATGCCTCTCATAGGCATGGTGAGATCCCATAATCATGGGTGAAGCAAACCAAACACATAAAAAAAACTAGGACAACCAACATATATACAGTTTTTACATAGGTCATAAGGACCTAAACCATGAGATCCAATCTCCATCCTATCTGAAGCCTTCATCTAAGGTGAAAATTTTTAGTATGCACCCTACAATATAACCAAGCTTCCACTTTACTTGGTGGGCCTAGGCCAGTAAACTTTGGGCTGATACTTGCCCCTGTCAAAGACCAATCTAGTGAAAGATCTAGTTTTCCCCCATCCACTTTTACCTCTACCATACCATTGCAACAAGTATAACCCTCCTCTTACAAGAAAAAATATATGGTTACTACTAGAATCTACTTGACTACAAACATTACCATTAACATTTTTCACAACCCTTTTGAGCATACTATTGCTAATGTAATCTTTATCATTCTGCATTGTATAATCAGGCATAAACTAAAAATTTTCATCATCACATGACACAATCATATTGAAAATAACATTCTTTGATTTTTATTTTATTGTCATGCTCCATCAAACTACCTCCCAATTGAACTAGGAACTAAAAGTATTCATACTCCTCCAAGTAGTTGGCATCAAGATACTCATCCCTACCTACAAAATTAGCATCAAATGTAAAACAGTCATATGTAAAACCCTCTAGAAGCTCATAATTGTACTGCTTTGTTTGCTCAAGACCATATTCTAACCCTTTATCAGATACACCATCAAATATCTCAACAAAAAGTGGATTATCTTTGCACCAATAAGAATTATCATTTCTCATTTCTAGTGAAGATGGAGGCTCTTCAAACGAGCAATTTTCCATTACATTCATTGCTATTATTAAAGCCTCCTTAACATGAAGATCTAACTCTTCCATATCATCATTGTATTCAAAATCATCATAATTACTACAAGAGCATACATATAGATTTTCAACTTCATTCACATCATCTATAGATAACATTTTTGACTCACACTTTGGAAAACTCTTGACAGGAAGAAAGTTGTTCCTTCTCAAAAAACATGTGTTTCCATCATTATCATCATATTTCCCATTTGAAGCAAAGAATTAAATCTTTTCTTTATGAGGAAAATCATTACTATCAGAGGAGTGATCATACTTAATACCAACATCATTACTAAAGCAAGAGGACTCATCAACATCACAACTCTGTTGAAAATTTTCAAAATGATTGCTTAGTCTTAAGACTTACATAGGAGTATAGGTACTTGAATTTTCAAAAGAATAAAATCCACACATTTCATTTTCTTCACTGAGGGATGCATTTTCAACCTTGATTCTACTCTCTTCTTCTTTACGAGATATCTCATTTCTTAACTCATGTGGAACAATATAATCATTATCAACATAGGCTGAAAATATGACAGTTTCCTGATGATCATCTCTAATATTTTCAAAAAGAGAAAAAATTTCACACTTGGTCAATCTCAATAGGTTTCAACTCCTTTGGTAGAGCACTCAAACCTGGTTCATAAGATTCACAAAAAAAATCAATGCATTTTGAATTTTTAGGTATGTGACATTCATGAATTGAAGACAGAGTACCCATAAACCTTGCATAGATATCGTATGTTAATTCTCCTTCATGTCTTCTTATGTAGGAGAGGGCTATAACAAAGACTGTAGGATCACAAATGCATGCAACTTCTTGACCATTTTTTTGGGGATCTATGTAATCCCTATTATGGAATGATGTGCAAGCTAAAACAATAGGGATGTAGGTTCTTTGAAATTCATCTTTAATTTTTCCCTTACACCTTTCATCAACATTTGGTGTCTCAGGGCAGCAAACACTTGTATTCAAGTAACTCCATTGCATCCCATACTTCTGGTTGTTTTCAATGTTCATGGATATACCATAGGCCTGATGCAAGGTATTAGGATCCTTATCTCTCAAAAAATAGCTCATCTTACTATCAAAAGATCCCAAATAAAAAAGAAAACACACTGCATCACTTATTCTCAAAACCTCAAGAATATCCCTTAATGTTTTAACAAATCTTTGGTTAAATGTTGGAACAAGCTCATCCTCTTCTTTTTCAATGCTCATAAAATTATTGATCACATAACTAGCATTGATTCTTTCACCAAATTGCTCTATGAACACTACTTTGAACTCACTCCAAGATTAAACAGATTAGGTTGGTAAGTAAGAGAACCAATCCCTTACATCTCCTTTCAAAGATTGAACAAATAGTCTCATAATTACATCCTCATGATCTACCTCATAGTCATTCATTAAATTGTTGAATTCTTGTAGATGCTTATTAGTTGACTCACTCTTTATACCACTGAATTGGGGTAGCTTATTTCTGATTTCAAGTGGAATAACAGTTGGGTAACCATTAATTCCACTAAAATTGATGGCTCTATATCTTTTAGAGTTAAAAATTCTCTTACAATTTGACTGAAGCTGATTACAAACCATGGTTGCACTAGGAACCATACAAGGATTCATATATTGATGATATACTTTCTTACACCCCTACAAGCCTTTTCATATCAATATTGCAGTTACAAAGGGTCCTTCAAATTTCTTTTACAAAAAAATATTAAGCTTTTATAATGCAGATTTTTGTCTTGATTTGCTTAAGACCTTCTAAATGAATTTTTGCAAGGATTCTTTATACTTCACCTCATAATAGATGTTGCAATCTAGTAATATAGAAGTATGCAAAACAATCACTATTATTCCCTTTCTTAGTGCTTATTCACTCAATGGGGAACCAAATTTTTCATAACTTCAAATATGGTTTTCATATACAAATGTAGCCTTCTTGAAAACCAAAATATGGAGAATACCTTGATATATTGTAGTTGTTGTAGATTTTTTCTTGCTCACTGGAAATATTATAGATCTAAAATTTTCTTCACATCTTGAGTAGGATCTTTAGGAAAAGTCGCCACCTCTCTTCACAAAGGATTGAACTTCAAGCAATATGAAGCTTGTTCAAATACAATTTTTCTTTTGGGTCTTCTCCCATAGCAAAGTCACACATAAATTCTTTGAAATTGCTGCAACAAAATCACTTCCAGGTCTCAAAACTTCAATATCTAAACTAGATGTTTATATTTACCAAATTCTTGACTCTTAAGGCTAGATGATCTTCTATCAAACTTTTCACAAGTCCTCCCCAATGAAGTTTTCATTTCTGTTGGTAACTCAGATGAGCCACTAGGATTCAATAATTGTCAACCTCTTGTTATAAATAATTGTTCAAGAGTTTTAATGACCATTTGATAAGACAATCTACATCCAAATTTCTAAGTGCATCCACAGCGGAGTCATCATTTCTATTGGTTATATTTCTAGCAGAACCTTGAAATTCTCTAAAGGGTAGCCAACCCTTATGGTTAAGAATTTTCAAGGCTAGTGGCCAGCACAACGAGTAAAATATTTTGAGGTCTTTACTCCTCCACTTCAAGCTCTGTGGGACCTATGAGGGTGTTCCTTATTGTGTTTAAGTGAGGTATGTCTAGTTGGTAATACATTTATACACAATTTGATTCCTATTTATTGGAAATAAATGCACTTTACTGAAGATTTGGCAAAATTTTGAGTAAATGATTATCTATTTTCTAGGAATTAGGGGTATTTCAAACCCATACATTATAATGGAAAATATTTTTAAATGAATATTGTTCTCAATTTAAATCCATGGCCATGTATGACAATATCTTATTTTCATGCAAGATTATCTAACAAATAGTCAAGTGCTTCATCAATTGGGACAAGGGAGTCAAATATGCAAGAACCAGTAATATATAAGATATTCAATTCAGAAATTGGACTATTTCCATAGTGCTTTGTAGCATGAAAACTCACAGTTTGTAAAACATAACTTCTTACCAAATCCTATACAATTTCTTAAAAATATACAACCATCTTCAAGTATTTAATCAAATCATTGAGTTAAGGAAACATCAAAGGAATACATTCAATTAAACAACTAAAGATAAATGAGAATACCATTGATATTTTCATTTATAACTTGCAAGAAAGATACATAGGAGAGTATTTGTTTTTGAACTAAGATTTATTTCGATATCTGTAGCTTCTAATAAAACTAATTTTAAGACTATAACATATAGGACTTGTACCCAAGAAAATTTACTATTCTATTCATTCATATTTTCTACAAAATGTCTTTTCTAAACTTAGCTTTTCACCTAGACCATGTTGAGACCTTTAAATTCTAACAATTGTAATGAGCCCTAAAATCCCTTTTATAGAACAAGGGACCAACAAGCATTAGGCTCAATTAAATTTACATCTCATTTCATTTCAAGATCATTTGTACCAGAATTTTAAACGTTCCCTAGTTAGTTACATGTAATCATTCCAGAATATGGAAGAGAAAAAGACCAAACTCCACATCCTTTGAATGAATACCTGCCAACCCTTCGAAAGCCAAAGTTTGTTAATAAAGTAGCATCAAATCACCTTGTCCTTATTGAACAAAGATGATTCTCCACTCATAGCTTGAGGAAAAATTTGTATAGCACCTGGAAAAAATCATACTTGCTGTCAAAGTTAGGAATTCTACCACTTCTCTAGGACACTAGCCCGAGAGATTTCTACATCAGCACTAAAAACTACAAACCACAAACATGCTAAAAAGGACGATCTTGATATGGTGGCTATGGTGTCATCAAACAAAAAAAATGGGGTAGAGACATCACTTTGAGTCATCAACATCAGAGTATGATCGCCAACGTCTTATTCATGATGGAACTGGAGGAACTATCACCACTTCATCATCAAAGTCTTCAGAAGGTACCAGGGAAAGGGGATAGTGGTCACACTCTAGATCAATGTAACCTCCACTATTTGAAGGGCTATTAGAAACTTCAATGGGAGAATTATGTTTCCCCAAATAAGCCTTATGATATTTTCACTTTTTATTTTCCTTCTTTTCATACTCAACCAACTCTTTCCCCTTAAATTTGACCAGTTCTACTGAAACGGTCCAACTTCTCAAGTGGTAATTACTCCTTAAACCACATTTCTTGAATTTCCTACATACCCTTCTACCCTTTGATGTTTTAGGATCTCCCTGTGTTTCAATTTCATCCTCAGGAGCATTTTCCTTAGATTCAAGAAAACTCAATCTCCTAGACCTTTGGACTAGCTTAACAGACTCGCGTAACTTACTCATTTTATCAATAACCAGAAAGAGAAGATTCAAAAAACCCTCACCAATTATTCTCGTGGACTTAAATTAATATTCAATCTCTAAATGAAAATTCTAACTAAAAAAATGTGACCATTGATCCTCATTATATTGAGTCATACAAGCATTCCAACCATTAATACTCAAGAAAAGCTTATGCGGGTGAGCTGAGAATAGTCTTCTTTGATTTTTAAATCTTAGTCGTTGATCACATTTTAAGATAAATCAATGGATAGTTATCATCAGTGTAATTAATCATGAAAAAGCTTAATTGCATGCTATTAGTTCCTTTTCCTAATTATAAAAGTCCCAAGTAGATATACATCCTCTATGTATTCACATTCAACCACATACTTAGCATCAATTAAAGCTTGTTGTGCCATAGTTACCCGCTTACCTATGGGAATTAATACACTTGAATTTCATCACAGTAGGAAAGTAGGGAGTGATCTTAATTAGATCTCAGAATGTCTATCGATAGTCTGCCTTGCTTTATTTTCACCTTCCCATATGTACCAATAACTATCAGAATTGACGACCAAAATCCTAAATGTGTGCCAAAAGAATAATCTCAAAAATGGCATCATTTATATTACAATGCCATCTCGACTAAATTTAGTAGCATTCCATCTCCACCAAATTCCATCGGAGCCTTCAAAATATTCTAGGTGGCACTTTCACACTTGCCCACTAAAAATATGAGACACAAGTGGGGCCTTCACGAGATGGCAAGGAGCGGTCAGGATTGACCCATGTCACCCACCATTGACCATTGATCTCCTTCCTTATGAAGTAATTCCCATCTCCAAAGTATAGTGGATCCCTCCATGGGGTGACAGATGCCATCTTGCCTACTAGCCCATGTCATTATTTTAATGAAGAAAGAAAACAAACGGGTGCATGAGGAATGACCAAGATGTGTCCACATCATTCAACAACCATCGTTGATTTCCATCTGATATCGTTCGCTAATCATCAAGAGACATCAGGCCCACCATGTAAAGGTTACACATGTATAATTCTCGCTAGCCCATGCAATCACTTTACCTTAATGCACAAGATAGATGGGTGTGTGGGAAATGGTCTTGATAAAAACACGTGTTGCAATGTGTAATACCCCCATGTTTCTGATACTATCTACTACTATTGGTTGCTTTTATATGTTAGTGTGATACTGAATTGCGATGGTGATTGATTCATCGAATTGGTGTGCGTGGTTGCGTTGTTTGGTTGATTGCTACAATTGATATTATTATTATGATTTATGATACTCTATATGTAGGATTTGGATTATTTTATTATGCAATGCTTTCTCTTGAATGTTTTTATGTCAATGTGATAATCCTATGGTGATCATGTGATTTGAATTCAGTATTATTTTATAATGCAATGGTTTAGTAATTAGTTATGATGCAGTAGTTAAGTATAATGTTATATTATGATTAATTTGGTTAGAAATGTTAGTTTGTTATTGATATTGTAATTGTTAGAATAGATTAGGTGAGAGGACAGTGTAGCATCACTCGTTCACGAGTGCCCTGCTACACTGCAATTCTTTCTCACGACGGAATGTTTGATTATATATATATATATATACATGTGCTACTTGACGTTTATTTGGATGCAGGATTGCAGGATTAAGTCTCGATTCCACCTGCTTTGGCAGGACAGGGCGAGCAATAAATTAACCCAACGGGTAAAAATGTTGAAAAAGGGAGTAGGTTTGGAAGCGTCCCCATCCCAAGTCCGTCGTTTGTTGTGAGTCATGTTATGACTGAAGTTTTCGTTCTCGTTGATTGTGTAGTTTGATTGTTGAGGTATTTATTTTAGTTATGGTTCATGTTTATTTAATTAACCTTATTTTATATGATAATTGAGTAAAGTGTCTAGTTGTTTTGATTTAATTGCGCGTTAGTAGAATGTTAAATTTAAATATATTATAAATTAAAAAGTGATTTAATTTATTAAAAGAGTAAATAATTACTTTAAAATAATAGTGTTGATAATAATTAAATTAAATAAATATTGTTGAAGATAATTAAAAAATATCTTTTTATTAATATTAAATTAGCAAATCTTGCATAGATAATATCTTGATTAAATAAATTATTTTAATTAAAAACTGTAGATAAATTGTGCTTTTAAAAGCTGGAAAAGGACCAATAGGAGGGAGGCTTTTTGTGAAAAGAAAGCAGAAGAGCTTTATGGAGTTTTATTTTGATTTATTATCTTTTTGGAGAGGATTATTCACAGGGACAGAACTTCTACTCTGTTGTTTTTGGATCTGGGAAAAGAAAGATAAAAATAAAAGAAAAGAATTTTGTTTGTAAAAAACTTGGGGAGAAAATAATTGTTTTGAAGATAGATAGATTCGAGGAGGAGCTGCAGGAGGAATTCGAAAGGAGCTTTCAGAAGGGATTCTTCTTCAGACGAAGGACTCCAGGTTCCATAGAATTTATTATTTATTCTTTTTATTCTGTAAAGAAAATCATGCATGTAATATCTTAAATCAATATTTCGTTTGAAAGAGGGTTTTGGTTTGGTTGTGTTATATTCTTGAATAAATTCTATTGGAAAAATATATTAAATCTTCTGTAGAAAAATTTCATTGAACCTGTTCGAAACTTTTCAATATAGGTTAGTAGTGAAAATTTATTGTTGAAAGTAAAACAAAAACCATCCTTGATTGAAGATCAAATTTACTTGTCAGATCTATTTTGTGATTATTAAAAAAAAAAAATCTTTTAAAAAGTTTTAGGAAACATAGTGGTGAAAAATAATTATTTTGAGAGAGAAAATCCTTTTTACTTATTGATTATATTTGTATTTTTCAAATCTGTTCTGAAAGAAAATATTTTATTTATATAAATCTATCTTTTTGAATCTCTAAATATATATATATATATATATATATATATATATATATTCTGGCTTTTAAAATTGTATGCATAGATATATTTATATTATATATTTTTTGAATTTAAGATACTATGTAAAATAAATAAATAAATAAAAATAAAAATGATTTAAGCATATATTTTTATTCGAAATCGTATTCAAAAGAAACGAAATTTATTATTTTATGTTCTTATTTTATACACATTGTTTATTGTTTGTTTAAATCAAATTTCGTGCCTATGTGTGTTGGACGAAATTGTGGTTTTAAAAAAATAAATATATTATTGTTTGTTTAAATCAAATTCTGTACCTGTGTGTGTTAGACGAAATTGTGGTTTTAAAAAAAATAAATATATTATTGTTTGTTTAAATCAAATTCCGTGCCTGTGTGTGTCGGACGAAATTGTGGTGTTAAAAAAAATAAATATAAAAAGAAATTATAAATAAGTATTATTTTATTAAGTTTATTTGGGAAGGTGGGAGGTCGGCCCAGGCCGCACCCCCACGGACCCCGAGGGCCTGCTGTACGTAGCCATCACCGGCTGCGCATAGCAGTCGAGACTGCTGGGTGCAGTCCGGTGGGGACTGCGTACATCAGTCCCCTCACTGCCACCTTAGGGCGTCGTGCCCTTTTCAAAGCATGAATAAATGTTTGATTTGACTCTTTTTTTTAATTTGATTTCTTTTTGATGATATATATGTTTTATATGTTTATATTAAAATATATATATTTATTAATGTTTATATTAATTTAAATTCGTTTGTTTTTAAATTATGCGTTTTGCGGATTATTATATATATATATATATTATTTAATATATATTTATTATATATTATATATTATATATATATATAAATTAATTAATTAATTGTCAAATTAAATAATGAAGTTTTTTTTAATATATATATATATGATTTTAAAATATGAGATTTATTAAATTTTTTATTAAAGGAATATTTTATTTAGAGATAGGTGATTGTGGAAAGATTACAATGTATATAATAGGCATTTTTTTTATATAATATATTTTTTAAAAATAATAATTTCATTTTAATATATATGTGTGTATAGAGGTGTATATATATGTATATTTATATAAATACGGGAGAAGTCATTGTTTAGTGATGTGAATTTAATATGGTAAGATTCAGAGAATTTGCAATGTTTTATGTAGTCGTGCAAATTAGAAATTTAACGATCTATTTTGTTTTGAGTCGAATATTCTCAAATTGATGATTTAGTTATTTGATGAAATTTATTGTGTATTGGAATTGTCTTTTTTGTAGTATTGTTTATGCACTTGCTTTCTCTCAAGATTTTTCATTTTATTTAATTTGATTTGGGTTTAGGTCATATGGAAATCCTAGGAGTTAACCTTTCCAGTTATAGGAACCTAAATAGTGTTTGGGACTTCCAGAGGCAGGGATACTATGAGTTGTATTTGAAATTGTAATTTGATGGTTGATTTTATGTTTTGGCTTTGGTTAATGTACATTGGGATTGTGCAACTTTGTGAATGATATGCACGTGATTGTGGGCGAGATGGTTAAGCCTCGCAGATGAATTATTGGTATGGTTCAGTATTTCTGGTGGTATAATCCTGTTCTGTTGGATATTCTTGTGTTAGGGTGTCTAGAGAGAGTGGCTCTAGTGGGGGTCGGTGCACAAAGGGGCTGTCAGGGTAACCCACATAGAGTTAGATTAATCAGTGATAACTTAAGTAATAAACCATGGGTGGGGATTAAACACTAATAAGATAATTGTGAAGCCTCATCCGCCTATTAGTGCTATCACAAACTAAAGGGGACTGAGAAGGCCATGGTTGGCAAGGTCATTACCTTGTCCTCACGAAAGGTCAATGACTCCGCATGAGTGACCCTATGGAGCGGCACCTTGAGATAGGCCGTCTGGAGAACCATAGATGGAAGCGGCACCTTAACTTGGTTGTCTGGAGAATCCATGTAGAGATGGAGGCGGCACCTTGTAATAGGTTGTCTGGAGAATCCATGTGAAACCAAGCGATGACACTCTACTCTAACATTCTGTTTGTGTTGATTTACTGAAGTCCTTTGGAAGTGATTTATTGTTTTATCTTTGGTCATTGTTGGAAGTAGTATTTGATATTATGTCTTGAGTTTCGTTGATGTTATGAGTGTGACTTGTTGCTACGTTCTGAAGTGGTTTACTGTTGTGCTTTTGGATTTGTCGTTGTTAAGTTCTAAGTGGTCTTTGATGTTAAGTTGTCTGTCTAGAGTTAGTCTTTGTTATTGTTAGGCGTACTTGGTCGGGGACCCTTCCTTGTCTACTCTCAGCATGGGGGTGGTTGGGTGGAACGTGCTTCGCACCCCGTTGGTTTCCCCTTTTTTGTTGCAGATGTATCTTTTATTGCAGGGCTCTTTGGCGGATGTTGATGATCCAGTAATTCTTTGTACCAGATGTATGTTATACTTTGGATGTAATGTAATCATTGATGTATTGTCTCCCACGTGTGTTGGGATGACCATGTTGTAAATTGTATATGTAGTTATCGGCTTGTATGTTCAGACAGTTGTACTTTACTATTATTTGGGATGCAATGTATATTCAAGCCATGTTTTGATTCAGGAGCGATCACTTGTAATAGTTGGATATGTTATGTTGTATCTATCGAAATATGTAACACTTTATATCGGTATAATTCAGGTGTTATCATATGTACTTATGTTATGAATATGGTTATTGTTTAATGGATATTTTAATGATGAAATGGGAATTAATAGATTTATATAATTGTTGAATTATTGTTTTATATGTCATCGTTGTTATGGGTTAGTGTAGTCATGTCACTTGGTGTACCCCTTTGGAACTAGTCGTGTAGCTTAATACATTGTTATATTGGAATACTTAAGTATGTTGTTATATTCTTTTATAAAAAAAAAATTGTTCTGTTGTTATTAGTTCCTTTGGGGTTCGCACGGTGGGGCGTGACACAATGCCCAACATTAATCTATCTCCAAGCTACACATGTTGGCCCTTTGGAAGTAATGGTCCCACCGCCTGACATGACACATAGCAATCACCTATTAACTTGTTCAAATTTTTTAATGAACAATATAATGAAATGGGTGTGCAGGGAATAACCAAGATTCATTTGCAATGATCGAACAGTCATCTTAAAAATACAACTTGCACATGCCGCAAATGGGTATGTCCAAGATCATCATGGAAAAAATAGGCCCTTAAGTGGTAAAAAAATCAGAAAAATTAGAGTTAGGCAACTTGAGGTAAAAAATTGAATAAGTTATCTATATTATTTCAAAAATATGTAAGAATATAATCTATAGAAAATTGAATGTAGTTTCTAAACTACTAGGTTTTTCTAAAAAAAGAAAAAATCTATTTGATGAAAATTCAAAATTTCAATGCAATAGTACTTAAATTTCAAAGAAAAAATAAGAAGTAGGTGTCTGTCTGACCACCCTAACCATAATAAAATGATAATATTTTTTAATAATATTTTAGACATAAGTAGAGGACTCATGTCTCGATGTGATGCATATATTTTTAATTTTTTCCGGGTAAATAATTAATTATGAATTTTTATTATAACTTTTAAAAATATTAAAATTGTATGTCGACCACCTTAACAAAACTTCATGAAATTCAATTTCTCTTTTTGAATCCTCTAGTATCGTGTATAGAATGTGCATGTTTTGGAAAAAAATGTATTTTGAAAGTTATAGATGTTTTTCAATTAGTCTATCAATTAGGACTTTAGTCATAATTTGAATAGAAAATGAATAATAATTACTTATTAAATTCAAAGTAAAGCATAATTAATATTGGTGGAAAGGTGAGAATCTCCTTTAAAAACCCTTTTTGTTTCATCAATTTTGGGTAAAAAAGAAGTCATCAGCCACATACCCATCATATTGCCACTTTTTGGCCCACCATGACCCTGCACATACCCAAATGTTAATTTTTTAGAAGGGGGCCACTACTAGGCTAATGGGAACTTGACCCTTAGGAAAGAAGTCTTAGGAATTAAGTCACTTAAAATGAAAATCAAGCTTGATCATAGGAAAATTTGAACACTGAAAAAGATTTTGGGAACTGACAAACCTAAACTCAACGGGCCAATGAAAACATCAATTTCAATGGCATAAGAGGAAACTTTAACAATTGGATACTAGGAGCAACAATTCAATGTAAAATCAAAACAACCAAGGTTTTTTGGACTCATAGGTCAATTGTGAGGGGTTTTGGCAACATAAACCCGAAAACATTGATGAGGAACATAACCCTAAGCCAAAAATGAGGGTCCAAGCCAAATATGTAAGCTTTAAAGATGGAATCCAATTTTTTTTTTAGGGGTTCCATTAGTGGCTCCTGTTGGGGACACATGCCTCTCGCAAGAATGGGGAGATCCCAAAATCATGGGTGAAGCAAACCAAGCACAAAAAACAAAACTAGCACAACCAACATATATATGGTTTTTACATAGCTCATAAGGACCTAAACCGAGAAATCCAATCTCCATCTTGTTTGAAGCCTTCACTTGAGGTGCAAATTTTTAGTATGCACCCTGCAATCTAACCAGGCTTCCACTTTACTTGGTGGCCCCAAGCCACTAAACTTCGGGCTGATACTTGCCCCTGTCAAAGACCAACCTATTGAAAGATCTTATTTTCCTCCATCCACTTTTACCTCTGCCATACCATTGCAACAAGTATAACCCTCCTCTTACAAGCAAAAATATGTGGTTACCATTGGAATCTGCATGACTACAATCATTGCGATTAACATTTTTCATAACCCTTTTGAGCATATTATTGCTAATGTAATCTTTGTTATTCTACATTGTATAATTAGGCATAAACTAAAAAATTTCATCATCACATGACACATATTCATATTGAAAATAAAATTCTTTGCTATGTATTTTATCATCATGATCCATAAAAATACCTCCCATTTGAATTGGGAACTAAAATTATTCATACTCCTCCAAGTAGTTGGCATCATGATACTCATCCCTAACTACAAAATCAATATCAAATGTAAAATAGTCATATTTAACACCCTCCAAAAGCTCATCAATGTGTTACTTTGCTTGCTCAAGACCATATTCTAACCCTTTATCAGATGCACCATCAAAGGTCTCAACAAAAAATGGATTATCTCTACACCAATAAGGATCATCATTTCTCATTTCTAGTGAAGATGGAGGCTTATTGAACAAGTGATTTTCTACTACATTCATTGCTATTATAAAAGCCTCCTTAACATGAAGATCTAAATATTCCATATCATCATTGTATTCAAAATCATCATAATCACTAGTAGAGAATGTAGATAGATTTTCAACTTCATTCACATCATCTATAGTTAAATTTTTTGACTAACACTTTGAAAACTCCTCATAGGAAGAAAGTTGTTCCTTCTAAAAAAAACATGTGTTTCCATCATTATCATCATATTTCCCATTTGTAGAAAATAATTCAATCTCTACTTTATGTGGAAAATCATTACTATAGAGGAGTGATCATACTTATTGCCAACATCATTACTATAGTAAGAGGAATCATTAACATTGCAACTGTGTTCAAAATTTTCAAACTAAATGCCCAATCTTAAGTCTTCCATGGGAGCATAGGTACTTGAATCTTCAAAAGAATCAAGTCCACACATTTCATTTGCTTCACTGAGGCATGCATTTTCAACCTTGATTCTACTCTCCTCTTCTTTACAAGATATCGCATTTCTTAACTCATGTGGAGCAACCGAATCATTATCATCATAGGTTGAAAATATGATAGTTTCCTAATGATCATCTCTAATATTTTCAAAAAGAGAAAAGTACACACACTTGGTGAAGCTCAACAGGTTTCAACTCCTTTGGTAGAGAACTCAAACCTGTTTCATAAGATTCATAAAAAAATAGTGTATTCTAAATTTTCAGATCTGTGACATTTAGGAATTGAAGATAGAGTACCCATAAACCTTGCATAGAGATCGTATGATGATTCTCTTTCATTTATTCTTATGCAAGAAAGGACTTGAACAGAGACTGTAGGATCACAAATGCATGCAACTTCTTGACCATTTGTTTGTGGCTCTATGTCATCCCTATTATGGAATGATGTGCAAGCTAAAACAATAGGGGTGTAGGTGCTTTTACATTCATATTTAATTTTTTCCTTACACCTTTCATCAACATTTGGTGTCTCAAGGCAGCAAACACTTTTATTCAAGTAACTCCTTTGCATCCCATACTTCTAGTTGTTTTCAATGTTCATGGCTATACCATAGGCTTGATGCAAGGTTTTAGGATCCTTATCTCTTAGCAAATAGCTCATATTACTATCAAAAGATCCCAAATAAATTACCAAACACACTACATCACTTAGTCTCAAAACCTTAAGAATATCCCTTAATGCTTTAGCAGATCTTTGGCTAATGCTAGAACCAACTCATCCTCTTCTCTATCAATTCTCCTAAAATTATCGATCTTAGAACTAGCATTGATTCTTTCGCCGAATTTCTCTATGAAAACTACTTTGAACTCACTCCAAGATTAAACATATCAAGTTGGTAAGTTAGAGAACCAATACCTTATGTCTCCTTTCAAAGACTAAACAAATAGTCTCATTATTACATCCTCATGATCTACCTCATAGTCATCCATTAAATTGTTGAACTCTTGTAGATGCTTATTAGTTGACTCACTCTTTGTACCACTAAATTTTGGTAGCTTATTTCTGATTTCAGGTGGAATAATGTTTGGGCAACCATTAATTCCACTAAAATTGATGGCTCTGTATCTTTTAGAGTTTAAACTTCTCTTACATTCTGACTGGAGCTGATTACAAACCATGGTTGCAATAGGAACCATTCAAGGATGTATATATTGATTATATACTTTCTTACACCCTTACAAGCCTTTTCACATCAATATTATAGTTACAAAGGGTACTTCAAAGTTCTTTTACAACATAATATTAAGATTTTATAATGCAGATTTCCATCTCAATTTTCTTAAGACCTTATAAATGAATTTGTGCAAGGATTTTTTATACTTCACCTCATAATAGATGTTACAATATAATAATATAGAAGTATGCAAAACAATCACTACTATTCCCTTTCTTAGTGCTTATTGACTCAATAGGGAACCAAATTCTTCATGACTTTGAAATATGGCCTTCATATATGGATGTAGCCTTCTTGAAAACCAAAATATGGAGAATACCTCAATATCTCACAACTGTTGTAGATATTTTCTTCATCACTGGAAATATTATAGGTCTAAAACTTTCTTCACATCTTTAGCAGGATCTTTAGAAAGAGTCACCACCTCTCTTCACATAGGATTGAACTTCAAGGAATATAAAGATCCTTCAAATATGATTTTCCTTCTCATTCTTCTCCCATATTAAAGTTACACATAAATTCTTCAAAATTGCTAGAACAAAATCACTTCCAGGTCTCAAAACTTCAATATCTAAACTAGATGTTTAGATTTACCAAATTCTTAACTCTTAAGGCTAGATGATCTTCTATTAGAATTTTCTTAAGTCCCCCCCAGTGGAGTAACCATTTTTGTTGGTGACTCAGATGGGAAAATAGGATTCAATAATTGTCAACCTCATGTTACAAATAATTGTTCAAGATTTTTAATGACCCTTTGATAAGATAATCTACATCCAAACTTCTGAGTGCATCCCCATCAAAGTTTACATTTCTATTGATGATTTTTCTAGTAGAACCTTGAAATTCTCTAAAGGGTAGCCAACCCTTATGGTTAAAAATCTTCAAGGCTAGTGATGAACACAAAGAGTAAAGGATTTTAAGGTCTTTATTCCTACACTTTAGGCTCTGTGGTACCTACGAGGGTGCTTCTTATTGTGTTTAAGTGGGGTATGTCTAGTTTGTAACACATTTATACATAGATTGAATCCTATTTATTCTAAATAAACACAATTTACTAAAGATTTGGTAGAACTTTGAGCAAATGATTATCTATTTGCTAGGAATCAGGGGTATTTCAAACCCATAAATTATAATTGAAAATATTTTTAAATGAATGTTGTTCTCATTTTAAATCCATGGCTAGGTATCCCAATAGCTCATTTTCATGCAAGATTATCTAACAAATAGACCAGTGCTTCATCAATTGGGAAAATGGAATAAAAAATGCAAGAAATAGTAATATATAAGCTATTCAATTTAGAAATTGGTGGACTATTTCCATAGTGCTTTGCAACACGAAAACTCATAGTGCTTGAAACATAACTTCTTACCAGATCTTATGCAATTTCTTACAAATCTACAACCATATTCTAGAATTTAATTATATCTTTGAGTTAAAGAAAAATAAAATCGATAAATTCAATTAAAAAATTGAAGATAAACGAGAATAGCATTGATATTTTCATTTATAACTTGGAAGAAGGATACATAGGAGAGTATTAATTTCTGAACTATCTTTTGTTTTGATATCTGTAGATTCTAATAAAACTAATTTTAAGACTATTACATATAGGATTCACACCCAAGACAACCTAATGTTCTATTCATTCATATTTTCTACAAAATACCTTTTCTAAGCTTAGCTTTTCACCTATACAATGTTGAGACCTAAAATTTTGACAACTATAATGAGCCCTAAAATCCATTTTATAGAACAAGGGAGCAACAATAATTAGGCTCAATTACATTCACATCTCATTTCATTTCAAGATCATTTGTAGAAAAATTTGAGATGTTCCTTAGTTAGTTACATGTAATCATTACAGAATATGGAAGAGTAAAATACTAAACACCACATCCTTTGAATGAAGACCTACCAACCCTTCAAAAGCCAAAGTTTGTTACTATAGTAGCATTGAATCACCTTGTCCTTGTTGAGAAAAGAAGATTTTCCACTCATAGCACAAGCAAAAATTTGTATAGAACCTAGAAAAAGAATACTTGTCATCAAAGTTAGGAGGTTTCACACTTTTCCAACACACCAGCCCGAGATATTTCCACATCAGTGATAAAAAAAACAAACTACAAACATGCTGCAAAGGAAAATCCTGATATGGAGGCTATGGTGTCATAAAAAAAAAGTGACAGAGACATCACTCTGATTCATTAGCATCCATGTATGCTCGCCAATGTCTTGTTCATGGTCAAACTGGAGGAACTATCACCCCTTGCTTGTTAGAGTTTTTAGAAGGAACCATATAAATGGGATAATGGCCACACTCTAGATCAGTGTCACCTCCACTATCTAAAGGGCTATCAGAAACCTCAATGGGAGAATTATGTTTCCCTAAATAAGCCTTCTGATATTTTCACTTTTTCTTTGCCTTCTTTTCATACTCAACCAACTTTTTCCCTTTAAACAAGTGACAAGTTCTTTTGAAACAGTTTGGCTTCTTAAGTGGTAATTACTCCTTACACCATATTTCTTGAATTTCCTATGTACCCTTCTACCCTTTGGTGTTTCAAGAGCTCCCTATGTTTCAATTTCATCCTCAAGATAATTTTCCTTAGATTCAAGCAAACTCAATCTCCTAGACCTTGGGACTAGCTTAATAGACTCACCTGACTAACTTATTTTCTCAATAACCAGAACAAGAAGATTCAGAAAACCCTCACCAATTCCGCTCTTGGAGTTAACTTAATGTTCAATCTCTAAATGAAAATTCTAAATGAAAAAAATATGGCCATCGGTCCTCATTATATCAAACCATGCAAGCATGCCAACTATTAATACTCAAGAAAAACTTATGCAGGAAAGCTGACAATAGTTTGCTTTGATTTTTAAATCTCAGTTATTGATCACCTTTTAAGATAAATCAACGGATAGTTATCGTTAGCGTAATTAATCATGAAAAAGCTTAATTGCATACTATTAGTTTCTTTTCCTCATAAAAAAATCCCCAATTAGATATACATTAAATCTGTATACACATTCAACCACATACTTAACATCAATTAAAGCTTGTCATACCATAGTTACCCGATCACCAATGGGAATTAATACACTTGCATTTCGTCACAATAGGATAGTGAGGAGTGATCTTAATTTAATCTTAGAATATCGGTCTATATTTTTCCTTGCATTGTTTTCACCTTCCCATATGTACCAACAAATATTAGAATTGACAACTGAAATCATGAACACATGCCAAAAGAATAATCTAAAAAATGGTGTCATTTTTATCAAATTTCCATCTTGGTTAAATTTAGTAGCATTACATCTCCACTAGATTCCATTGGAGCCTTCAAAATATTCCACTTGGGACTCACCCACTTGCTAATTGAAAACACGAGATACAAGTGGGTCCTTCATGGGATGGCAAGGAGTAGTTAGGATTGACCCACGTCACCTGCCATCAACCATCAATCTCATTTCTTATGAAGCAATCACTGTCTTTGAAGTCTAGTGGATCCCTCCATGGGGTGATAGATGTCATCTTTACTGCTAGCCCATGTGATTATTTTAGTGAAGAAAGAAAACAAACAGGTGTGATGGGAATGACCAAGATGTGGCCACATCATTGAATGACCACCGTTGATTTCCATCTAATACCATTCACTGATCATCAAGAGAGATCAGGCCCACCATGTATAGGTTACACATGTACAATGCTCACTAGCATGTGTGATCACTTTACCTCAATGCACAAGACGAATGGGCATGTGTGGAATGGTCCTAATGAAAACACGTGTTGCAGTGCCCACTCTTGATCTATCTTCAAGCTGCACATGCTAGCACTTTGGAAGTAATGGTACCACTACCAAAAATGACACATGGCAACCTCCCGTTAGCCCGTTTGAATTTTTTAATGAACAATAAAATAAAATGGGCGTGCAGGGAATGACCAAGATTCATTTGCAATGATCAAATGGTCATCTTAAAACTACAATTTGTACATGCTGCAAATACTAATTTTTTAAAAGAGGGTCACTACTAGGCAAATGGGAACTTGACCCTTAGGAAAGAATACTTAAGACTTAAGTCACTTAAAATGAAAATCAAGCCCGATCATGGGAAAATTTGAAAATTGAAAAAGCTTTTGGTGACTGACAAACCTAAACTCAGGGGGCCAGTGAAAACAATGATTTCAATGGCATAAGAGGCAACTTGGATAATTGGATACTGGGAGAAACAATTCAATGTAAAATTAGAATGACCAAGGCTTTTTGGACCCATAGGTCAATTGTGAGTGGTTTTGGAAACATAAACCATAAAATAGTGATGAGGAACATAACCCTGAGCCAAAAACAAGGGTCCATGCCAAATATGCACACTTTTAAGAAGGAATGTAGAAGTGTTTTTGAGGGGTTCCATCAAATTTCATAAAGTCCTATCATTTTTTTAGTATGGTATCTTGAACTGTGACTATATGGTAGAAGAAACCCTCATTATTATTTTTCCTTTATTTGTGTTTTCCTTAAAGCCTTTAGGGTTAACTCATGTGTAAGTAAGAGGATAATGATAGACTTGGTATAGTTATATTGCCATAAAAAAATCCAAGGAAAGGAGGTTTTGAACTCTTGAGGGGGTAGGTTTGAGATTGTCATGCTATTTGAAGACAATAAATGATAGAAAGGATTCAAAAACAAGGTCAAAATGGGAAAGTTTCATTTTATAATTGGTAAATCCTTTTGAAGTCATGATTATAACAATCCCTATTATGCAATGAGTCTTTGACAAGACTATGGTTTATAATGGCACACTCATTGGTGACTAGGTATCTTCAAGGGACAATTAATTTCACAACAAAAGGAAAGTTTAGTGAAACATTGATTCCTATGTGCAGGGAATAGATGATAGTCAATAAAAAGTCAAAAAGGTAGATCGTGACAATCATAACACTATTGTAGAAAGGGAAGAATGATGGTCAAGGCTTCCTAAAGAGGGTGACAGTCAAGGTTTGAAAGGACAAGAAGGCCTTATGTACTGTCATTTATGACTAAGTGCCCTCCATTTGAATCCGCATTTGTGATTATGAGATTTGATTTTCAAATTATTCCCTAGTATGGTATTCAACAAGTCTCAAAGGAAATCTCATGAGGTATGCAAAGGATCATAGGATCATTAACTTGAGGATAGTCACAAGCATTTTGAGGACAAAATATAATGTCATGATAAGCAGGTTATGAGGGGAATAATCATTTTGCATGAACAATCCTAATATTGTCATGGATATTGATGAGTTTGGACGGTAATATATGGGGAGAGTGTTGTGATCAGGAAGCATACCTCATGCTTTGTGACTATGTTTGTGCTCAAATTGACTTTGGTAAAATTCCCAAGCAAGTGAGGTCAAATTTGTGTGTAGAGGCAGTTTCAAGTTTCTTTTCTTAACACATTCACAGTCAACATGAGTATAGTGCATGAGACCTCAAGTATATAAGGAAATGAAATCTCATTTATTGAACAAGTAGAAAATAGAGTAGTGAAAAGAGACAAGAAGGACTTTATTTATTGAATAATTTTGAAAGATACATGCATTTACTGATGCAAAAAATAATTAATACAATAAGAAAATCCTCAATTTTTAGAAGGATAATGACCTATGTCAAAAGATTGGAAAAAGGCATAGTGGGAAGTACCTTCTAAGCACACTCTATAATGTTCAATCCATCAAGGAACAATTAAAGGTTGGATTAAGGAGTCTATGAGAGGTGTTCATAGAAGATAGTTATCATTCATTCAAGAGTCTCCAAGTTAGGAGAAAGGGAAAAGTTCATCCAGACCTAATATAGATGATAGTAATCTATAGGGCAGTCAATCAAGGGTTCCACATGATAGTCAATAGATTTTATGAAGCTGTGTATTAACAGTCAAAAGGTAGTTCCATTATTAAGGGGTAGATTTCAAGTATATTATAGTCTTGTGCAAGGAAAGATTGACAATCAATATTATGCAAATGAAGGAAAATCTATTCCTAATAAAGGACAACTACTATGCAAAATTCAAGTATTATGTACAAGACCAAAAGCATTTAAAAGGGAAGTACAAAACCAAGAAGCAATTAACTCAATGTAAATACTAGAGATTTAGGTCACATTCAATAGAGAATGTGAAGGCATGATGAGGAACAATGATCCACATAGTATTTATCATGCATTCATGTGGCAAAGGAATATATGTCATTTCAAAAGGAAAAGAAGAGCTTCACTTAGAGAGTAGCTATAAACAGGAAATGTATACATGAAGAAATATTGGAGTCATAAAGACAATCCTTATGCTCACTCAAAAAAGGTTGTGACAGTCACAATTTCAAGGAATACAAGACTTCATTATTTGAAAAGGGTGGACTAAGAAAAATGAAAGAAAGAAACACAATACATGGGCAGCAAATGTAAAGGATAGTCCTTAATCAAGTCAAAGGAAAAATGCATAGATCATGAACAAAGGACTGTCAAATGACAATGGGGAATAAATATATCATAGCCATCAAGCAAATGTACATGAAAAAAGGTCAAGAAAATCATAAGCATGGATGAATATTTTATAAAGAGGATCAATATCATGCTAAAGAGAAACAATATCTCATGTTAAAGGTGCATCAAATATAGTTATAAAAGAGTAGGAAATATGAGTGTTAGAAGTGCAGAAGTTTCAAACCATAAAGAGAAGAAAATAATTGATAAAATGAACAACAAATTTTAGAATTAAAGTACATAAAATTTCAAAGGTAAATGAGCAGCAAACTCAAAGAAAGAAGCAGAAATTTTATTGGAATAAAGAGGAGCAGTTTCATAGCAAAAAAATATTTTGATAGTCATACATTCATGGACAGTTTCAAACCATAAAGAGTAGAAAAAAATGGTGGTCAAAGGGCAGTCAAAGAACAGAAAGAATAACCAATAAAGAGAAGTTGCAAGGACATTCAAGTGTCATTTCAAAAGAGTAGTCCTAGGCCATGCAATAGGTATAATAAGGGTATCAAACTTTGAAGGTAAGTAACAATCCCTCATTTTCTAATGAGGGCCTAGCAAGGTTAGACAATATATGATAGTCCATAATAGATAAATGATGGAAGCCATTATAAAACACCCTGATAGCCATGCCTTGAAAAGGATAGTATTTGATAGTGAGGGGTAGAAAGAGTAAATGAAGCTAATGCAATCATTGTCATGATGGCCACGTATAAGCTATTTATGAACTTTCATAGGTTAAATGGAAAGAGTGGTTGCAAGACACATTACAAGTGGCAAAATCCTTCACAAATCAAGACACATAGTGAATACAAGGATATCCATAAGATAGGACATTCAAGCCAAGGTTTGAGCTTGAAATTTTTAATGTTAAGGAGGGTATTGAAACCATGCACCTGACATATTAAAAAAAAAGTAGCTTCCCACTATTTGATACAAAATGGATGTTAGATATAGAAGGTGTCAATATGTTAGCAGTCATGTGCCATGAAGATTAAAAATATACCAAATTCTACAAAGGATCATAACAAAAAGTTTAAAAATATCCTCCACTTAATGTTGTCATGCTAAATTAAGACAAATAGTCATGCACTATCAACGCCATGCAATATGGCATATAATTGAAAAAATAGGAATGACAGATAGGAATCAACAAGTCACCTATGTTCCTTGATTTTGAGCATTGCATGAGCAACTTCTAGGAAAACTACAAGGCAATATATCATGGTGATCTTATTTCCTTAGCAAAGGAGTGTTGAACATCATAAATCTGCAAAGAGAAAAAATATGTTCAATATGTAATGAATAGCTTTTAGAAAAATTCACTATAGATGTGGTCCAACATCAAATGATAAATGTACTAAACTATTAAGCTAAGTTCAAAGTTGACTCAATGCAATCATAACTGTAAAGTGTAAAATTAACAAAACATCAACTATCATAAGTAAAAGCATGCTCTAGTTCAAGAAAGCTACAATCTCATCTTGGAACCATTAAATTCATTCATAAAGATGACAAAATATCTTAAAATTTTACATTGTAAATTATAAAATGAAAATGTTATATTAGGAGTCAGGACAATTTGTTGTATCAACTATATTCAATTCCACCAGCTACACTGAAATATTTAAACTTTGCATGCACTTGAAAAAGAGTTCTTATAAGAATAGATTGAACTAACTTGGAAAATATTTGAATGGTTTCTTCCATCCCATACAGAGTAAGTATGCCATCCTATACAACCTATGTTATTTTTGGAATGTGATAATTTTTATTATTACTTATTGTCGTGGTTTCTTATCTTGATTGCATAACAAGTCAAAAAACACATGGATTATAGAATAGCTATTTGACACAAACAAGAAATGAAATGATCCTTAAAATTTTCATCATAACGGTCATAAGTATAATAGTGTTGTCACATAGTTAGCAAAGCCATATATTCTTAGTAGACATGGTCATTATATCTCAAAGCCTGAACACAAGATAGTAACATTCTTTTCCTTTGGATATTAATTCTATGTTGTCTTCCTCTTCTCCCAAACCTCCACAATCTGATCTTTGACTTATGTTTCATCAAACCTCGAGAATGTGGACCTTGGTACCTCTACATCTAACTCACCTAAGCTACTACATTACATTCCTTAGATCTATGACCCTCCCTCACAAGAAACATTGTCTATCTGGTATTACATACCTATAAACCTTATAAACAACTAGTAATACTATTTTTTAAGATGGAGGCAATTTTATCTCATCTATCTCAACACAACAATAGTTGTAGATGATCCTCAGGTGTAAAAGTACCAGACATAGATTTAGTCCTTCATTTTTTCACTCTTAAATTTAAAAAAGATATTATTTATGGATATAATAAGCAAGCATTCTAAAGTAGTGCAAAAACGTAACCCAAAATTTTCAAGATGTGTAGAAAAAAGCAAATCAAGCACAACAACCCTATAAGAATTTTGTCATCATGAATTTTTCTCTATTTTTTACTTAAATAGTTACTTTCATGTTTAACATCTCAAATCACATGGTGAAATATTGAGCATATTTGTAGTTGAAAATATTACCTACAAATCAGATTCTAATTTTTCTCAAAAAGAAAAAAATTAAAATAATGTATATTAAACTACACACAAGAACCTAATTTTATGGAAAATGAACAAATTGATGAGAAAAAGTACTTGCAATGCATCCTTATAGCATCACACATGCTCACTTGAAACCTCTCGCATCGTTCTTGGCCTTCACATGTAACACCACATCAATACCCAGAAAGCTTTTGGCGGGTTTTTTTAACATTTCAAGCAAAGTAGCCTTTTTCTAGTTGCATAGAAAGTGTATATGGTTTCCCATGAGAAACATTACCATCTCGAGAAGCTCATACCCTAAAATTTGAAGACATCAAATAATGAAAATGTTCAAATGGTGGAGTCGTGGAAACCATTATCACCTTCAATGTTGATGACTTCAAATAACACAATCTTCAGATGACAGAGGGGCATAAACTATTATCCCCTCATAGGCAACTCAGAAGCTCTACCTATGCTCTTTCTAGTGGTCGTACAAAATTTTCAATATTTTATTGAAGCTTTCTATGTTTATTTTGTAGCCACCGCCAAAATATTTTGAGGGTTTTGAGCCCCCATTTGTAGCTTCTACCATTTCTACATAGCTTCAAACCCCAATGCACAATACTATATGAATCTAGGTTTTGGAAATTTAAAAGAAAGGATTTAGAAAACCATATAAACCTAGGTTTTGTGGAGCTTAATATGGACCAAAAAGAATAAAAACAAAGAACATAGTTCTAAAATATGATTTGATTGAAGAACTTACCGATTAGCAGTTAGCTAATTCTAGTCCTATAAGGATTTTCTTTAAGGGTCTGTAGTTTTTCTTCTTTTTCAAAGATCTCTAAGTGTTTACACAAATTTCAAAGTGATTTTTGTGACAAAAAAACCAAGTGAATGCTCCCTCTTATTCTTCTATTCTATAATACACTGGTTATTTTTAATGTTACCAATTTAGAAGCAAAAGGATGGACCACAAAATCTTAGTGTTGTCCAAATTGTGGAAGAGTGGAAACCAATAGTGGTGGGTAAACCAACCAAAAAGGGCAAAAAATAGCTAAAATTGTCATCAACCTTTTTAAGAAAATTAAAAAATTAAAAATATAATTTAATCATTAAATATATATTTAAGACAAAATAAATATTTTTTCTTAAATTAATGTCTTAAATCCCCCCTCTATGTAGTAGTGTATCCTTAATTTCTTGAAAATTAAACATTACAAGCTGACATTGAAATTTGAATTTTGAGACAATAAAATACCACCAAAAACATATTTTAAATTTAGGTTCAAAGGCCTAGGGAGGACCCATTCACCCATGGTCGAATGGGTCCCAAGTCCCTATTCCTAGAACCCACATTGCTCAAGGTAAAGTATTGTGTTGGCATTAACTATTGTCATGTTTTCCCTTTGAAAAATGTAATTAATTTAAGCTTTTTAATGTAAAATAGAATTATTAAGGAAAAATTAAGTCCAATTTAATTGAGGGGACCTAAAAAAATGTAAAGGAGTACATTTTCCTACACTATATTTAGCCCCCACTTTAGTGAGAGGATGACCTTGCGTCAAACTCCCACTAAAGTAGAAAATCAAGAGAGGTCTAATTGTACAACTATTGGAAAGAATAAGATGACAAAGTTCAAGGAGGATGATCAAGCCCCCAAGATCTAAGATCTCATGGAAAAATAACAAAGGAAAAAAGAGACACATACCTTTGTTAAATATGTTGTAGCAATAACAAGATACTCAATCATACAATGTCAGAGACTAAAAGAAAGAAAAATAAAAAAGGGGTGGATCAAGCCTCGACTATTTGTCCAACTTGATGTGGATCAAGCCTTAGTTGTTTATCCAAAAAAAAATTCAAGTGAAACCCATTGTCCACTATGCAAAAAATAATGCGCTCATGTGAGGTTAGTGAAATCTACTGTCCACTAGGTGACCCCCAAGAAGTGGCTAGATAATCATACCAAAGTTATACCTCGTGATAACTTTGATAAGGCACCACAAAGATGGTCACAAGGCTACCAAGTTGTGTTATGCTAGGAACTCGTGAAAAGGCTCCACTAGCAAGCAAGTTATGTTATGCTTGGTGGCCTTGATACATGAAATAGGATATTCAAAGGGGTTTTGCTTAGTTCATGAAAGGTCTCACCTTAGGGAACATTGTGCCTATTGTCTCCAAGAGAGGACTAGTGAATATAAAATATTCACAACTTAGGTAATACAATCCACAACATCACCACTAAGAGGAATATCATATGCTCATAAAGGTCACAATCTAGAAGGACATCAACCACAATGTAACCAAGAAGAAGACACATTGCATGGAATAAGAATACTACACTAAGAAACATAAGTTATAGTCAAAATTATCAAAATTATAATGCCAATGTATGCCCCCACTTTAAAGAAATTGCTAAACATCATGTTGTGAGAAATTTCTTTAAAGTAGAAAATGATAAATGCTAAAGAATATACAAGACATGAGAGCTTATTTGGAAAGCCCTATACCAAGAATATGTTTCCAAGTAAAGCTATGTCATGAAAAAGGGGTTGCTCCCAAATGAAATCCCAAACACATAAGGGATCCATAGATTTAGGTCAATGTATGCCTTTGCTACAATGTTATTATAGATCTCATAAATGTCATCATTCCCCAAATACTCATAGAATAGGAAGAATGACACATAAAGAGTGAAAAAAAATAAAAATTGGGTCAACATGGAAGAGACCTAAAAGTCTCAATGCCTTGCATCATTCCCAAAAGGAAAATACAAGAGAAAATAAAAGATAAAAGGTTTATGACATATAGAAGAATGTAGGTACAAATAGAAGAATGAACATAAAGAAATGTCAAACAAAATGATATGATAGATCATATTATGCACATGTAATCACACAAAGCACATGAAAAGAAGACAAATAAAAGACTAGTAAAGAACATGTGATTCAACCTATAGCAGGTCATCTACATCCCAACCTTGTTCATCATATGCGAAAGGTAGATAAATCTAAGCCAAAGGGAAAATGACCAATGTTGTACTAGGAATATCACCAAGTTCAACACCGGGTGAGTAACTAATTTTTTGGAGGATCGCTACAATTGATATCATCTTGTAATGGCTTGAATTTTCACCCCTTGCAAATTCTCCATTTACATACACCCCTTACCAAGTAGAAAACATGATCTAGATGATGTATATTCGACATCCACTTCCATTTTCAATCCACTTGGCAGCTCATTTATGTGTCAGTGGGTGAATTTCTATTAGGGATGCTAGCACGTGGCATGCTTCCATTCTGATAAGATTCCTACCTTTGGAATCCATAGAGGCATTACACTCCTCCATTGGATACAAAGTGCAATGTTTGCTACTTTTTGAACCAACTTCAAATATATTTTTACCTCCTGTAGTCATTCAAATTAACTATTCTTCCATTCAATCTAGTTGCTTCACAATTCTTTAATCTTGGACAAACTTCTTGATCAATCACACTCACTTTCAGCTCCTTCACGCTTCATCACCACAATTGTAGCTGCAAGTTTTTTCTTTGTAGGGTCCTCCTCTTCATTGTTGTGGCAGTGTTGACCTTGGAGAGATTGGAAGCTCACATCATCCTACATTTTCCTTGAGTACATGTGGTTGAGAAGGTGATATCAATCCATTTCCATCTACATTTACATTATCTACTTGCATAATAACATATTGTCATTTGAGTATTGCTTGGTATTTCCATTCCTATAGCTTCTTTATCATCTTTCTACAATTGTTTCTATTTGGCTCTCCATGTAGGTATAAACACTAAAGCATTAAGTGCATAGATCTATGACATAAAAAAGGCTTCTTAAGATGCCACTTTTTTTCTAAAATCAGAAAAATTTGATTTGCACAAGAAAATGAAGATAGTTACGCTCAAAATTTCAAGATGCATAAAGAACAAGAGTTGCAATACTCAGAGTCTAGTTTCTAAGATACTAATTATTTTTGAAATTAATGAAGATTAAGGGTCTCAAAAAGGGGGGAACACAAAATAGGTTTTTTTTTAAAAAAAAAAATAGTATAGCATCTAAGGGCCCCCCTTTTTGATTAACTTTTTTTTAGAATTTCAAAAATATGAATGATGAGAAATTAGCTAACACCATGTAGTTTATCATCATTCTTTTGGATTTTTTTTAATGAATATAATATTTTATGAATTTTCAAATTGTACACATCCTAAAAAGCTAAAATTTGAGTGTGCTACCCCCTAAATTTTTTGAAAACTAATCAAAAATTGATTTCTTTTCATCACGTGTAGAATGGAGTCTATTTTAAAAAATGTAATTTGTTTCACGTTTTGATGAATGAGTAAAAGTCTATCCTAAATCTAGCACATTTTGGTTTTTGACCAAAAATGGAGGCATTTACAAGATAATTTATGGATCAAAACCTTAACTAAATCAAAACGAAAAAGGAATAATATATTTAGATAGCTAAGACAGAGGTTAACGTAATCATGGTTTTTTTATAAACTTGCATTGAAAGACATGCAAATGTGACAATGAGCAATGCAAAAATAAACATGAGGAAATTTGTCAAATCCTGTGCATTCACTCGTCCAAAGTAGCTCATTTGGTGACTTCCAAGTTTGGCGTGCACTGAATGTGATGTGTCATTTGGCAAGCAAAAAGTTTGGCACTTGCCAAATGAACTTCTTTGAACAAAATATAACTTTCCCCTCTCTTTGGTCAACCACTTTGATAGCATTAAGAGTGCATGTTTTATGATCGTAGATGGATAGTTGAGGTTTTACCTTTCATATTCTCCCTACCTCCTTACCCTAGCTAGATAACTCTCTCCCTCTAATCTCTCTCCCTCTCAAGTCTATCTTTCTCTCAAGTCTCACTCCCTCCCACACTACCTACACTACTCCCTCTCACTCCAATCCCCTCTCTTAGACTCCCTCTCTCTAGGGTTTTATTCCCTCCCACCCTACCTAGAAAAATCTATCTCACTCCAACCCCCTTTCTCACACTCCCTCTCTCTCTCACCCTCTAGTATTTTTGTCCATCTCACTCCATCTCCATCTATTAGGTTATTATCTTTCTCTCTCCCTCTCCCTCTCAAGTCTCTTCCTTCTACCCTCTCTCTCTCTCTCAAGTCTCTCCCTCCCACCCCCTCTCTCTCTCTCTCCAACTCCCTCTCTCCCACTCCCTCTCTCTCTCACTCCCTTTATCTCTCTCCCACTCGGTCTCTCTCTCACACTCACTCTCTCTCACTCCCTCTAATTCTCTCCCTCTCTCTCTCCCTCTATCTCAAGTCTCTCCCTCCCACCATATCTCTCTCTCAGGTCCCTCTCTATCTCTCTCTTAGGAACCTCTCCCTCTCTCTCCTCAACCATAAACCATCAAACCTAAACCCTTAAACCCTCTACCCTCTACCCTCAACTCTAATCCAACAACCCTATACCTCTCCCTCTCTCTCTCTGGAGTCTCTCCCTCCTTCCCCCTCTCCCTCTCTTAGGTATCACTCTTTCTCTCTCACTCCCTCTAACTCTCTCCCATTCTCTCTCCCTCTCCCTCTCTCTCAAGTCTCTCCCTCCCACCCCCTCTACCTCACTCTCCCTCTCAAGTCTCTCCCTCCTACCCCCTCTCCCTCTATTAGGTCTCTCTCTCTCTCTCTCCCACTCCCTCTATCTCTCTCCCTCTCTCTTAGGTATCTCCCTCCCACCCCCTCCCTATCTCTTAGGAATCTCCCTCCCACCCCCCTCTCTCTCTCTATCCCCCATCCCTCTAGCTCGATCACTCCCTCTCCCTCTCTCAAGTCTCTCTCTCACTCCCTCTATCTCTCTTCCATTACTCTATCTCCCACTCCCTCTCTCTCCCACTCCCTCTCTCTCCTACTCTCGGGTCTCTCCTTCCCACCCCCTCTCCCTCCCTCTTTCTCTCTCAATTCTCTCCCTCTCTTAGGTATCTCTGTCTTTCTCACTCATTCCCTCTATCTCTCTCCCACTCCCTCTCTCTCTCTCTCACTCCCTCTATCTCTATCCATATCTCTCTCTCTCAAGTATCTCCCCCACCCCCTCCCCCTCTATCAAGTATCTCCCTCCCACACCCCCTCTCCCCCTCCTTCTCACATCCCTCTCTCACTCACTCCCTCTATCTCTCTCTCCCACTCCCTCTCTCTCTCACTTCTATCCCCACCGACCTCTTTATCCTCCTTCTGACCACCTCTATCACCCCACTATCTTTATCCCCACCCTCTATCTCTCTCCCATCCCCATCTCCCACCCTCCTAACCCATATCTCCTTTAACTTCCATCTTCTACTCTCTCCTCTATCCAGGTCTCTCCTCCAACCCCCTCTCCTCCCCTCTCTCTCTCTCAAGTCTCTCCCTCCTACACCCTCCCTCTCTCAATCATTCCGACGACCTCTCTCTTACACCCCCTCTCTCTCTCTCACCCTCTATCTCTATCTCTCCTCTCCCCTAGATCTCCCTCTCCCTCAATCCTAAACCATTAAACCCCCACCCTCTACCCCTCTACTCCCTCAACCCTAATCCCTCAACCCCATACCTCCATCCTCTCTCAAGCATCTCCCCTCCTACACTCCCCATCTCTCTCTCTCGCATCTCCCCTCTTACCCTCCTCAGATCTCTATCTCCTCTCTAAAGCATTCCTCCTATCCCTCCTTTCAAGTCTCTCTCATTCCTCTATATTCTCCCACTCTCTCTTCTACTCCCTCTATCTCCCTCTATCTCCCTCTTAACCATCTCTTCTATCTCTCCCACCTCTCTCTCCCACTCTCTCCCACGACTCTCCTCAACCATAAATCTTGAAAACACCTACACTCTACCCTCTACCTAATAATTCTACCTTTCAACCCTTAATCCCTCAAACTGAGTAATTCCCTCGCTTCCCCCTCAAGCATCTCCTCCTAACCCCTCCCTCTTAGGGTCTCTCTCTCACTCACTCCCTCTCTCTCTCTCTCACTACCTATAGCCTAATTCCTCAACCCTATACCCTAATTCCCTCAATCTAATACCCTCTACCCTAATCCCCCAACCCTATAGCCCAATCCATCAACCCTATACCCTCAACACTCAATCCCTAAATCTGCAACTATCAACCATTAATCCCTCAACCCTGATCTCTCTCACACCCCCTCTCTCTCTCCCCCCTTGGTCTCTTTGTCTCTCTCACTCCATCTCCCTATCTTGGTCTTTATCTTTCTCTCTCCCTCTCATCCCTCCCAGCCCCTCTCTGTCTCTTAGGTCTTTCCCCCCACCCTAACTAATAACTCTCTCTCCCTCTAAATTCTCTCTATCTTGGGTCTCACTCCCACCCATGCTACCTAGAATAATTTATCTCACTCCAATCCCCTCTCTCACACTCCCTCTCTGTCAAGTCTCATGTACCTCCCACCCTACCTAGACACATCTATTTCACTCCAAGCCCCTCTCACACACTCCCTTTCTCTCTTTCCCTTTGGTCTTTTCATCTCTCTCAAGTCTCATCCCTCCCAACCCCTCTCCCATTGCCAAGTCTTTCTCCCCACCCTAGTTTGATGAATCTCTCTCCCTCTCAAGTCTCTCTCTCTCTCTCAAGTATCACTCCCTACCACACTACCTAGAATAATCTCCCTCACTCCTATTCTCTCTCTCTCAGGTCTCACTCCCTCCCTCTCTATCTAAAAAACATTTCAATGCAACACATTTGGCGAGTGACAAATGTGTTTTTTTCTTAGAATGGTAAAATAGGGGTTGACCCTATGGTTAAGGCCCACATGTTTCTAGATTTTTCTGGTTCAACACTTTTATCCAACTAAAAAATTCCTTTTTTATGTAGTTGACTCCTCGTTGTACCAATCTATGCTTGATCTATCACCCTTTTACCACTAATTTGGATGCTAGACAATGTAGAAGAAGACAATTTGAAGTTTCTACACCATTTTATATTATCTTAGGTAATATATTCATTTTGGTAATATTGAAATGTTTTTATTTAGTTTATTTGTTTAATTTTGACAATATAAACCAAATTATTTTTATGATTTTATTAGTCATAATAGTTTTACATATAATTCAACATTGAATTAGATGGGAGTTGCATAATTTTTTAAAAAATTTATTAGTTTGAAGAAAATAAATGAAAAAATGACATAATTTAGATGAATTCATATTTAAACTTATATAAACAACATCAACTTAACATAAATTTTCTTATGAATTCTATTTGCATTTCTTATAGTAGTCCATTTCCTTCATGGCTAGTAGAATTCACTCTATTTCATTTTAGGTAGATGTTTATATTCATTTTTTTTTGTTTTATTTTGATAATTTATAGACCATTCATTTTATGATTTTATTAATCTTCATTGTTACACATAGAATTCAACATTTAGTTAGATGGATCCTACATGTAAAAGTTTAATTTTTAGGAGTTTGAAGATAAAAATGGAAAAGATGACATAATAGATTAAAATTCATGTAAACATATATAGAGGATTCAAAAATTTGCCTCAAGGAAATGCCTCAAAGAAATGTGGTCTCATGGAATTTAAACAACTTATATGTCTGGAGGATTTCAAATATTCATTTCTGCTCCTTGATGGATTATACCTTTAACCTCTTCTAATGTAACTACCACATTACATCTAAATCAATTTTTTCTTACTCGATGGAATGAAACTTTAACTTCTTCTAATTTAATTCTATTCATTTGATATCTTCATGATTTAGGGTGTTAGAATGCTAAGTAAAGCATGCACAAGTAAGTAATTATTTGAATCATCAGTCAAATACTTCCCTTCAATTTTCTTCTTGGAACTAGAATATATTTGAAAACATACATGCATTCATGCCTAAAATCATATTCATCTTCATAAATATACTAATATCTTATCTTGTTGAAGAACCATTTCCTCATTAATTAAGAACTTGATCCTAGGCAATGGGTAATACCTAGACTTGTTGTGAGGTGTTTTCCCTAGTATAGTGTGAGTCAAAATTTCTATTCAATGTTGACTTGTGACTTTTAGTGATGCCTGTGAGAAAAAAAAAAGTTCAAATAATTTGGAAAACCTAAGAGCTTTCATCAATGTTAATGCAATTTTCCATTCATTATTTTGTGCGATAAAAAATTCACCTTCATCATGTGCTTAGATAAATTCAAGTGACTTGACATAGTTGTTAATGCAAGTTTCCATTCATTCATACCATTTAACTTTCTAACAAATAAAAAATGGGAAAATTTTGTGCAATTTAAAATTCTTATTGTCGTTATGAGTTACCTCATTTCTGAAGAAATAGTGAATAATTCCAAGATATAGCATCACAAACCCTTCTTTGAATTCATTATTCAAAAAAATTGTCTTCAATAACTCACTCAAAATGATGATTTAGCAACCCTCCTTTTGGAAGCACATGAATATAGGCCTACAAAAAATTAGTACCAAGTTTCATATATTTTCACTAGTTGCATCAAAAGTTATGGGTTTTTTGAAGCTCGCTATAAACCCTAGGTTAGGGACATCAATGTTTGATAAGATATGCAGTGTTCGATTTAAGCTACATTAGTTACATTAGGAATCAAAAGACATGTTTGATAAGATATGAAATGTTTGATAAGTTACATTAGTTATGGAATGTAAAGAGATGCTTTGAGTTTTAAAGATAATGCAATGCAATGTAATGAGCGATATGAATATGTTTCATAAAATGCTTGGTGTGTTTCATAAAATGAAATGTAATCATTGGTATGGATGTGTTTCAAAAAATGCATTACTTACTTTTCTTACAGTATGGAGGCAGACATGTATGATGTTTGTTGTAGCATAGACATGTTTGATAAGATGCTTTGGTAGACATGTATGAAAAATGTGGTAGCATAGAAAAAGGTAGTAAACTATTTGAAATAATGCCTCAAAAAAATGTGGTCTCATGGTGATGTCCATCACCATGAGACCACATTTCTTGGAGGAATTTTTCCAAACAACTCACTACCTTCTTTCATAAAATTATTTGGTAGACATGTATGAAAAAGGCTGAGGTAGACATGTATGAAAAATGTTGTAGCATAGACATGTTTGATAAGATGTTTTGGTAGACATGCAGAGAAAATGTGGTTGCGTAGAAAAGGGTAGTGAGTTGTTTGAAAGAATGCCTCAAGGAAATTTGGTCTCACATGGTGATGTCCATCACCATGATACCACATTTCTTTGATGCATTTTTCCAAATAGCTCATTTCCTTATTTCATAAAATACTTTGGTGTGTTTCATAAAATGCAATGTAATTAGCGATATCAATATGTTTTATAAAATGCATTACTTAATTTTCTTCTATGTGTGTTTGTGAGCATGTAGCATTCAAGATCATGCTGAGGAAACAAGAAAATCCTCTAACATCAGAAGACCATGAAGTTAAAAATGAAAGGAGAAGAGAATAAAAATTGCAATCTTGTGAGGAAAAGGAATTGCAGCCCACACAACAAGAAATTCCCATACAATCCAAGAGAGACATCCAATTGGAAGTACAAAGGGCACAAATGGATCTTGAAGTTTCAGGAACATAATCAACCATAGGTGAAGTTCAATGTACACCATCTACAATATATCATGCTCAAAGTATAGCGAAAATCACATCTCCACTTGAAGATAGACCACCAACAACAAGCAGTTTTTAAAGTACATCAGCAAACACATCTCTATTTGAAGGCTCTCCACTTACTACATCTCAAGTTGTAGGTACACCATCATCTACATGTTAATCTCAAGGTATGTCATCAATTTCACCTCTGATTGAAGGTAGAAAATATATCCTTGATGTTGTTGACATTCCTAATGTTGACACAACTTTACCCTTGAGAACCCCTCCTACAGTTTTGCATAGAAAACCTAAATATTGTATTGATATTGATTTCAATGTTTTGAAATGGATGCCTAATAAGATTCCAAAACATACATGTAAAAGATATGCACAGAGGATATGGAGTTTATTTTTTGAGAAGCTAAGTGAGGGTGGAAGATGTCAACTATTTGTTGAAATGATGAGGCAACTCAAATTTAGTCCCACCATGAAGTCTCTTGGAATAATAATATCAAATGACTCAAGTGAAAATTCCATTGTAAATAATTTGATGAGTGCATAGGAGATCATAGGTTCTACCTCTTGCACAAAAGATAGTTGTGCTAAATGACATGTGATGACATCAACAATGTTAAGCAATCAAACACGCAACAAGATGAACCTTACAAAGACAAGTCTTTGAAAATAAGTAGATCATCTCTAATGAGAGCCAAAGGAATGCATGAAAGAGTGGAGGATCCAAATAGCAATGAGTTATGAGCATTCTCAGGTAGATTACCATGAAAAGATAAAGAAATTGTTGAAGCCTTGAGATCCATAATACAATATTTTTGGAAGGATAACACAAGGACCTCTCCCAATCAAAGAGATGTTGTAATAAGGAGAATTTGTAGTAAAATATGTGAGCCCCATGCAAATAATTTTTTGGATACCTTCCAAACCCAATTTTTTTCTAATTTTGTATGGAGGTTTCCTCAAATTAAAGTATGTCAAATGTATTTTGAAATGCTAAAGAATTTTTATGTCAAAATAAATCACACACAAACACACACACACACACACACACACACACACACACACACACACACACACACACACACACACACACACTACTTGTTGTTGTAGAGTACATATTGAGTTTTCTAACCATTATAATGTTTATCAACTTATATGTATAGATATGCATACTAACAATGTTTTGAAAGAATGTAACATAAGGCCTTCACCTAAATCCTCAAGGGAGTTTTTATCTTCTATTTTATGTGAAAGAGTGGATGGTCAATTTTTTACAAGAAATCATGTTTGTATGGCACATGTGATCATTGTGGTGGCATGCAACATTTTCTAATTTTATAACACATGGCTAGTACACACACAATTGGAAAAAAAAGTGTGGAATTTGGAAAATACAAGACAGTGGCCTATAGTCTAAAAGATGGGAAAGAAGCAAAGAAGTGTGAATTGGTTAGTGATAAGATTCTAGTGTATCAGTTTATGGGAATTTTTTGTGATCAGGTGGTCTATGAGTATGTAAGGTATACCCATAGAGCTTGATGGTTCGACTCAGTTCAAGATATGCAAGGACACGTTTCCACTTCATAGCTTTTTTTAAGTTGTCGACTTGATAGAAAACTACACACTAAAGCCACAAAACGAGGTGCAATCACAATACCACAACTCCATGCAGGTTGCTATATTTGTGCATATAGCATTCATTCATGCAAATGATAGTACAAAGGATAACAAGAAGGTATTAAGGGAGTATAACTTTTAATTCAATGATGATTGCACGCATTCTACAAAGTTTTTGTAAGGTTGATTTTAGATTTTCTATGCTAATCTAGCTAGCAGGGGCATATCATTTAGTCACCATATCATATAGTTAGATAACTATACATCACAATTCAAGAACTCTAGAATGTTTTATTGGTTGAGCAAGATTCATAGGATAAGTGGTGTTCATTATATGTGGAACTTCTCAGAGGTTGGGCATGGAAAGGGGGAGCATGATGGAGTAGGTGCATGTATCAAAATATACCTATCATGAGAAGAGTTAAAGTACAAAGACAGTGTAAAGTTGATAGATGTAAAATCAATTGTCAAGTGGTGCAATCATGTAATGGGTCTAGGTAATGAAGGTAATTCTTTAGTCTATATATTTTTTCATTTAGTAGATGATACTAACCTTGCAAAATATGAGGATTTTTGTACACTAATAGGGTCGAGTGAGCTACACTCTTTTAGAAGCTCCAATGCAAGTACATGGACTATCTATATGCAAAAGATGGCATGCTTTTATTATGCATGTACAATTCAAGAATGGAATTATTGCTACTCAAAAGAGTGGGTTGACAAATGGTCTGTAAGAAGTCTAACCCCACTTGAAACTTATCAGCTCTTAAAGGCTCTACAAATCATAGAGATGCAATCATCTATTGACTTTGATCATGTATCAAACCTACTAGAACTAGGTAATATATCTTACTTTCTTGTTTTATTTTGATGTTTATGCGGTGGTTGCAGATGAATACAATGTAGAGGGAACATATTACTACCTATGTCGTATCAAGGCCAAAAAGAAATTGGAGGCCCTAGTTATGGATGGAGAAAACATAGAATATCCTACAAGTTTGGTGGTTGTTACTGGAACATGGCTTAGAAGGTACCCATTTAAGAATGTTGTAGTTTGGTTGTTTGAGTACTTTGACATGCATCAAAAGATTCTTCACTACTTGAACCTTGTCATTGTAGCTAGCATTCCTTTGATCAAATATAAGGGAAAACCTGCGAACACAAATTTTTGGAAAGTGTGTGATTTTGACCACAAGGAAATAATTGACACAATAAAGAGTAGAGCAAACCTGGATGGTTCCCTCGATTGATTTTTAAGTATGCACATTGAATTTGTAAAGTCATGTTATCGATCACTGTTTCCTTTGAAGGGTAAGTTTGATTATAGAAGGGTTTGCAAAATTGCATTATTGTTAATTTGCAAAATGACATTATATGCTACTCTATGTTGACTACCTTTCAGTTGGTATTTAGGAATGTCATTGATGCATTTGTGACTATCTTTTCACCTACTTAATAATTAGATGTTTTCTTTAGTGAAGAGATATGAAAGACTAGTGAAGGAGAAAAAAGGGAAAGGCTTCATTAAATATTGTCAACTTAAGAAAAGAACATCGATTGCTAGTACTAGTGTTTAGTGGCATGAGAAACATCAGTTTCTAGTGCATTTTCTAGTCTTTAATCTTATCTTTATTTTCCATTTCCTATATTTGTTGGATTCTTAAATGCTACATATTTTATGTTAATTATGTTTATATATTCATGAAATTTATACCTAGGATCATCAAGAGATGAGAAAGAAGAAAAAGATAGGCCGCATCACCATTGTAGGGCCTTCAATCAATCTACTTATAGCATGCATGCAGGTGATAATATATTTGGTTAGAAGGTGTATGTCTAACACTATTCAATTATTGGTATTTTAATGATTTTAATGTGACTTCATGTCTGAAATTGTTAGGCTATTTTAGGATTTTTGTGGACCAATTTCTAGTGAGAGTACACAAGCATGTCGAGGATAATACCCATGTATTTCCAAGGGAGAAAGGGACATACATGTTTTCAAGCATTTTGGAATGCAAATAAATGGGCAACCTGAGGTGGATTGGAGAAAAAAACTGGGCAATAGCTCCTTTTGTTTCTTCTTCTACAAGATATCTCATGATCTGGGCTACAAATGGGAAGATTAATTCCCTACATGTATTGCTACAAGTACTGAGAAATGGGAGGATTTTTAATATGTTTTTCCATCAGTATTGTAATATTTATTATTGTATTATGTATTTTTTGAAATACAAAATTTATGAGAAATTAATACATGTAAATGTGTATATTCCTTAATATGCATTAATTAAGTGTGTATATTACATTTAAGGTTAGTTGTAATGGTTTATGGTTTACATTTAAAGGCTTATATTTCATATGAAGGTGTTGGCTTCAACCTTTTGCATGAAGGAAAATAGGTTTCACAACTTCAATCTATTGAAATGGACACACAACTAAAAAGCCAAAACTAAAAAAAGAAATCCTTAGAAATGCCTTTATAAAGAAATTAAACTTCTCAATTCACCCTTCATTGAAACCTTCCTCCTTGGCATATTTTCTTTCTCTTCTATAAACCCTAGAACTCCTTCCACCATCATTATTTAGCATTAAAACTTGATCAACCATTCCTCATTTAGTATGCTTCAACTTGAGGCTAAAGTTTGCATCAGAAGGTTGTGAACCCACCTTTCCAATTAATATGTCCCCACTGTATATAAGTCTAAACCAATAAATGGGAATCCATCATTGTCAAGCATATCTACTACCAGGTTTTTGTGTTTGGCTTTCCAAAATCTACTCTAATCTTGGTTGAATTTTAGAGTCACTGTCATCATGATCTATCTCTTTACATAATCTTAGTCACCCTTCATACACATCATGATGCAGAGTAGGGGAAAATCTTGACACAATATGATTGTTTCAACACACTTCTTCAAGGGGTTCATTGAAAATTAATGCACAAAACATCTTAGTACACCATGTCACCATTAACAACCTATCCTAGTGGGCATCCAAGGAAGGAAAAACACAACAACAAGGAAAAAACAACATGAACAGTGGGGAAAAAAATGTTTCAATACCCTCCAACACCTTTGAAAACTCCCAAACATTCTTTAACCAACCAATCTCTCCAAACAATCACTTGGAATTTGGTGCTCTTGTCAACTTTGACAACATAATCACATGGCCAATAGCACAAACAAAGGATGGAACAACATGAGAACAGATCTTGGGTTGTCTCAAGTTATTAAAAACATATCAAGATGATTCTCAACCCTTTTTGGACTCAAAATTCCATGATACAATGTTCCAAGGCACAAATCAACATAATGGTTTATTGACACAAGGCATAAATGATGCACTATTACTCAACCAACATAAGAACAATTGATCTAATGGAACCTTTGGTCTACATAGGATTCAAATAACATGGAATAATTCTCTACACCTAGAAAACATCAAACAATGCATGGATTTATCAAACCCTAGGTTGGAGGGGTGTGTGATTAATGTTTCACCATGGAAAGAAGCAAACTGCTAGGAATAACTTCCACCCACATTCAAGAAATGAACCAAAACCTTGTAAGGATGTAGATGAGGTCAAAACAGAATTTTCCAAAAAAATTTAGCATTTCCCCATGTTGGAATCTCAAGTTATGGCATTTTTTTCATAAGTTTGAAACCTTAGGCAAGGTTTAGAGTAGTTTTCACAAAAAAGTTTGTATCTTCCTCAAAACTCAATGGATTTGAGTCAGACAAAATCATTGCAAGTTGATGAACCCCTGTAACTTTTACAATTAACCTATGGTCTGTACCAGCAAGTGCAAATATGTACAATGTGAAAGAATAGTTGGATTTTGTAAGAAAATGCAGTTTAAAATGTGCAATCTTGAGGTGTACTTCATTCCAACTTCAACCAACATTGATTTCATGTTTTCAAGACATATTTATTCTTGTAAACTCATCTACGGGCCTCCAACCTACCCACAACTAATTGGTTAACAAATTTGTAAAGTTGTCATCATAACATTGACAACTTTTTAGCAACTTTTACAATATTTTCCTAAATTTCACCTAATGACCAAAAATGGTCCTAAACCACTCACGATTAAATCAAATGACCTTATTTACATCAATCAAACCAGAAAAAAAGAAAAAAACCAAAGTTTCACAATATAACCCAAAATTGCATCAAAGTGTACCAGGGTGCCCCTCCACCACATCATGATGATCTGGATTTCCTTCATTATGCATCATGATCACCCTTCAATCATTGTCATCATAATGTGGCTTTCCTCATTATGCATCAAACCTAGTTTTCAATGTGTTATGGTTTCAATAGGGACTTGGCATTAGTTTTCAACTTGAAACATGTCAATGTTCACTGCCAAGCCTTTAACTTCCATGAAAATGTACGGTTTTCTTTTTACTACCTTCTCATGAACCATACTTACACATAATGACTATACCTTATTGATATGCATTCATAAATTCCACTCACATCAATATTTCATAGTGTTTCCCCAAAAAATCTACTACCCCTACCCTTAGAATGCCATCCTTATCTCATACTCTTACTAGTTATGAATCAAGCACACTTAAAAGCATTCCTCTTGCTCTCACTTCAGATTTGCTATCCAATCTTGTATCTCAAAACAAGACATTGTCTAATCATATCATTACACAAAAAAAAATAGTGATACCAATTACTGTACCTATATCAATGGGTTGCGCCTTCAAAAATTGTTGCACCTTCAATGCCTAGGGTTTCAAAACCTTACCAATCAACAAGCTCTTAACAAAAAGGGTTTATCCTTATGAAACATAAGGCTCAACAATCTGTACATACTATTTCTCATGAATTCAAACAATACCCATTTTTCATTGAAAACACATAGATGATTTCCCTCCAAACTCAAAAATCAAACAGGAAACTTAATCCCTTTTCACTCATGCATGTGAATATCATAAAAATAAGCCCCATGAAATAATTAAAATTCCTTTTCAATGCTTTTGTCATAAAGTAAAAGACCTTTGACTTAAATACTTTATGCTTTCTTTGAGTATTTCCTTTTCCTTTATCTATAATTTGATGATCCTTTGTATACTTTATTGTGGTTGTCTATTTATTATCATTTACCTCACATTATGGTCTTGACCTCCACGTATAATGACATTTACACCCTATTGTACCTATAAATTTGCTAATGGCATGACTATCCATTCTTTGTAGAGTGTCCCCTCTTTCTTATTAGCACTGTCTTAAAACTAACAGAGCCTTTTATTTTTCTCCATAGAAATGTGTTTGTTAAAGTGAAGTTGAAATAAGAAAATTAAGTGATGGAAAAGTGGTAGAGTCATTCAAAGTGTGTTTTTGCAATTAGAGTCAAAAGGTCAATGGAAAGGACTTCCAAGTGAATTTTTCCAAGATAATTCATTGACGCAAGGAGATTTCCAAATTTTTAAATGATTTACACTTGTGTTAATAAATATTTTTTCGGTAAATTTTAGCTTACTTAGGTGAGGCACTGGTTTTCACTCTAATCTACGTTCAACCGAGAGAATCCCTTAAGAGTCCAAAGTGCAAAATGGTTGCAATCTTTGATGGGTTGTTACTCAACTATCATGACACTTAGAAACTTCTTTTCCAAGCCCATGGGATTGTGTTGGGCCCCTCTACAATAATCTCTCTTAATTTTTTCTATCTCAGAAGCATTTTTCTATGCTGGCAACCTTTTACTTGAGGAAAAAGTTCTCAAATGCAAGCAGTGTAAAGTTGCAAAGTGGTGCAACTTTCATTCTGCAACTCGTGTGACCAAATGAACTATTCTTACATGTCTGTATGGATACATTTGTACACTAGGCATGTTCCTCTTTCACATCCAAACACACCAAATCACTCCAAGCTACGATCAACTAGTAGAATCCCTTAAGAGTATAAAATGCAAAATGACTACAATATTTAATAGGTTGTTACTTGGATATCATGACACTTAGAAACTTATCATTTGATCCTATTGGATTATGTTGTAATCCTCTACAATAACCTCTCATTTTTCTCTATCTTGGAGGAGTTTTCATGTGGCAGTGGCGTTTCACTTGAGGAAAAAGTTGTTAAATGCAAGTAGTATAAAGTTGTAAAGTGGTGCAACTTTCAATTTGCAACTTGTGTGACCAAACAAACAATTTCAATGCATTTGAATGGGTATTTTTACACTAGGAATGGTCATATTTTGCACTAAAACACACTGAATCACTCTGAACTACATTCAACTGACTGAAGGGTGATCCCACAAAACTAGTTTACAATTTTTGGGAGATTCTAATTTTTGCTGAAATCACATATTTTTAGAAAATATAATGATTTAAGCCTTAAAATGTTCCATTTAAATCATTCCAATTGAATATGGTTTGATCAAACTACCTTAGATCAAACACCCTTGGATAGAACCCCGCTAGCTTTAAACCATACCCATGATAGAGTCTCCTTTACACTTATCAAAATGCTGATAAAAAATCACTTTTAATTTACCTTTTGGGGGATCAAATGAATTCATTTAAAAATTATTTTTCTTAAGTATTTATTCCTTATTATAAGCTTCCAAAAAAGTATAATTTTAAATAAATTTAATTTAATTATTATATTTATTTTTTATTTCTTGTGAATGTAGGTTTTTCACCAAAAATCAAGCTCTTTGTTCTGCACATGTGGAAAAATAGAAGATTTTCAAAAATATTTTTTGTAAAATATGAGTGCACTAGATATTGAAGTCCTTGATCCAAAAAAAAAAAATTTCAATACATACAAAAAAATTTGTGTTATACAGTTTGCCTATTTCTAAATTATAATTGGTTTGACTTCGAAACTTGATTAAAGATAAAATATTCAATAAAACACTATGAAACCAATTGGAAGCATTAGATATCATAGTTACAAATCTAAATTCAAAAAAAATAGAATTTTATCCTTCATGGAAAAAATGTTATGTGTTATATGGTGAGTGTCACTCCTTAAGAAAGGTACTAGAAAAACTAGGTTTTGAAGGAGATGGAAAAAGAAGTGCAATTTGATTTGAATTTTTTTGAATTTTTTTTTTTATAATCTATAGACAAAATTTCATAAATCACTAGTTTGCATCATCTTTAAATTCCTCATGGTTTAGCCGCTATAGGTGGCCAAATGTGAAGATTTAGTTAAAAAAAATAGTTCAATGTCTAGTTTGGCCAAAACTTGTAAACCAATATTGTGGAATCACCCTGAATCCCTTAAGAGTCCAAAGTGAAAAATGTATGCAATCTTCAATGAGTTGTTACTCAAATACCATGATTCTTATAAAATTATCATATGAGCCTATGGGATCATGTTGGTCCCCTCTACTAACCTCTCTTAGTTTTCGCTATCTTGGACACATTTTCTCTTGGTGGTTACTTTTTGCTTGAGGAAAAAGTTGTCAAATGCAAGTAGTGTAATGTTGTAAAGTGGTGCAACTTTCATTCTACAAGTTGTGTGACCAAAAAAATTATTCTCACACATCTGGATAGCTATGTTTATTCTATACATGGTGCTCTCTCACACTCAAACACACCAAATCGCTCTTAGCTACGTTCAACTGACTGAATCTGTTAAGAGTCCAAAGTGAAAAATGGTTGCAATCTTTGATAGGTTGTTACTTGGATACTATGATGCTTATAAACTTATCATATGATCCTATGGGATTGCATTGGTCCCCTTTACAATAAACTCTCTTGGTTTTTGCTATCCCAGAGGCATTTTCTCATGGTGGTGACTTTTTGCTTGAGGAAAAAGTTGTCAAATGCAAGCAGTGTAAAGTTGCAAAGTAGTGCAAGTTTTATTTTGCAACTCATGTGACAAAAAAAACTATTCCAATGCATCTACATGAGTACATTTACACTAGGAATGTTCCTCTTTCATACCCAAACATGTCAAATTGCTCTGAGCTACATTCAACCAAAAGAATCCCTTAAGAGTCCAAAGTGCAAGAGTCCAAAGTGCAAAATAGCTGCAATATTCAATGGGTTGTTACTTGGATACCCTGACACTTAGAAACTTCTCACCTGATCCTATGAGATCGTGTTGGGCCCCTCTTCAATGAACTCAGTTTTTTCTATCTTGGAGGTATTTTCTCGTGGTGGTGACTTTTCGCTTGCAGAAAAAGTTGTCAAATGCAAATAGTGTAAAGTTGCAAAGTCATACATCTTTCATTTTACAACTTGTGTGACCAAAAAAATTATTTCAACGCATCTATATGGGTACATTTACACTAGGAATGGTCCTCTTTTTCACCCAAACACATCGAATCACTCCAAGCTACGTTCAACCAGTTGAATCCTTTAAGAGTCCAAAGTGTAAAATGATTGCAATCTTTGATGCATTGTTACTTAGATAACATGATTCTTAGAAACTTCTTCTCTAATCCTATTAGATTATGTTTGATCCCTTTACAATAACCTCTCTCAGTTTTCACTATCTTGGAGGCATTTTTTCATGGTGGTGACCTTTTGCTTTAGGAAAAAGTTGTCAAATGTAAGCAATGTAAAGTTACAAAATGGTGCAACTTTTGTTTTGCAACTCATGTGAAAAAATTAACTATTCCAACATGTTTGGATGGGTATATTTATAATAGGGATGGTCCTCTTTCACACCCAAACATGCCGAATCACTCAGAGCTAGATTCAACCGGTTGAATCCCTTAAGAGTCAAAGTGTAAAATGGTTGCAATCTTGGATGAGTTGTTATTCATATACCATGACGTTTAGAAACTTATCATCTAATCATATGGGATAATTTTGGGCCCCTCTACAATAACCTCTCTCAATTTTCACTATCTTGGATGAATTTTCTCGTGGTGGCAACTTTTCGCTTGAAGAAAAAGTTGTCAAATACAAGCAGTGTAAAGCTGCAAAGTGGTGCAAATATTATTTTACAACTCGTGTGACCAAACGAGTTTTTCCAAAACATCCGAATGGGTATTTTTACACTAGGAATAATCCTCTTTTGTACCCAAACATGTCGAATCACTCTGAGCTATGTTCAACTAGCTAAATCTCCTAAGAGTCTAAAGTGCAAAATGGTTGCAATCATCGATGGTCTATTACTCGATCATCATGATGCATAAAAAAAAATTCATCTAATGCTATGGGATTGAATTGGGCCCCTCTACAAAAACCTCTCTTGGTTTTCACTATCTCAGAGGTTTTTTCTCATGGTTGTAGCTTTTTCACTTGAGGAAAAAGTTGTCAAATGCAAGGAGTGTAAAGTTGCAAAGTGGTGTAATTTTCATTTTGCAACTCATGTGACTAAAAAAACCATTCCAATGCATCCAAATGGGTATTTTTACACTATCTATGGTCCTCTTTCTAACCCAAACACATTGAATCGCTCTGAGCTATGTTCAACTGGTTGAATCCCTTAAGAGTCCAAATTGCAAAATGACTACAATCTTCAATGAGTTGTTACTTGGATACCGTGATGCTTAGAAAATTCTTATCTAAGCCTCTAGGATCATTTTGGGCCCCTCTACAATAACCTCTCTATATTTTCACTATCTCAGAGGTGTTTTCCTGTGGTGGTGAATTTTTTCTTCAGGAAAAAGTTGTCAAATGCAAACAGTGTAAAGTTGAAAAGTGGTGCAACTTTTGTTTTGTAACTCGTGTGACCAAAAGAACCATTCCAAAATTTCTAGATGGGTACATGTATGCTAGAAATGGTCTTTTTTTGCATCCAAACACGTTGTATCTCTTTGAGCTACGTTGAACCAACATAATCCCTTAAGAGTCCAAATTGAAAAATGGATGCGATCTTCAATGGGTTGTTACTCAGATACCGTTATGCTTAGAAACTTCTCATCTAAGCCTATGGGATTGTTTTGGTCCCTCTATAATAAAATATTTTGGTTTTTTCTATCTCGAACGCATTTTCTTGTGGTGAAATTTTTTTTCTTGAGTAAAAGGTTGTTAAATGCAAGCGTTGTAAAGTTGCAAATTGGTGAAAATTTCAATTTTCAACTCATGTGACAAAAAAAACTATTCCAAAACATTTGTATGGGTATTTTTATGCTAGGAATGGTCCTCTTCACACCCAAACACATTGAATTGCTCTAAGCTACTTTCAACCAGCTAAATCCCTTCAGAGTCCAAAGTGTAAAACAACTATAATCTTCAACGAGTTGTTACTCGGATACCATGATGCTTAGAAAATTCTTGTCTGGGCCTATGGGATCATGCTGGGCCCCTCTATAATAAAATATCTTATTTTTCAATATCTCCAAGGTGTTTTCCCGTGGTGGAAACTTTTAGCATGAAGAAAAAGTTGTCAAATCCAAGCAATGTAAAGTTGCAAAGTGGTGCAACTTTTGTTCTATAACTCGTGTGACAAAAAAAATGTTCCAATGCATTCAAATGGGTATGTTTATGCTAAGAATAGTCCTCTTTCACACCTAAACATGTTGAATCACTATGAGCTATGTTCAACCATTTGAATCCCTTAAGAGTTTGAACTACAATTATCGTCACTGAATATAACACCCTTGTTGAGATGCAAAAATCTGCCTACTAGTGAAACATTACATTTAGATATTCAATATCCATTATGTATGGTTTTTCATGCTCTAGAGTTATAAAACAAGATGTGGTGGCAGTTATAGGACCATGTTTCATAATGATTTTTCATGTTATTTCACACATAGAAAATTTGAAGGAGGTTTTTTAACTTATTTAAATGATGAATATGGGAGAAATGTGATAACTACACATGGGTGATGCATCCAAAAATCAATCTTATATTATTTTTCATACACATCTAATATCTTCAAAATATCATTAAAACTAAACTGTGCATTGATTTCATTTAATGAGAAGTCAAGTGTTGTGATATTACTAGAAGCAAATAAATTTTGTTGGTTGGATCAACAACTATCATGTGTTTTGATGCACATTAATACAATTTTAGGTTTGAAACATCCACTTTCTCTATAGATGTAAGTGCAATGATTATTAAGCCTTAGAATTAGAACCATTAGTTGTTGGATGCTAGCCTCAGCCATGAATTAAAAGCAATACATTTTTTATGATTTTTTTTATGGGAAGGATGTCTTACAGTTCATTTGAAACCTTTTTGTGTTAAAATCATTGCCACTAGACAACAATGGAACTCAAGAAGCATGAAGTATATAGGAAAATACATGAAGTATACACATGAATCATGAAGAATACATGTGAACACATGAATTATACATGGAAGCGTGAAGCATACACATGAATACATGCAATATACATGAATTATACATGTGAATAAGTGAAGCATACATGAGAATAAGTGAAGCACAAGTAATGAAACCATTGCAAAGGATACAAACCACCAAGAATGGAGCTTATTTACACAATACACATGATAACATAATTGCATAATGGTAGTAGTAAAATAATATTTTCTTTAATCAAAAATCCATAAGGCTATATAATGATATATATTGATAAATGTATATATAATATATCCAATATAGCCATATAGGCTTACTACAAAGGAGCCATATGGACATAAAATCTCACATATATATTGATAGTACAAAACATATGTTCCAAAATGCCACATAGGCATACAAAAAATGGCCCTAATACGTAGTAATTTCCATCTAGGGGAAGGAAAAACATCTCGTGTTGCCTTCAAAATTCATCTAGATTGAGTTCCTAATGGTTCATTTGTCTTTCTAACATGCTCACTAGTCCTTCTCTCTTCACTCCTCTGGATTTGCAACTGATACAATTAAGAGTATACATGTTAATACACATAAATTGAATTATGGAATGACATATAACAAAATATAGTCACTTACCACCTACAAATAGTCATCATGCACATTTACAACATTACCACGTCCATGATCTTGAGTGATAGCCATGCATAGAAACCAACATGATAGAATTTAAACTACATACAAGTATCATCAAAATTTTCAATAATAGACCATAAAAGAACAAATATAATGTCAAATTGACTAATATGTTGCATACCTCTCTCAGAGGATCAGAACTGGCTATTGTTCTAGCAACTCCATGGTCCATCATGACACCAACAATGTCAGGGTTGTCTAATGTCAACATCTAAAAATTAAACAACATATTTGACAGTCATATAAACAAGTTCAGGTAGTCCCTTTATAACTATCATAAATTATCAGCAAATGAAGATGAAAAGAGGGGAAATATGACTATCATAAATGGGAAGGAATTAAAAATTTAAAAGTGCAACAACTTCATAGATAAAAATGTAGAAAATTCATGCATCATGAGTGCAACAACTTTTGAAGGAAGCTAGTTAAGAATGGTGATACTGATAATAAAAATCAATAAAAGGTAAATGTCAATAACAATTGAAAGAACTTGAAACACAATGTTAAGAAAACTTTGGGAAGTGATGGTAGTCTATGTAACAATATAGTCTCTATTGAAGGTAGTGAACTTGCATCAAAGAGTAAATGGTCAGCCTCAGTTGAGACTATAGTATAGTGCTTATAGATAATAGAATGATGAAAGTACTAAGTCCATTGGGATAGTCCAAAATCTTGCAAATTCCCAAGTTAAATGCTCATTGAGATTCAAATTGCATATGTTGATGAAGTAATGTTAATGAGGGCATGTCGTCAACATAGTGATAATGCCACAATGAAGTTCACACGAAAGAAGTGAGAATTACTATGCTACTAGCAGCTTTCAAAGGGATAATGGAACATAAGATGAATCAAGATGTTTGTAAGAGTTTACTAGAGCACATGAAGTTGGTTGTTGAGGTGTGCAATAGTAATAGAGAAGAAAACTTTGGTCAATAATGAGTGGAAGGAAAGATTTCTTGTAACAATACATGTGTATAGGATAAAATTTGGATGGAGGTGCTATAACATAGAAGGGATAAAGAGACATGACCAAGAGGGGATAATGAACACATGGTGAAATAATAGAGGGTACAATGGGATGGGAGGAAAATGTGATAATGAAACATAGAATGGACTAGTAGAGGTTAGTGGGATGGTCCAAGAGGGGATCATAGAATGTAGGGTGAACTATTAGAGGTTAATGGAATGGGATTAGGAAGGAATAAAGGAACATAGGGTGAATCAGGGCAAGATAATGGGACAAGACCAAGAGGGGATAATGGAACATACAATGAAATAAGAGAGGGTAATTAGATGAGAATAGAAGGGGTTAATGGAACATAGGATGAATTAGAATAGATTAATGGGATGGGCTAGGATGAGATAACAAAATATAGCATGAACTATTAGAGGTTAATGGGATGTGATTAGGAGGGGATGAAGGAACATAGGGTGAATTAGGGGAAGAGAATGAGACAAGACCAAGAGGGGATAATGGAACATATGGTAAAATAAGAGAGGGAAATGGGATGGGAATATAAGGGGTTAATGGAACATAGGATGACTAGTATAGATTGATGGGATGGGCTACGATGGGATAATAATTTAATATAGGATGAAAAATTAGAGGTTAATGGGATGGGATTAGTAGGGAATAATAGAACATAGGGTGAATTAGGAGGTGTCTAGGGTTTGAAAATAGTACATGAAGTGGGAACTTGAACTTTGTGTAGAAATGTGAACAAAGGAAGTGGAGTCACAACTCCTCTTATCCACACCTAAAAGGGGAATGAAGGTAGAAGAATTTGATTTTGCAAAGTTCACATTCAAGAAAATTTTTGTGAGATTTCAATGCAAGAGAGATTGAAATTTGTTAAAGGAGATTGTTACCAAGGATGGAAATTGATAAAAGATATTGATTATTAATGAAAAACTAAGAAAATGCAAAGTGTTTGAAAACACACTGTGATATGCAAAAAAATAGATTGAGTGTAATATAAATCAAGATAAAGAAGCCAAATAGAAAGAGTGAACCTGGAAATTGTCAAAGGCCAGAGTGAAGACTATAGATGTCTCTAAAATTCTAGGAAATTTGATTTTCTAGCCAACTGGGACACATACACCAAGTTGGGTGACTTAGTCTCAAATAAGGGTTTTTGCCCAGAAAGCAATTTCAGGGAAATGGGTACTAGAATCTGCAAACTAATCTAGAAAATAATTCTTGTGTGGCTCATATTCCAATGATGGCAACTTATCGTACTTCCAAATTTTGGGAAATTTGAAAGTGCAATTTGTAACTCCTAGTCTGCACTTTGTTCCCCAATTGAAATCTAGATCTGATTTTGCAAAAACACCTAGAAAATAGAATATAATTTTATTTTTAATGGGTGGTTTTCCTTAGTCAAACCCCTAATTGGTGTTTGAACCTCGAAAGAGATAAGGAAATATGCATCAAAACCCTAGCCCTAAGTGCATCTAACACTAGGAAATATGAAGCAATATGCAAGCATATTCTAACATCCAAGAATAAGAAGCATTTAAATGAAACTAGAATGATGCAAGACTCATTCCAAGAGACCCTAAATCACATTAGAAATGAATATTAATAACATGCAAACCTTCCTTAGGCTAAAGATAGAGGCAAAATGGAAGATGCAATCACTTAGAAAACAAGTCCTTAGGCTTGGCTTGATGGCTAGTTGCATCTCCCCAACCTTGAATTCTTCATGATTATCCATAGGAATCTATGATGAACCCTAAGTAATACAATATATTGGACAAAAAATGAGCTTGAAGACCCACAAAAATCCTTGAATGCTGCCCTAAAGCTTCAACTTTGTTGGAGATTGACTTGTGAATCTTCTTGTGAAAGATATTCAACTCTTGACTTTTGAACTTGTTTGTTAAAATGACTAGATGTTGTGAAAAATGAACTAAAATCTTATATTTATGGGCATCAATACCTAATTAATCATTATTTAGACCTTGCAGACCAACATCCATCATAATTTTGAATTAGGTCAGTGATTTTCTTGCTCAAAATTGAAAAATCCCCCAAAAGGGACTAAGTTGCCACCTTGGGTGACTTAGTTCCACTAGAGGGGACTCATTAGCCCAAGGTGGCGAACAGGTCCCACTTAAGGTTTTTGAGGTGGATTTTTGGAATTGAATGTTATTTGTTGGGATTTATATGATTTTTGAGTGGAATAAGCCTCAAGGTCCAAAATAATGAGTCTTAGGGGCCTATAAATGTTGATTTAAAGGATGATTAATGCAAGGGTACCCAAAATAGGTCCAAATTAGACCAAGGATTGTACTACCTCCAAGAAGGGAGTAAAATTTTAGTGTTCACATTTATCTCCCACTTTAGTGCCCATATGACTCTACAGGCATATGCAAGCTAAAGGACTCTAAACAGTACATTTTATTTCATAATGGATATTCATTCAAAAGATGAGAGAATGAAACCCCTATTGTAGTTATCTGCAAAACCACAACATTAGGAACAGCATCCTGTAACACAAATTTGTTATTTGTCCAAAAATCCACTTATACAACTTCTAGAAATTGAATTTGAGGGTAGATGTATGCCCTCCTTGATTCTTCTTTCTTTACAGAGGTGGAATCAAGGTAGCATTCTAGCCATGTCAAATAAGAAAAATCATATTGTAGGACATATTCAAGTACCATGCCACATAACAATAGACAATTGATGATGTCAAGTGTAGAATCACGATTCCAATGCAACAAATCGCATTGAAAAAAGAGTTCACTAGCACCTACTATGTTGTTTTGAATAGAAAACACTTTATTAACTCTAAGAGAGTAAAAACCATAGTTTTATACACAAGAGTTAAAAGTGATGTAAAGTGTAACTTACTTTTTCATTTTACCTTCATGTAGCTTGAGAGTGATGAGATAATAGTGAAACATGTCGAGTAGATGGAGCTACGAGCCTGCAAGACTGCACATGTTCTGAGACCAGGTGGTGTACGACAAGCGTCATCATGAGGTGAGTCAATTCTACTACCTTTGCTTTTTGTTTACATAGTTATTTGATGATTTTTATGAATTTATAGGTGAATTTAGGATCTTGGAAAAACATTCACAAAGTGTCCCCTTTTTTGGTGAAGTGTCCCATTTGTTCGCAAAGTGTCCCTTTTTTTCACAAACTATCCCACTTTTTCGTGAAGTGTCCCTTTTCTTTGCGAAGTGCCCCAAAAGTGTTCTAAAGTGTCTATGGCCTTTAGGAAAGCACACTAGATGGAATTTAGTACACTTTTATGATAAATAATGTAAAAGTTTAAATATTTGAGATTGCTTATAGGGTGTTTTTTGTTGTATTGATAGGTACCTACCTGTTCGGGTCAGTGTCTGGGTGGTAGATAGCTTAGCTTTGTTAGAGACCTAGCCCCCACACTTTCAGCAGAAGACACAAAGCACCTATAGGTTGTTGGGGTATACTGGGTGTACCTCATGCCCCCCATGAGGTACCATGATGCTATGTTGATGGCTCTAGTCAAGCACTGGGATTCAGACACCTGCACATTCCACCTTCCTACTAGTGAGAGGATGATTATTATAGAGGACATCTAGCACATCCTTTGAGTTCCCATTTGGGAAGAGCGGGTATGGTTCCAAAGAGATCATACATTTTACGAGTAGAAGGCTGATATGCAGTATTGTCTAGATGGGCTAGTGCATGACGACTGAGTGAGAGGATGGATCGATCTTGTGATGTTGTTATATTTACAAGCCCTGGTGGTGAGATAGATTATGATGCACATAGTTGAATTAGTAATCATCCCAGATGGGTGTCCAATGCACCTAGAGGGAGGGACAGTACACGTGATAGGAAAGATGGTAGAGCATAGGACAGTATATGTCTAGGGGTGTCGTATCCTAGTGCATTTATACTATGATCTTGGAAGGTTTGTGTTTCAAGAGGTGGAAAACATGGTACACTATACACTTCTAGAGGTTTGGTGCCTTGAGCATATCACATGTACTAGACCTATTGGCTTCTCCTATCTGACAATAGTGGGGTATCCTTGGGCCTTTAGCTATCCTCAATAATGGTTGTGGTAGTACATGGATTTACACTTTTGGAGAGTGAGATTTGACTGACTAGGAGAGGATGAGATCTTATGGAGACCCTATCAAATTACACTTCAATGGCTAGATCATAGTAGAAAATTGAGGAGATTACAACTAGACAGATTTTTGGTTGGATGACATGACCACATAGTACATCCCTTCTACTACGATCGAGTCATGCGACGGTTTGGGTAGATTCAAACACAACCTACAACAACCCTTTTCTAGGAGGTTGATGCAAGAGCATCCAGTAGTGTAAGGGCAATCTTGCATCACCCAAAAATAGTTAAATTTCAAGTTTCTCAATTTTTAGATGTTTTTACATTTTTGGATACCCTTTTCATCACAATGGAATTCTCAATTTATGGTTTTCATTTTCTATTCCTGGGTTGAAAGATATTGTAGTTTTAGTTTCCCATATTTGCACTTGAAAATCTTCCAAGTTAGATTTGAGGCACTTAGATTTCCCAGATTGGCCCTAAAACTTCCCAAAATTAGTGAAGTGATTTTTAAGCGCGTTCTTGACTTCGAGGCCTTTCCAATGGTTCAAACGGTTCGCGAATCGGAGTCCCAGATCAAAAGTTATGGCCCCGGGAAGTTGGAGCACTTTCTAGAAGATACAATTGCAAATGTTCTTTTGAAATTTGAACTTCAAGTTGTAATTTTTGGGTGCCAAACTGCCTAAACTCAAATTGGAATGTTTTTTTGGCTTCAAACTAAAGAGGAGCTCTACTTATGGGTGAGTTTCTAATTTTTGGGTAACTTGGTGGGGACAAGCTCGCATATTGCAAAAGGGTGATTCTGTAGCTTTCTGTAACTTGTATGTATTGTTGAACTTGGGGATTTGAGATCCTCTGCATGTAAGAAGCTCTATTTTCTGAATAATAAAATTATTCTCTTATTTTTGGGTTATTTTCTAAGTCTCGGGTTGTGCCCTCATCAAGTGGTATCAGAGCGGGTTTTCTTGAGCGTGTGGACAGATCGCCAATCATGAGGCAGTTCGCACCAAGACCGTGGTTGTGGGTCGAGGTCAAGGAATATGCCTCCAAGAGTGATGCCTGATAGGCATGGTGGTGCTAGAGGTGGTCGAGGAGGTAGAAATGTTGGTGGAAGAGATGCACTGGCAGCCCTCCAGAGATAGATTGACGCATTACAAGAGCAATTCAGAAGAGGGTTAAACCTGAGGGAGGAAAGTGAGGATGAAGGAGAGGAAGAAGGTTCAAATGAAGAAGAGGAAGAAGAAGCAATTGATCAAGACCAAATGCGGCTAATAAGAGTCATTTCAAAGATCAAGAAAAGACCCAGAGCAGAAGTCCCAAATTATTCCAGAAGTCTGAACCCAGAAGAGTTGATCGACTGGATCAACGAGCTAGAATAATATTTTGAGTATGAAAAAATAGAGGACCCAAATCGGGTTAAGTTTATGAAAATGAAGCTGAAGGGCCATGCCAGTATTTGGTGGAAAGAGGTCCAGTTGGAAAGAAATCAAAGAGGAAAAGGAAATATCACCAAATGGGATTGCATGTAGAGAAACTGAAGAAGCAGTTCATACCAGTGGACTATGAGTTAGATCTATTAAAGAAATTGCAAGGGTTAAAGCAAGGAAGCAGATCTATGAAAGAATATACTAAATAATTTCACAAGATAATCATTAGAATGGGCCACAGAGAGGCCAATAAGGAGAAGGTAGCCCGATATCTTAATGGGTTATGACCGAGCATTCAGGAGGAGTTAAGCCTAGTTAGAATGACCACCATTGAGGATGTGTATCAATTTGCTCTGAAGGTGGAAGAGAAGCTGAACAAAAAATTTGATGGCAAGCAAAAAGGATGAGGAGGTCAAAGTGGAAGGGTCAGTGGAAAACCTTCAGGAAGCCAAAATGATGATGAAAAGAAAAGTGAAGATGTGGGTACCAGCCGAAGCCAAAGGAATGACAACTTCTACCACCCTCGTGATCAAAACATTGGTGATCAAAGAGGTAGAGGACGAGGGACATATGGACAAGGATCTGGAAGAGGTGGTTTCATAGGAATGTGTTTCTAGTGTGCTGAAGAAGGGAATCAAGCCTATGAATGTCCACAACACCAAGGAAGAGCCGGACAAAGGCGAGGAAGGTAGTGGAAGGGTTGTGCATGCAGATGAGGAGGCCCAATCTAAACATTTAGATGATGCTGAAAGGGGAGAGGCCCTAGTGATTAGGAGAGCCCTGAAGACTAAGGAAAAGGAACCAGAACAGAGGAAGAATTTGTTTTGCACAACATGCAAGTGTGAAGGAAAATGTTGTGATGTCATTATTGATGGTGGGAGCACCAATAATCTAGTGTCAGAAGAGATGGTCACAAAGTTGAAGCTGAAGAGGGAAAG
>VDFB02105785.1:23064543-23113718 GCA_007258455.2 Sequoia sempervirens
GGGATGGGATTAGTAGGGAATAATAGAACATAGGGTGAATTAGGAGGTGTATAGGGTTTGAAAATAGTAAATGAAGTGGGAACTTGACCTTTGTGTAGAAATGTGAACAAAGGAAGTGGAGTCACAACTCCTCTTATCCACACCTAAAAGGGGAATGAAGGTAGAAGAATTCGATTTTGCAAAGTTCACATTCAAGAAAAATTTTGTGAGATTTCAATGCAAGAGAGATTGAAATTTTTCAAAGGATATTGTTACCAAGGATGGAAATTGATAAAAGAGATTTATTATTAATGAAAAACTAAGAAAATGCAAAGTGTTTGAAAACACACTGTGATATGCAAAAAATAGATTGAGTGTAATATAAAACAAGATAAAGAAGCCAAATAGAAAGAGTGAACCTGGAAATTGTCAAAGGCTAGAGTGAAGACTATAGATGTCTATAAAATTCTAGAAAATCTAATTTTCTAGCCAACTAGGACACATACACCAAGTTAGGTGACTTAGCTCAAATAAGGGTTTTTGCCCAGAAAGCAATTTCAGGGAAATGGGTACTAGAATCTGCAAACCGATCTGGAAAATAATTCTTGTGGGACTCATATGCCAATGATGGTGACTTATCCTACTTCCAAATTTTGGGAAATTTGAAAGTGCAATTTGTAACTCCTAGTCTACACTTTGTTCCCCAATTGAAATCTAGATCCGATTTTGCAAAAACACCTAGAAAATAGAATATAATTTTGTTTTTAATGGGTGGTTTTCCTTAGTCAAACCCCTAATTGGTATTTGAACCTCAAAAGAGATAAGGAAATATGCAGCAAAACCCTATCCCTAAGTGCATCTAACACTAGGAAATATGAAGCAATATGCAAGCCTATTCTAACATGCAAGAATAAGATGCATTTAAATGAAACTAGAATGATGCAAGACTCATTCCAAGAGACCCTAAATCACATTAGAAATGAATATTAATAACATGCAAACCTTCCTTAGGCTGAAGATAGAGGCAAAATGGAAGATGCAATCACTTAGAAAACAAGTCCTTAGGCTTGGCTTGATGGCTAGTTGCATCTCCCCAACCTTGAATTTTTCATGATTATCCATAGGAATCTATGATGAACCCTGAGTAATACAATATATTGGACAAAAAATGAGCTTGAAGACCCACAAAAATCCTTGAATGCTGCCCTAAAGCTTCAACTTTGTTGGAGATAAACTTGTGAATCTTCTTGTGAAAGATATTCAACTCTTGACTTTTGAACTTGTTTGTTAAAATGACTAGATGTTGTGAAAAATGAACTAAAATCTTATATTTATAGGCATCAATACCTAATTAATCATTATTTAGACCTTACAGGCTAGAATCCATCAAAAATTTGAATTAGGTCAGTGATTTTCTTGCTCAAAATTGAAAAATCCCCCAAAAGGGACTAAGTTGCCACCTTGGGTGACTTAGTTCCACTAGAGGGGACTCATTAACCCAAGGTGGCAAACAGGTCCCACTTAAGGTTTTTGAGGTGGATTTTTGGAATTGAATGTTATTTGTTGGGATTTATATGATTTTTGAGTGGAATAAGCCTCAAGGTCCAAAATAATGAGTCTTAGGGGCCTCTAAATGTTGATTTAAAGGATGATTAATGCAAGGGTACCCAAAATAGGTCCAAATTAGACCAAGGATTGTACTACCTCCAAGAAGGGAGTAAAATTTTAGTGTTCACATTTATCCCCCACTTTAGCGCCCATATGACTCTACATGCATATGCAAGGTAAAGGAATCTAAACAATACTTTTATTTCATAAAGGATATTCATTCAAAAGATGAGAGAATGAAACACCTATTGTAGTTATCTGCAAAACCACAACATGAGGAACAGCATCCTACAACACAAATTTGTTAGTTGTCCAAAAATCCACTTATACAACTTCTAGAAATTGAATTCCAGGGTAGATGTATGCCCTCCTTGATTCTTCTTTCTTTACAGAGGTGGAATCAAGGTAGCATTCTAGCCATGTCAAATAAGAAAAATCATATCATAGGACATATTGAAGTACCATGCCACATAACAATAGAAAATTGATGATGTCAAGTGTAGAATCACGATTCCAACGCAACAAATGGCATCAAAAAAAGAGTGCACTAGCACCTACTATGTTGTTTTGAATAGAAAAAACTTTATTAACTCTAAGAGAGTAAAAACCATAGTTTTATACACAAGAGTTAAAAGTGATGTAAAGTGTAACTTAATTTTTCATTTTACCTTCATGTAGCTTTGGAGTGATGAGATAATAGTGAAACATGTCGAGTAGATGGGGCTATGAGCCTGCAAGACTGGATGTGTTCTGAGACCAGGTGGTGTACGACAAGCGTCATCATGAGGTGAGTCAATTCTGCTACATTTTCTTTTTGTTTACATAGTTATTTGATGATTTTTATGAATTTATAGGTGAATTTAGGATATTGGAAAAACATTCACAAAGTGTCCCCTTTTTTGGTGAAGTGTCCCATTTGTTCACAAAGTGTCCCTTTTTTTCACAAACTATCCCACTTTTTCATGAAATGTCCCTTTTCTTTGCGAAGTGTCCCAAAAGTGTTCTAAAGTGTCTATGGCCTTTAGGAAAGAACACTAGATGGACTTTAGTACACTTTTATGATAAATAATGTAAAAGTTTAAATATTTGAGATTTCTTATAGGGTGTTTTTTGTTGTATTGATAGGTACCTACCTGTTTGGGTCAGTGTCCAGGTGGTAGATAGCTTAGCTTTGTTAGAGACCTAGCCCCCGCACTTTCAGTAGAAGACACAAAGCACCTATAGGTTGTTGGGGTATACTCGGTGTACCTCATGCCCCCCTCGAGGTACCATGATTCTATGTTGATGGCTCTAGTCGAGCACTGGGATTCAGACACCTGCACATTCCACCTTCCTACTAGTGAGAGGATGATTATTCTAGAGGACATCTAGCACATCCTTTGAGTTCCCATTTGGGGAGAGTGGGTATGGTTCCAAAGAGATCATACATTTTATGAGTAGAAGGCTGATATGCAGTATTGTCTAGATGGGCTAGTGCATGACGAGCGAGTGAGAGGATGGATCGATCTTGCGATGTTATATTTACAAGCCCGGGTGGTGAGATAGATTATGATGCACATAGTTGAACTAGTAATCATCCCAGATGGGTGTCCAATGCACCTAGAGGGAGGGATAGTACACATGATAGGAAGGATGGTAGAGCACATGATAGTATATGCCTGGGGGTGTTGTATCCTAGTGCATTTATACTATGATCTTGGAAGGTTCGTGTTTCAGGAGGTGGAAAACATGGTACACTATACACTTCTAGAGGTTTGGTGCGTTGAGCATATCACATGTACTAGACCTACTAGCTTCTCGTATCTGACAATAGTGGGGTATCCCTGGGCCTTTAGCTATCCTCAATAATGGTTGTGGCAGTACGGGGATTTACACTTTTGGAGAGTGAGATTTGACCAACTAGAAGAGGATGAGATCTTGTGGACACCCTATCAACTTACACTTCAATGGCCAGATCATAGGAGAAAATTGAGGAGATTACAACTAGATAGATTTTTGGTTGGATGACATGACCACATAGTACATCCCTTCTACTACGATCGAGTCATGCGACGGTTTGGGTAGATTCAAACACCACCTACAACAACCCTTTTCTAGGAGGTTGATGCAGGAGCATCCTGTGGTGTAAGGGCAATCTTGCATCACCCAAAAATAGTTAAATTTCAAGTTTCTCAGTTTTTAGATGTTTTTACATTTTTGGATACCTTTTTTGTCATAATGAAATTCCCAATTTACGGTTTTCATTTTCTATTCCTGGGTTGAAAGATATTGCAATTTTAGTTTCCCAAATTTGCACCTAAAAATCTTTTGAGTTAGATTTGAGGCACTTAGATTTCCCAGATCGGCCCCAAAACTTCTTGAAATTGATGAAGTATATTTTTAGCATGTTCTTGACTTTGAGACCTTTCCAATGGTTCAAACGGTTCGTGAATCAGAGTCCCGGATCAAAAGTTATGGCCCCAGGAAGTTAGCGCACTTTCTAGAAGATACAATTGAAAATGTTCTTTTGAAATTTGAACTTCAAGTTGTAATTTTTCAATGCCAAACCGCCTAAACTCAAATTGGAATGTTGTTTTGGCTCCAAACTAAAGAGGAGCTCTATTTATGGGTGGGTTTCTAATTTTTGGGTAACTTGGTGGGGACAAGCTCGCATATTGCAAAAAGGGTGATTTTGTAGCTTTCTGTAACTTGCATGTATTGTAGAACTTGGGGATTTGAGATCCTCTGCATGTAAGAAGCTCAATTTTCTGAATAATAAAATTATTCTCTTGTTTGTGGGTTATTTTATAAGTCTAGGGTTGCACCCTCATCAAGTGGTATTAGAGTGGGTTTTCATCAGCGTGTGGATAGATTGCCAATCATGAGGCAGTTCGCACTAGGACAGTTGTTGTGGGTCGAGGTCAAGGAAGATGCCTCCAAGAGTGATGCCTGATAGGCATGGTGGTGCCAGAGGTGATTGAGATGGCAGAAATATTGGTGGAAGAGATGCACTGGCAGCCCTCCAGAGACAGATTGACACGTTACAAGAGCAGTTGAGAAGAGGGTTAAACCCGAGGGAGGAAAGTGAGGATGAAGGAGAGGAAGAAGGTTCAAATGCAAAAGAGGAAGAAGAAGCAATTGATCAAGACCAAATGTAGTTAATAAGGGCCATTTCAAAGATCAGGAAAAGACCCAAAGTAGAAGTCCCTAGTTATTCCAGAAGTCTGAACCCAAAAGAGTTGATCAACTGGATCAATGAGCTAGAAGAATATTTTGAGTATGAGGAAATAGAGGAACCAGATCAAATTAAGTTTTCGAAAATGAAGCTGAAGGGCCATGCCGGTATTTGGTGGAAAGAGGTCCAGTTGGAAAGAAATCGAAGAGGAAAAGGAAATATCACCAAATGGGATCGCATGGTAGAGAAACTAAAGAAGCAGTTCATACCAGTGGACTACGAGTTAGATCTATTAAAGAAATTGCAAGGGTTAAAGCAAAGGAAGTAGATCTATGAAAGAATATACTGAAGAATTTCACAACATAATCATCAGAACATGCCACACAAAGGCCAATAAGGAGAAGGTAGCCTGATATCTTAATGGGTTACGACCGAGCATTCAGGAGGAGTTAAGCCTAGTCAAAATGACCACCATTGAGGATGTGTATTAGTTTGCTCTAAAGGTGGAAGAGAAGCTGAACAAAAAATTTGATGGTGAGCAAAAAGGATGAGGTCAAAGTGGAAGGGGCAGTGGAAGACCTTCAGGAAGCCGAAATGATGATGAAAAGAAAAGTGAATATGTGGGTACCAACCGAAGCCAAAGGAATGACAACTTCTACGGCCCTCGTGATCAAAACAGTGGTGATCAAAGAGGTAGAGGACGAGGGAGATATGGACAAGGATCTGGAAGAGGTGGTTTCAAAGGAACGTGTTTCTAGTGTGGTGAAGAAGGGAATCGAGCCTATGAATGGCCACAACACCAACGAAGGGCAGACAAAAGGCCAGAAGGTCATGGAAGGGTTGTGCATGCAGATGAGGGGGCCCAATCTAAACATTTAGATGATGCTGAAAGGGGAGAAGCCCTAGTGATTAGGAGAGCCCTGATGACTAAGGAAAAGGAACCAGAACAGAGGAAGAATTTGTTTTGCACAAGGTGCAAGTGTGAAGGAAAATGTTGTGATGTCATTATTGATGGTGGGAGCACCGATAATCTAGTGTCAGAAGAGATGGTCACAAAGTTGAAGTCAAGAGGGAAAGGCACCAAGATCCATATTGGATTGCCCTGCAGCGTAAAGACTACAAAGTTTGCTAATGAGCAGTGCCTAGTAAAGTTCAAGATCAGGAGCTACCATGATGAGGTACTCTGTGATATCATCCCCATGGATGCATGTCACATGTTGTTGGGGAGGTGGCAGTTCTATACATGATGGCAATGCAAACACTTATTCCTTGACAAAGGATGGGGTTCATCACAAGTTGAAACCCTGAAGGAGACCGAAGAAAAGGTATGCAGTAGTGCTAGAATTTGTTATGTAGATGGAAGAAAATTTTTAGAAGGTATGAAGCATGAGCATGTGTGTTATGCATTGATTCCTAGAGGAGTAAGGAGGATAGTGAGAAGGTTCCAGAAGAAGTTTCTGGGATGTTGGATGAGTTTCGTGATATTGTTTCCATAATGTACCTGAGGGTTTACCACCAATAAGGAAGATTAGTCATCAGATTGACTTGATTCCTGGAGCCAGTTTTCCAAATAAGGCAGCTCATAGAATGACTCCAGCAGAAAATGAGGAGTTGAATAGACAAGTTCAAGAGTTGTTAAGAAAGGGTTTGATACGGGAGAGTTTGAGTCCATGTGCAGTACCTGCAGTACTAGCACCAAAGAAGGATGGGGAGTGTAGGATGTGTACAGATTCCTGAGCCATAAACAAGATAACAATCAAGTACAAATTTCCCCTGCCAAGGATGGATGACCTGATGGACTGTTTGAGTGGAGCTCAGTACTTCACAAATATTGATCTAAAGAGTGGATATCACTAGATCCAGATTCGAGAGGGAGATGAATGAAAGACTGCCTTCAAGACCAAAGAGGGCTTGTACAAGTGGTTAGTCATGCCTTTTGGGCTAACCAATGCACCGAGCACAATCATGCGGCTCATGAACGAGGTACTAAAATAATTTATGGGAAGTTTTGTTATTGTGTATTTAGATGATATTTTGATTTTCAGAAGACATTGGATGAGCATCCGATGCATATTCAGAGAGCCTTTGAGAAGTTAAGAGAAGAGAAATTGTTGATTAATCTGAAGAAGTGCAGTTTTGTGAAGAGGGAGTTAGTGTATTTGGGGTTTGTTGTCTCAGCAGAAGGTCTCAAGATGGACCCAGAGAGGTGAAGGTTATTCGAATGGCCTACCCCAAGAACTGCTACCGAGGTGAGATCTTTCCATGGTTTGGCTATTTTTTATAGAAAGTTCATTAGAAACTTTAGTAGTATTTGTGGACCCCTGACTGAAACAATGAGAGGGGATAGAAAAGAATTCAAGTGGAGTAGTGGAGTGGAAAAAATTTTTGAACTATTGAAGCAGAAGGTGATAAAGTAACTTGTTCTAGCCCTCCTAGATTTCAACAAGGTGTTTCAAGTGGATTGTGATGCCAGTGGTTGTGCCATTGGAGTAGTGTTGAGCCAAGAAGGTAAGCCCATTGCCTATTTCAGTGAAAAGTTAAATAATGCCAAGAGAAAGTATTATGTATATGATCAGAATTTTATGCAATAGTTCAAGCATTAAAGAAATGGAGACATTATTTGTTGCTGAAGGAATTTTTTCTAGATATATTGATCATTAGGCCTTGCAATACCTGAATAGTTAGGGAAAATTAAATCAGAGGCATATGAAATGGGTAGAGTTTTTGCAGATTTATACCTTTTTTTGAAACATAGGAGTGGGAAGTCAAATAGGGTTGTAGATGCCTTAAGTAGGAGGAATACATTGATGACAAAGATGCAGATTGAAGTGGTTGGGTTCAATGAACTCAAGACACTGTATGCAGAAGATCCTGATTTTGCAGAGGCTTGGAAAGCTTGCAAGGAACCTGTTACAGTGGACAGGACAAGGTGGCTAGATTTCATAATCCAGGATGGCATGTTATTTAAGGGAAGTCAATTGTGTATCCTGAAGGAGTTCCATGAGGGAGAACCTGATAAAGGAGAACCATAGTGGAGGAATGGTAGGACATTTTGGTCGATATAAGACCATTGCCATTATCAGTGAGCATTATTATTGGCCTTAGCTCACAGGATGAAGAAGTTTGTACAAAGCCATAGGGTATGTCATGGCTAAAGGAGTGAGCTGAAATATAGGCTTATATCAGCCCTTACCTATACCGAGAGGCCATGGAGGATATAAGTATGGAATTTGTTCTTGGTTTGCTAAGGACACAATGAGGGAATGATTCATTTTGTGGTGGTTGATAGGTTTTCAAAGATGGCACATTTCATTCCATGTCAGAAGACCCATGATGCAGTCCACATTGCTGACTTGTTCTTCAAAGAGGTGGTGAGGCTACATGGTCTGCCAAAGAGTATTGTTTCAAATCATGACACCAAATTTGTGGGGTACTTTTGGAGGACCTTGTGGAAGAAGCTGAAGACAGAGTTGAAGTTCAGTTCTGCACACCATCCACAAACAGATGGGAAGACAGAGGTTGTTAACAGGAGTCTGGGTAACCTACCGAGATGTTTGGTAGGAGATAAACCCAAGGGATGGACTTGATCCTACCCTGTGCAGAATTTTCTTACAACAATTCACAATTTAAGACCGGTAGATCACCATTCCAGATTGTGTATGGAGGTAGCCCTAGAACAGCTCCAGAATTGAGGAAGATGGACCAAGAGAAGAAAATAAGTGTTGAAGCCGAAGATTTTGTAGAACACATCAAGGATATACATGAGCAGGTAAGAGAACATATTAACAAGATGAATATGCAGTATAAGGCTAAGGAAGATTAGAAGAGGAGGTATAAGGAGTTTCAGATTAGTGATGAAGTGATGGTCCACTTGAGGAAAGAAATGTTTCTAGTGGGAACATATAACAAATTGAAGATGAAGAAGTTCGGTCCCTGTAAAATTTTGAAGAGGCATGATTCTGGGAATGCATATGAGGTAGAGTTGACAGATGGATTCAACATTTCCCCTGTGTTCAACATTTCAGATTTGACAGAGTATCATGAAGGTAGCACAGAGGAAGTACCAACATTGGAATAGTGTGGGATTCCTACACCTACTTTAGAAAAGGAGGAGATTGAAGAAATCCTGGATATTCGTGTAGGAAGGAGTACCAAGAATAGGCAGTATGAAGGATATCTGGTGAAATGGAAAGGAAGGCCTGTTGAAGACTCATCCTGGTTGCCTAAGGCAGAGGTTGACCATTTGGGTTTTCCTCAACCATCTGAGATTTGACGGGGTCACTTCTCAAATTACCCTAGGTGTCTGATGCAAGAGCATCCAGTGGTGTAAAGACAATCTTGCATCACCAAAAATAGTTAAATTTCAAGTTTCTCGGGTTTTAGATGTTTTTACATTTTTGGATACCCTTTTCGTCATAATGAAATTCCCAATTTACGGTTTTCATTTTCTATTCCTGGGTTTAAAGATATTACAGTTTTAGTTTCCCAGATTTGCACCTGAAAATATTGAGTTAGATTTGAGGCACTTAGAATTCTTGGATCAGCCCTGAAACTCTCTAAAATTGGTGTAGCATATTTTAAGTGCATTCTTGACTTTGAGACCTTTCTAATGGTTCAAACAGTTCACGAATCAGAATCCCAGATCAAAAGTTATGGCCCCGGGAAGTTGGCGCAGTTTCTAGAAGATACAATTGCAAATGTTCTTTTGAAATTTGAACTTCAAGTTTTTATTTTTTGACTCCAAACCGCCTAAACTCAAATTGGAATGTTGTTTTGGCTCCAAACTAAAGAGGATCTCTATTTATGGGTGGGTTTCTAATTTTTGGGTAAACTGGTGGGGACAAGCTCGCATATTGCGAAAGGGTGATTCTATAGCTTTCTGTAACTTGCATGTGTTGTAGAACTTGGGGATTTGAGATCCTTTGCATGTAAGAAGCTCCATTTTCTGAATAATAAAATTATTTTCTTATTTGTGGGTTATTTTCTAAGTCTCGAGTTGCGTCCTCATCAGAGGTCAGTGCAAAGTACCTAGAGATGAGGTGATATAGTACAACTCACTTTAGATAATGTCATTGAGAGTGACTCTGAGTACTCAAATCATGATGAGCCTCTAGTCTCTTATGAGGATGACGTCAGTGCCACAAGTGATTATGAGGAGTGGTGGATAATATCACGACCAACTCCTATATATCTAATTGATGAGCCTGTAGGAGATGCAAGACCATTGCCAAAGGAGGGATATGATAAAGAGGATAGGGTCGAGGAGACATGGTACAAGGATGCAAACATATTTACCAATGCCATTGATGATGAGTATGATGAGGATTTAGATCCTAACTATGATGGCCAAGATGGAGGAGAGGAGGATGGGGATGAGGAGGACCAAGAGGAGGATGAGGAGGAGGAGCCACCCATGAGAAAGGATGATGAGGCAATGACTAAGGATCAAAATGAGTGGGGAGAACCCTCACCCATTCATATGACTAGATCACGAGTAGCAGCCATAGCAAGCATCAATACTCATAGTCGTGGAGATGCTAGCACATCTCCCATGCCTCCTGCATAGGATGAGGTTGATATTTCTTAGCATACCAAAGATATAGGTGATGATATTGTATTTATGCATGTGCTTTGTACTTTTGTTTATTGTTATAAATATATATCATGATGTGTACTAATTGTGTATTGTTTCTACCTTGCAGGAGCTACAAGAGACTAGCGAGATATCTATCGACAAGTAGTTGCCAAGATAGTGACAACATCTATTGATGAGGAGGAGATGGATTCGGATTATGTGCCCCCACCCATTGTGGATCAGGACCCAGAGTCACTTCGACCATTTGTGGGACTGTGGGAAACGTATGAGAGTTTAAGGATCCTATTCTGATGAGTCGATGCTACATTAGAGGGATAGTCATCTTGAACTCTAGTAGAGTTTGAGAGACTAGAGTCAAATATAGTTTAGCTATAGGAAAAGAGGGATCAAATAGAAAGAGCACATCGAGAGTCCCTAGGATAGATACGAGGCTTAGAGTTTGATCTCATATTTGGCAGATCGTGATCATGATCACATACTACTATCTCCCGATGTACTACTACCAAACCAGCATGAGTACCATATCCTGAGGGGTCTGGTAGCCACAGACCTTAGTGATATTTTATATATTGATGGAATGTACATAAGACATTTTGATATATATATATATATATATGTCATCGTGTGATGTTTTATTATTTTTCTTTATGTATGGGATGTTAAATTGCAACGTGATTAATTAAATAACCTTTGTAAAATTACTTAATTAATGTCTTCATGATTTAACATAGTGTATGTGATCTAATTAAAATTTATTATAGTTTCTCTTAGATTCAACATTGTGATTAAGTATGTTACGCTAAATTAAATGCACCTATGATCTAACTTAACATAACAGACAAGATGAACTTGAATAGTATGAAACCTAAAGTAACCATTAAATAATTACTTTAGTGCTCAAAACACACACATAGTTCTGGTTGTCAAGAATGAAGCAATGCGAAAGAATATAGAATATAATCCAATAGCTTTATGAACGCTTTTTTATCATTCATACTATCCAATAGGATTAGACATAATACCAGCATAGATGTGCATCATTCATAGGTTCTTTAAGAGGTGAGCCATCTAGTTTTGTTAAGAAATAAGCACAAGACCCAAAGTTTTTGTCAACTATGTATGGTCCTAACCAATTAAGGACAAAATTTCCCCCTTTCATTAAGACCAGAATTGATGTTACATTGATTTTCATATAGGACTAAATCACCTTTGTTGAATGTGTGAGGGATGACAGTCAGATTATAATAGCGTTGTTTCCATTTTCCATAAGCTTTAAGATGTTCAAGAGCATTGATGCATTGTTCATTGAGCATTTCAAGCTAATGTAGTCTTTTCTCTTTATAGTTTCTATCATGTCACTAAGTCCTTGAAGATAAATTCTTAACATAGGAATCTCTAACTCCAAGGGCATTATTGCCTCACAACCATATACAGGATTGTAAGGTGTAGTTCCTATAGAGCATTTAACACTTATGTGATAGGCCCATAGCACATAATGTAATTGTGTATGCCAATCCTTATGATTATTGTTAATGGTTTTTTTTAGGATTTTTTAATAACTTTATTAGTGGATTCAACTTGACTATTAGATTGTGGGTAATAAGGTGTTGAAAATCGATGTTGTATGTTGAATGTATCTAAACATTTATTCATATCATTATTCTTAAATGGATTACCATTATCAAAAACTAACACGAAAGGAAGGTGAAAGTGAGCAATAATGTGTTCCAATATGAAATGACATATGGCCTCAGCCATTGTGGATCAAAGGGGAATGGCCTCTACCCATTTTGTAAAGTAATTAGTTGTAGTAATGATAAAAGTATGTCCAGCAGAAGAGGGAGGTGATATCTTTCCAATAATGTCTAATCCCCAAACTACAAATGGGCCATATTAGAATTTGAGCTTGAAGTTCAAAAGTATGAGTATGGGTTAAGTTGCTATGCTCTTGACATTTGTGGCATTTTCTAATGTAATCAAAGAAATCTTGTTCCATATTTCTCCAATAGTATCCAATGTGGATGAGTTTTTAGACCAATATTTTTCCTCCAAAATGACCACCACAAGCACCTGCATGTGCTTGTTCAAGAGCTATGGGTATCTCATATTTTTCAGGTATTTGAATAGGATACCATGGAATGATCTTTGATACAACACATCTGCCAAAATGATATACTTAGATGCAAGCTTGTGTAAATGGGCTCAGATGTTCTTGGTTGTCAGCTTGGGAAAGGTACCATTTTTCAAATAATTAAATATCACATCATACCATTCACTGGAGTCTCCCTTAGTAGTGGTTAACATGTCTTCCAATTTATTGTCGATTGAAGGTTTCATGATGGGATGACTGGTGAATGTGAAATATTTTGAAGGATCTTGAGGTGATATAAGACAAGTGGCACTTTCCATTGCATCTGAATGTCGATTATCCTTTCATGGGATATTATCAATGGTGAATGACTCAAACTTTTGCAAAAAATGCAGTGTGAGATCCTTGTATTTTGATAATTTTTCATGTTTTGCTTGATATGTTCCATTGATTTTTTTGATCACTAATTGTGAATCACCAAAGATCTTAATATCTTTAACACCCATGATTAAAGCAACATGCAATCTAGCAATTAATGCCTCATATTTAGCTATGTTATTTGTACATAGGAAATTTAATCGATATGACAAGGGAAGAGGCTTTCCTCAGGCAATATTAGTATAACCCTAGCACTAGAGCCATTTTGACACTTAGATCCATCAAAATATAATTCCCATGTATTAGGTTCAATGGTCAACACATTATCATTGGAGAAAGAGGGGGTGCTAGGTAATGCCAAAGGAGAGGGAGCATCAACTAAGTGGTCGGTCAAGGCTTGACCTTTGATTTCTCTTTGTGAGACAAACTTAAGGTCAAACTTAGTCAACAACATCACCCATTTAGCTAGAAATCTTGATAAGTCTGTTTTATTAAAAAATATTTTTGAGAGGATCAAATTTTGTCATTACTTGTATTTCTACATTAAGTAAATAGTGTTGCAACTTACTAGTAGCTAATACAAGATCCAAACATTTATTTTTGATTGTTGTATAGCATTTTTCATAATCTATTAGAGTTTGAATAATGTAATAGATATGGTGTTCCTTACCATTGTCATCTTGTTGAGCCAACAATGCTGCAAGAGCATGGGCTGTCATGGCCATATAAAGGATGAATGGTTTGCTAGGCATAGTGGGTTGTAGAATGGGTGGAGTTGCAAGGTATTCCTTCAAACTCTCAAAGGCCTATTTACAATCCTCATTCCAATCAAAATGCAAATCCTTTTTGAGGAGATGTGTGAAGGTAACATTCGATTGGCTAAGGATGTGACGAAAAAATGAGTGACTTTAATTCTTCCTTGTAATATACGCAATTGAGAAATATTTCTAGGAGGTGGCATGTTGATTATATAATCAATTTTCTTTTTCAACCTTGATGCCTCTATGAGATATGATACACCCTAAAAATTTTCCACTATCTACTCCTAAGAAACACTTTTTTAGATTTAGTCTCATGATGTATTTGTGCATCCATTCAAAGATATTTCAAAGGACATTCACATTTTCTTGCCTAGTTAAGGATTTTGCTAAGATGTCATCAACATAAACTTCCAATATTTTATGTATGTAATTATGAAAGATAAATGTCATGGCTCATTAATAGGTTGCACCTGCATTCTGTAGTCTAAAAGCCATCAAAACCCAACAAAATTTCCACCAAATAGTTGTAAATGCTATCTTGTATTGATCTTGTCAGTTGAAGAAGATTTAATTATATCCAAAAAAATCCATCCATGAATGACAACAAAGCATGTCCCCTAGTTGAATCCACTATCATGTCAATATTAGGAAGGGGAAAATCATGCTTTAAAGAGGCTTTATTAAAATCATGAAAATACGTACACATCCTAATATGATTGTTAGGTTTTGCAACTATGACAATGTTTGAGATCCAAGGAGAATAATCAATAGGTCAAATGAGACCTATGTCAAGGATTTTTCAAGTTCTCCTTTAACAAGAAAGGCTATTTTAGGATTCATCTTTCGTATATTTTATCAAACAGGCTTAACATTCTCAATAAGGAAAATATTGTGTGTGACTATCTTCATATATATTCCTAGCATGTTTGAATATTTACAAGAATTTTTTTTGGGAAAGTCATGGAGAAATATTGTAGTTTCATCTTGTTCTTCATCGTCAAGACACTTCCCTATCTTAATGGATTTTTCTTTATCATCTATTTCCATTGGTATATCAATTGTATCTCCCAAAGGAGGTGTGTTGGACTTAGGAAATTCAAGGTCATATTGGTCCATTCTTGTGTCTTGCTCATTACTTTCACCTACCACATATTTTTATTTGGTACTCATCATAATAGATGTAGCCTTTTTCTTCGGAGGAGTTAGAGATGACTCAACATAAATTCCTAACTTTTTTTCAAGGCTTCATCAATTTCAAAATTCTCTCGTGATGGTGGGGAAGTCAATTCAAGTAATTTAGGATGTTTGATAGTAAGATGGGTTCAGGGTTTACACATGATAGAATTGATGTTTAATAATGGTATCTTGTTTGCTTTTATTTTCTTGGAAAAAGAATACCCTAAACCAGTCTTTGTCTCTTGTGTGTTAGGTTCTATAGGAGCCCAAATTCCTTGTTCATTCTTTCGACATCCTTTACAACTATATCCCAATTGTTTAAGAAGTTCATAACCTCTCCCATTAATTTGTTCCATTTATATCAAGTTTGGAAGCTGTTGGTAATCTATCTCATCAAAATTAGTTGTGTAACTTGTATTTTCTTCCAAAGGAGACGAGATGAATACTTATGAAGGTTCTTCTGAATTCTGAGTGAACATCACCAATGGTTTTTCTTTCTTTTTATCCTATTTTCTTGTGATTATATGCTTGGCCATAAAGGAAGGTGTGAATTCCAAGGATCCCCAATCATCACCAAATAATTTGGACATTGGTTCTTCTTCTTGTTTGTCAATTTCAAGAGGTTTTATGTTAGATATTGGAATCACTGTGTTGATAGGGCTTGTTCATTCTTTTTCAAGTTGTGAGAAACTTTCAGGCTCAAGTTCTATTTCAAATTGGTAAACCATGTTGTTATAGATGTATTTCATGATACAATGAAGGGTGGAAGGCACTACATTCATGAATCCAAGGTCTTCCTAGAAGAAGATTATATGAAAGGTCATGAGGAATAACATGAATAGGAGTTTGTAAGCTAGCCTTTCCAACTATTATAGGTAAGGTAATTACACCGAGTGGTTGGTTGCTAACATTGTCAAATCCTCTTATGGATAAGGAGTCAGACTCAATTTTGATTTTTCTACACGCAATCAGTCTAAGAGTTTCACACTACACACATTAAGGGCTGAACCATTATCAACAAGGGTCCTTTTTATACCTATTTGATTGAATTGGGATATTATCATAAAGGCATTGTTTTGCTTTCTCAACTCCAATGGAGGGATATCATGTTGATGGAAGGTAATGTATACATTAAATGTTATCATTCCTTGTATTAGAGATGCCACATCATTTACATTCATGCCAAGAGGAACCACTATTTATTGTAATGTTGTTTGAAGGATAGTGTGATAGTTTGGTGAATTTTGAATTAGATCCCAAAGGGATATTTTTGCAGGAGTATTCTTAAGTTTTTCAACAAGGCCATACTCCTTCCCACTATGAGTAGGAAAATGAGGAGCACTAGGAAATATGGAATCGGGAAAAGGTAAGGGTGCTGGGGTGGGTTGTTGGGGTTGTAGATTATTTCTAGTGTTGTACGTATGTGCAACAACATCATGCTTAGGTGGGTAAAGGTAAACTTGGGTGTAGGTGGAGGTTGAGACTTATGTGAAGGTGGGTAAAGGATGAGTTGAGGTTGAATTACATTGACTTATTTTGTTTTAGGTTTCTCACAACAAACCTTAGTGGATGTCTTTTTTTGAGATAAAGTTTTGAAGGGCTTCATCTAACATGTTAAACTCATCACAATTAAAAGGATTGAGAGGTAAGGTATTGTTGAGTGCTTTGCAATTTTCATGAAAAACCTTAGTGGATGAACTTAGCGAGAGACATCCATGTAGAGCTTCATCTAGCTTATCCACGCCATCACTACTAAAAGGTTCAGATGATATGGTTTTTCTAAACTAAAGCATTATTTTTATTATTTCATTTGATGGTTTTATTTTTTTTTTGTTTTCTAATGAATCTGATCTAAATGAACTAGGAACTAATGCTAAAAATGAAAATCATAAAAATTTAATGCTATCCATAATTACCATGAAATTAAATGATGCTAAATCTAATGATTTCAATGTAACTAAAGATAACTGAATTGAAACAGAAAAAGTAACTAAGAAGATATAGAAGCCTAAAAACTACAAACAAAATTCTAAAAATAGTAATGCAAAATGTGCACTAGGACTATGTTTCCCAACATGGAAAATTAGTCCCAATAAGGGATTTTAAAAAAAAAAATCTAAGTTTTCTAGTTGATTCGTATGTGTTCTATGCTGTATCATGCGGATGTAAAGTGAAAATGAAAAATTTTACTATTTTTCAATAAAATGAAGTGCAATAATGTAAGCTAAATGAGATTTTCACTAATGCAAACTTTAAAACCCTAGAATGCACTTTAAACAATGCAATACAAGATAATTCTATGATGTAAGTGTTCTCCAAATCATAAATATGATGCCTCTAAAGTTGGGTTCACCAAAATGTGAACAAAGGAAATGGAGTCACAACTCTTATCCACACCTAAAAGGGGAGTGAAGGAAAAGGAATTTGATTTCACAAAGTTAACATTCAGGAACAATTTCGTGAGATTTCAATGCGAGAGAGATTGAAATATGTCAAAGGAGATTGTTCCTAAGGCTAGAAATTGATAAAAGAAATTGATTATTAATGCAAAACTAAGGAAATGCAAAGTATTTGAAAAGATGTTGTGATATGTAGAAAAATAGATTGAATGTAATATAAAAGATAAAGAAGCCAAATATAAAGAGTTCACCTAGAAACTATCAAAGTCCAGAGTGAAGACTGTAGATGTCTCTAAAATTATGGGAAATCTGATTTTCTAGCCAATTGGGACACATATGCCAAGTTGGGCGTCTTAGTCCCAGATAAGTTTTTCTGCTCAGAAAGTAGTTTTAGGGAAATGGGTATTGGAATCTGCAAACTGATCTAGAAAATACTTCTGGTGGGACTCATATGCCACTGATGGCAACTTAGTCCACTTTCAAATTTTAGGAAATTTGAAAGTGCAATCTATAACTCCCAGTCTCCATTTTGTTCCTTGATTGAAATTTGGATCTGATTATGCAAGAACACCTACAAAACATAATATAATTTGGTTTCTAATGGGGGTTTTTCCTTGGTTAAACCCCTAATTTTTATTTAAACCTCGAAAGATATAAGGAAATATGTAGCAAAACCCTAGCCCTAAGTGCATCTAAGACTAGGAAATCTTAAGCAATATGCAACCCTATTCTAACATGCAAGAATCAGATGCATAAATGAAACTAGAATGATGCAAGACTCATTCCAAGAGACCCTAAATCACATTATATATGAATCTTCATAACATGCAAACCTTCCTTAGGTTGAAGATAGAGAGAAAATGGAATATGGAATCACTTTGAAAACAAGTCCTTAGGCTTGGCTTGATGGCTAGTTGCATCTCCCCAACCTAGAATTCTTCATGATTATCCATAGGCATCCATGATCAACCCTAATCAATACAATATATTGGGAAAAAAGTGAGCTTGAAGACCTAAAAAAATCCTTAAATTCTATCCTAAAGCTTTAACTTTGCTTTAGATAGACTTGTGAATCTTCTTGTGAAAGATATTCAACTCTTGAATTTTGAATTTTTTTGTTAAAATGATTTGATGTTGTGAAAAATGACCTAAAAACTTATATTTATAGGCATCAATACCTAATTAGTCATTATTTAGACCATACAAGATGACATCCATCAAAATTTTGAATTAGGTCTGTGATTTTCCTGCTCAAATTTGAAAAATCCCCCAAAAGAGACTAAGTTGCCACCCTGGGCGACTTAGTCCCACTAGAGGGGAATCATTCACCCAAGGTGGTGAATGGGTCCCACTTAAGGTTTTTTAGGTCATTTTTCAGAATTGAATGTTATTTTCCAAGATTTATATGATTTTTGAGTGGAATAATCCTCAAGGTCCAAAACAATGAGTCCTAGGGGCCGATAAATGTTGATTTAAAAGATGATTAATGCAAGGGTACCCAAAATAGGTTCAAATTAGACAAGGGATTGTACTATCTCAAAGAAGGGAGTACAATTTCAATGTCCACAAGAAATAATAGATAATAGTTATAGGATGAAACATGGATAAAGATGGTAGAACATAGAATGGGTAAAGGAACATAGGGTGGAACATAGGGGATGATAGAACATAAAGTGAAATAATAAAGGGTACAATAGGATAGGAGTAGAAGGGAATAATGAAACATAGGATGGACTAGTAAATATTAGTGGGATGGGATAGGAGGGGATCATGGAAAATAGGGTGAACTATTAAATGTTAATGGGATGGGATTAGGAAGGAATATATGAACAAAAAATTATTTAGGAGAAGATAATGTGACACGATCAAGAGGGGATGATGGAACATAGAATGGACTAGTAGAGATTAATAGGATGAGCTAGGATGGGATAATAAAACATTTTTAAGGTGAACTATACAAGAGGCTAGTGGGAAGCAATTAGGAGGGAATATTAGACCATAAAGTGAATTAGGCGGTGTCTAAGGTTTGATTATAGGACATGAAGTAGGAACTTGAGGTGTGTAGTAATAATGTATAAGATATTTGGTCAATAATGAGTAGAAGGAAAGGTTTATTATAATAATATGTGTATAAAATGAAATATGGAGGAAGGTGGTATGATATATAAGGTGTTAAAGATTGGGATATGTGATATAAAATGGTTAGAATATGCATGATGATGTGAATGCAAGAATGAGATGGACATTGAATGGTAAATATAATTAGGATCTCACATGACCAACCAATGTTTGTGTTTCTCATCAATTTTTTAGATTTGTATACACAAAATTATGAAAACTAGCTAACATTGTTTTACAACACCATTAATGAATAAAGGTTACTTAAGTGAAAGTTGTTTGAGTATATGAATAGTGAGGTGTGGAGCTAAAAGGTCCCCCAGGAAACTGTTTGACATCCAAAGTATGTTATGAGACAAACATTCAAATATAGCATTCAACTATTCAATTGCAATAATAATATCTTTGATACTAGTTGCATACATGTGGACTCAATGTCGAGAATGAATAAGGGTCTGCAGGAATGGAGCACGTCTCATGAACACTTTAACCCTAAAATTTCATCATATTGCTTCTACTAATTTAGTTATTATTAAGTTTCAAAATATAATTTAATAAACAAAATTAAATGAACTTGTTGAATTTTACCTAAGTATCAATATTGTATGTATTATTCAACAATTCAATTGTCATAGCCATCACCTCTACAACTAATGTAGGATATGTAGCTACATCTCAAGCACTCTGATAATCATACATGCAAACAACACTACAAGCACTACAATGGTGGGGTGGAGCTCAGGGACTACATGTCTCCTCCACATCAAGCTCTACTAGAGGCCTTGCACACTGTATAATGGTCTGGGTGAGTGAGCTAATCGACACTAGCATGTCCACCTCTACATTGTCCTTAAAAATGGAAGGAATGATGGCATGCTCCACCATGGTTTTTTTCAAGGGTCTCAGTACCAATTGTGGATTACATTGTACACCCAGTTTATTATGTGTGGAGCCCCCACCTCTACCCAAAAAGTCTAAGATGTCAAAATAATTTGGCATCTTATTCAGGACAAAATCACAATAGAGTTTCCTCAAAAAGTATTGTTGTACCTCATAGTTATTGCATGGAGGTTGGTCAAATACTATCCATGACCACTCCCAAAATTTATTTTTAATTAATTCATGGTGGCACCAATGGATGGGGAACCTCCTATATGCATGAGATAAATGTGTGTTCATTCTTGGGTCTCTAAATAGGGCACACAAGTCGGCTTTGCTAATTTTTTTTTTTTTCACATCTGCATATGAAAAACCAATAGCATAAAATTTTCTCAACTCATGCCTCTTATTTGAGCAAAAAATTATTTTCTTGCTCATTTCTCCTAGATGAGATACAATTGACTTCAACGATTTTGAAATCCCTCTCCTATAAGGCTGGGTTTTAGCATGCTTGGTTTATCTTCCAATTAATTGTTCAGTGTCTCTTTTATTGTTTTTAATTTGATTTAGGATATTTTCTTGTGTTCCCTGAGGATGCCTAGAACTGATGGAGTGGTTTGAGGTTGTTCTTGTATAGGAGGATCTTTGTGAGGGTGTGATTGTGAATTCTCAATGGTTAGAGGTGGAGATTCATTCCTTGAGAATTAGAACAATGTTTTATTAAAAAAACCTATTTCAATCTACATTCTAAATAAAATTAAAAATAAAAAACAATAAAAATACATACCTCTTCACAATCTTCAAGATCTTTGACATGTTGGTGGCATGCTTGTGAAGAATTACAAGCTAAGAGTGCAAAAATGGAAGAGATTTGGCGAGCACGAGTTCCATAAATGAAAACCTCCAAGCCATGCCACAGGTTCAATAAAAAATGAGGGTTAAAATGCATTTTTAATGTTTTTATTCACTTTTTCCATTTGGTGTGTGGAAAATGCTCTTTTTTTACATTTTTTGGCATTATTTTCCAATTTTGCATCAAAATTGTGTCACAAATCCATGCATTTATCCAAAGTGGGGGATTGACTAAGGTAGTCCTCTAAACACAACCCCGACATTTTCTCATTCTTGTGTGTGAAATTTGTTCATGAAGTGAAGCTTTTGAAGGATTCAACTTGCAAGGTTTGAAGGTTCATTTCTACCACCTTTCTCTTGTCAAATTCTAGCTTAGTGTTGTTAAAGTAAATTTTTTGTTATTCTTGTTGTTTCTACATTTTCTCTACATGTTGTAGCATAAAAATTTGTTAGATAGGTAATTAGTAGGTTCTTTATATTTTTGCACTATACTTTACACTTTTTGTCCATACAAACACCAACATGTCCCTGACACCCTAGTGCATCACATTGGAGTTTGTGTTCCACATTGTAGTCCTTTGGTAGTAAATTGTTAGATTTACAGTCCAAACTTGGAAAATCGGCGCTTCTAAGCCCCTGAAAACATTTGGGTTAGCACAAGGAAAGTGAAAGACTATTTTTCCTTCCTTTTCATCCCTTAATGCCTTAAACCTTTCTAATTCATTCATCTACCCTAAGTTAGATTAGGGAAGCATATTTTTCTAGACTCTTCCATGACCTATAGTCCCTAAGCACCCAGTCACCCTCCTCTACATTTCAGTGAACCAAATGTGAACTATTTTGGTTTTGTTTCATAGTGTTGTAGGAATATTCTCTCGTGTTCTAGGTGTGTTCTAAGTGTGTGAGTTGTAGGGTGCATAACCTTGTAACCCAACCTACAACCCCTAGTAGGCATAGTCAGAAGGATCCCTGGAAATTCTGAAACAAAATCTAGATAGGTCACTGTCTGAATGTTGAACCCTTGGGGTATCTTGAGGAAGTCCTTTTTGGAGTACATAGACATCACCTCTTTTATGCATCTCCTCATCCCTTCTATGTAGCATGTGAATGGGTCACTCGCTATAAGCTTTACATTGTAGGACCTTCCTATGAATGCAAATAGAGAACCTTCTCCTCTGTACATTGTTGCTCATATCAACGAGAACATCATTAGGATACATGGAATTCACATCATTGACATATACTTAATCAGTGCTACAAACTCATAAATAATCTAAAACATAATTCAAGCCACATTTTTTGCAAATAAATTATATCAATAATATTTTCAAAGTAATAATGAGAGAACATGACCTAAGGGCTAGACCTATTCCTCAGGGGCTCATCTCTAATGGCCTTTCCTACATAACATTTGTGTAGAGGCTTTGTAGTTTGACAATTTTAGTTTGATCCAACTCATTTGACTGACCTACAAAGGGTATATCCACTAAGTTTCAAATGATGACTCTACCTCAATCACAATTATAACCCAATACCATAGATATACACTAAGCTCCATTCTCTACTCAAGTGCATCATATGCCCCTATTCTATGAGTTATAAATTGAAATGAGTGGGTACACAACCCTTTCTAGGGTCCATTCCCTAGACAGTTTCATGGTTGGTTGTGAATCACTTAGGTGAAGTCAAGGATCAGAAACCTAGTCAAGGATATACCAGTGAAATATGAAGCATAGACATAAATACTAATATTGGCACACAAAAGGAATTCCACAAGGTAACTGTACCAATAACTAAATCCTTAGTGCTGCTAATACAACACAATAATTACCCAAAGGTTTTAAACAAAATAACTAGAACAAACTAATTTTTTTTTTGTTAAATATGATTATCCAATCAACTAAATATTCATTCAATCAGTCCTATAATCTAAACATTACTCTTATTTTTTCAAACTAAACCTTTGCATCATTAAAAAAAAAACTAAAATATAAGGTTGCATCAGATAATTTCAAAGTTCCATAAACAAGAATACTTTGTCAACCTTAACACCACAGAATAAGCTGCATATTACGAGGTTTTCACCATGATTTTGACACATCACCACCAGAACCTTTCTCCCCCTCTTTTTATAATAGAAGCACAATGTAACATGGTACTACCCAACCAATATTACATAGAGTTAAGTATGTCTCAATCATAATGCATTGTACAAAATATGAATTGTGAACTAGGTTATATATAAACATTCTAATTCTACATAATAATTTCTTGTCACAAGAGGGTTATTTTAGAAAATATATGCTTTAAATATACCAAGGGATACATGATGAATGCCCAATTCCATCATTTTACTACATTAATTTCACAAAGTTTTCAAAAAAACTTTGTATATTTATCATATTTTTACATTGTTTTCTTCTGTAATTTTGTGAGGGTTGTTTCCCTTTCAAAGAAAAATAGTTTAATGTATAAATAATACACAAGCCTACACTTTATAGCCACTATATACACTTTTGAACATTATAGGATTGGTTTCCATTGGTATCAATATAATTATGATGAATTATATGGTCTCTAACATTAATATTTAATTCTAAATCTATAACATTACCCTCTTGACTAGTTATCATGTTAAAAAGACAATGTGATGGTTATTCTCTACCCTATAGCTCTGAACTCCCATAGTCATAGTGGGGATTTGCTTTACCTTAGTGAGAATTATTTCTCTTAGAACTTTATGTTTCATATTCAAATGTCCAATTCATTTTTTATTTAAAAACTTGGTATTTTGTTGTGAATAACTTGATTTCACCCAACAATGTAACACTAATAATAATAGTATCCCTTTAGTATTATTAGTTCTAACATTAAAGTTAATGTCACTAATAATGGTCATAAATATTTATTGCTTACTATATGTATGTATGTATGTATGTATGTATGTATTTATGTATGTTTATATGTATGTATGTATGTATATGTATATATATATGTACATATATGTATATATATACATATAGATACATATATGTATGTATGTATGTATGTATGTATGTATATATATGTATATGTATGTATGTATGTATGTATGTATGTATATATACATACATACATACATACATACATACATACATATATGTATCTATATGTATATATATACATATATGTACATATATATATACACATACATACATACATAAAGAATCCATATGTTTAGAAAAAGATCATTTTTGAAACTATTATTATTTAAGCAATGTCCAAATAACATATGACTATTCATTTAAATTTTATTTCTTTTCAAGCTAATAATTTTATAATGATAAAAGGATTTAGCATGTTTTCTCTTTATATAGACATATAATTTTTTCATTCATTCACATATACATAAAAATTAAATAATCTCTCAACTCCTACATTTCTAATTAACTATTAATTAACATTGATATCCATCTTACTGATTATTAAATCCTAATTTCATTATACTATGATTATTCATATCATGAAATATTGACTAGATATTATTTATGATCTTAGAAATAATGTTCTTGGTAATAATGAATAATAGCCATATGAGAATGAGTAAATCTGAATTTTGATGTGGGGATTGGAGTTCCAAGAATATTTCATTCAAATGGCTAGTTTCCACAAGGCATGTACATCCATCAAGCTTAAAAGGGGTGAGCGAATTTTTTAAGATGTGGAAGTTGCAATTGCTCTGGTAAATAATTATGAAAAATGTGGCAGCATAGACAAGGAACTTGAACTATTTAATAGAATGCCCACAAGAAATGTGATCTTAGGGACTGCCCTGATTGCAGGATATGCACAAAATGGATTTATTGAAGAGACTTTAGAAACACTCTGAAAGCAAATGAAATCAATGGGTGAAGGGCCAAATACTACAACCTTTTCCAACATCCACTTTTCCTGCATTAGAATGAAAGCTTTAGAATTGGGTATGGACATCCTGTAATACCCCTCATACTGTTTAGAGTTATTATTTTATGTGCTCTGCTTGGATACTATGCTAATACTATGATTGTTTGATTTGGCTTGCTAGACGTTAGATGATGATGTTATTTCATTTTGGACATGATTACTTTATATGACATTATGGTTGATTATATCAGTTGATTTTCTGAATTATGATTTAATGCAGTGATTTAATTTAATATGTTATGAGATGATTATTAGTTAGAAATGTAATTCATTGATTATGTTATAATTGTTAGAATAGGTGTGACAAAGGACAATATAGCATCACTCATTCACGAGTGCCCTGTTATGTTGCGATTCCTTCTCACAATGCAGTATTTGATTTAATGCTTTGATATATATGTATATATGCACATGTACACAACTTCGTTTGTATGCAGGACTGCAGGTACAAGTCTCGATTCCACCTGCTTCGGCAGGACAGGGTGAGCACCAAATAACCCAACGGATAAATGTTGATACAGAGGTGACGATGAAGTCCTCCCATTCCATGATGTCAGGTCGTCTCATTTGTCGGTATAGTTGATGTTGTGTAATTGTCATTATTGCCTGTTGTGTTATGTGTTTTGTCTTATTTTATTTATGAGGGCATTTATAATTATGATTTATCTTAATGATTGAAATAAATTATTTATTTTAATGTTGGATTAAATGATATTTAAATATTTAAATATTTTAATTATTTTGAAAATCTTACATTGCAATTAAATAATAAGTAAATATTAAATATGGCTTAATTATTTTAATCAATTAAATTGGTGGTGGATAATTATGTGAATAATTTTATTAAAATAAATATGTAATGTGAGGTGCAAGAAAAGTTGCAAAATAGGAATTAAAGCAATAAAACAAATAAAAGAATAAAAAGACAGTGTGAGCCAATAGGAATTGAGAGTTGGGAAAAAGCTAGTTTTAAAGAATTGATTTTTCTTTTAATCTGGGATTTTTGGAGAGTTTGGAAGAGATGAGCAATATTTTATTTAATTCTGAATTTTTGAGAAAGTTCTCACACACACACAGAAGATCAGAAAGTGGAAGTTGCTCAAGTCATTGTTGAGTTCATTCTGGACTAAGGATTGGAATCGGGTTCGAGGGCATCAGAGTCAAGCAGGCATCTTCAGATTTGCATTGGACTCCAGGTTCATCTCGTAGTCTTCTCCTCGCACCCTTCTGTTTATCTGTCTGTTTCAGAAAAGAAAAATATATTTTATTAAAAATGATTTTGTGAATGTAGAAAAACTCTGTTGAAAACTAAAAACTAGGGAAAATTATTAGACTAGAAAACAAGGAAAAATCATAGTTACTATATGGTACAAATTCTTGTCAAACTTAAAACCTTAGAACAGAGAAAATTAGGGAATAGCGAAAAATACTGAAAAATACTCTTTCATTTTGGTATCAAATAATGTTGAGATTAGGAAATCTTGTTTTGCAAACAACAGAAAATAAACTCTTCGAATGCTATTTTGGATTTACACAATCTCTCTGCTATTCCTGTAGAAAAGAACAATCTTGTTATTTTTTTTTTAAAGAATTGAAATATTATTTTTAAAAATAAATAAATATATGTATTTCAAATTCTGTCATTCTATTTTGTTTCTACACAGAAATCTGTATTCTGTGCTTGAATGTAATTATTTACAATTATTTATATAAGGAAGATATATATATATATATATATATATATATATATATATATATATATATATATATATATATGCTATATATATATATATATATATATATATATGTATATATATATAAACTTATATATATGAATATATAAATATATAGTATGTAATTATAAATAGATTGATTTCATGCCTTTCAAAAAGGCCGACTCAAAATCCGTACCATCGAAATTTAATATATTTTATTTCTTTTTAAATTCGTTTGTGTTTTGTTATTAAAAATTTTTATAAAAAAAAAAAATAAAAAAATAAAATAAAAAAATTTAATTCTTATGGAATTGGTCATGGTGGCCTCCCCACATTCCTGACCCCAATTAGGTCCTCCAGGCTAGCTTATGCGATCACCATGTGAGCCTTGTTCAAGGGGTGTTTAAAAAGTTTTGTTTTAATTTTTTTAATTTTAATTTAATATTATATATTTATAAATATATATATATATATATATATATATATATATATATATATATATATATATATATATATATATATATATATATATATATATATATATATATATATATATATATATATATATATCGATATATTTAATGTATTTAATATTATTTAAAAAATATATATAATAAAATAAATTAAAATAAAAGATTTTATAATTATTTACTCTAATATTTGAGAAATGTAATTTCTTTTTGGAAATTAATTATTAAAGTTTTTTTTTTAGTAAAATAAAATTTATCTATTATTTTGATGTCCCTTGGTTTTATGAATTAAATATGTAGATGTGGAAATTATGGTTTGTTTTTAGGCAACAAATTACATAAATATTGTCGAGTTTGTGTTATTTATATCATTTCAAATTGGGAGTGTTTTGTGTAATTGGGATTAATCGTTTACTTTAAGTTTTGAATTTGCGTGATCTGGTTATCGTTTTCCATTTAATTGTTGTAACTTTACTCTTCGATGTGGGAACCCATCGTTGATTTTGTAAACACTTGTCCCAGAGGTTTGTTAAATTGTAATGTTCTCTTCATCTTGATTATACTTTTGGAAATTGATACTTAATGGTTTTGTTAGGAAGGGTTGAACGGTTGGTTAAGACTTTTAGATTATGAGTGATGCAAGAGGGTTAATGCCTCGCATGGTTCTTGTTTTGGTATTTTGTTCTTTATGTTATAGTTCAACCCTTGCCTGTTTTGAGTTATGTTAAGGGTCATAGGGAGAGTGGCTCTTCGTGGGCGCCGGCGCCTCAGGTAAGAGGAAGTGCCAGGGGAACCCACGTAAGAGTATTTAAACAAGTGATAACCTAAAAAAAAAATAGAATTTAGGGGGATGGGTAGTAAAACATACAAGATAATGAAAACTGGATTCCTCGTCTATGCATTAGGGCTACCGTAGACTAGTGATAGACTGAGTAGGCCGTGGTCGGCAAAGTCGTAGTCTCGTCTTCATGAGAGACCATCGGCTCCGCATTAGCTACCCTATGGTGTCGGTGCCTCAATAGGAGGAAGGGCCAGGTGATCCATAGATGGGTGTCGGCACCTCAGTTAGGAGGAAGTGCCAGGGGATCCCATGAGAGCTATGCGATGACACTCTCCACTAGACACCCTTGTTGTTCATGTTTCTTGTTGCCTCTGGATATTGTTATTTTTATTTTGTTCTGATTATAGGGCTAGGGAATCCATAGGTGGGTGCCGGCGCCTCAGTTGGAGGAAGAGCCAGGGGATCCCATGAGAGTTATGTGATGACCCTCCCTACTTGACATCCGTCTGACTTGTTCTTGTTGCCTTTTGGAATGGTGTATTGAATGGTTGATTCAGAGTTATTATGGAATCGTGTTCTTTATATTGGTTCTGATTGATTTGGAAATGTATTTTGGGTGTTGGTTCGGTTCTTCTGGATGCTATCTCTTTATGATGTTTCTTTGAATTCTTGTGGTTCTGTTTCATGATTGTTAATTGATTGTACATCATGTTATTGCGATGAGTCTCTTGGTTCCTACTTGTTATGTGATTTTAGTACATCGATGGTTGTGCATTGCATCCTTGAGTTGTATTTGTTTTGTATCATGTTGTTGTTGAGTCGGTTGATATTCATGGTCGGGTTCACTTCCTCGTCACCTCTGAGCACGGGGGGCGAGTTACTTGTAATTCACATGGTTGGGTGGAACGTGCTCCGCACCCATTGGGTTCCCCATCAGCGTCTTGTCTTCTCAGCTTTCTGCAGTGCAGATGTTCCAGTGATCAAATGTACTTCATGTTCATCATTCTTGTATCAATCCCTATGTTGGGAAATTTCAATGTAATTCATGTATCAAAGAAAATTGTAATGTAATATTATTTCAATAATGTAATAGTTAGGTTTGATTTGGATCTTGTTAAAAGATTTATCATGGATGTAATTATGCGATGTTATCATACTCGCATCATGGCTATCAGTTGTATCATTGTATATGGTTTTTATAAATTAAATGGTTATGTTGTTTTCGTTATCTTTATTTTGTGTTGTGATTGCAATGTAACCTCGCGTGCCCCAGAGAACCAAGTGTATTAATGTTATGTGTTATGCTATGTGATTATGGTTTCATGTTGTTACATGTTACTTTTATTATTTTAAAAAAAAAAAATTATTCGCATTATGTATGTGTTCTCTGGGGTTTGCACGATGGGCGTTACAACTTGGTATCAGAGCCAGGTTTCCAAACGCTAGGGTCTTTGGGTAGTGTAGTCCATTAGGTTACCGTTTGTGCAACTCTTGAGCTCATGTTGTACTTTATCTTGTGGCGCAGAACTATGCCTCGAGGTAGAGGACGTGGCCGTGCAAGAGGCCGTGGTGCCGAACGTGGAGCAAACCAGCGAAGCCCCTCAGTTCCTAGTTCCCATGGTTCTGAGCAAGAGGAACAGCAGAGTCTTCATAGCGTTCCATCAGGTGGCCAGAATCCAGCACAGCCAGGTCTCGACGGTCAGTTACAGCATATACTTGGAGAGATTCTTGACCGTTTGGGACCCAGACCAGATGAGGTACACTAGGTGGAGAGGGAGAGAGAGAGGTCTCCAAGGCGCAGGGATACAGATGTGGTTCCGGATGCAGTCGTAGCAGGCCATATGAGAGATCTGATGAGGGCACACCCTCCTACTTTTGATGGTTCTAGAGGAGGTCTTGAGGCTGAAACCCGGTTAATTGAATTAGACTGTTGCTTTGCCATGCACCCCTACGATAGCAATACCAAGGCACGGTGCGCAGTTATGCACTTGGGAGGCTTTGCATCTACTTGGTGGTGCCTTGAGGAACAGAAACTGCATCTTGATCTCAGTATGGTTACTTGGGAATTGTTCCTAGACAGGTTCAGAGCTCGTTTCCTCTTAGATCACTGGAGGCAACGCAGGGCTGACGAGTTTCACGATCTCAAGCAGCTGTCTATGTCAGTGGAGCAGTATGAGAGGCACTTCTATGAGTTGAAGCAGTATGCAGGGATTAGCCACGATGAGGGCATGTTAGTGCAGCATTTTGTTTGAGGCTTAAATGCCCGCATCAGTGGTGGTGTACGAGTCTTCGAGCCAAAGACGATGGAGATGGCAGTGGAGAAGGCTCGCTTAGTGGAGGAAAATTTGGCCATGGCTTTGGGTGGTCACATTGGAGTGCAGATTGGTAGTGCACCTACACCTGGTATTAGCACTCATGGAGGTCAGTCACAGGGAGCAGAAGCTTCTAGGAACATGAACCCACCTTCTAAAGCGGGTCAGCAACGTCAGCAGCAGCAGCATCAACAACAACAATCGCAGCCAAAGCATGAAAACTTTCAATCTCAGCAAGGTGGTAATTCGCAGCTTCGTAGGGATCGGAATAGGATCAGGCACCAAATTCGACAGGAATGTTTTGCACAGCCTGCACCTAGCTTTCAGTCAGTGCCGAGTCGAGCGAGCTTTCAACAATCCAATGCTCCATCTGAGGGCAGAGGATTTGGCCGAGGTACTGGTTGCTACTCATGTGGGCAACAAGGGCATATCGCTAGATTGTGTCCACAAAAGAGCACTTCTGGATTTAATCAGAGACCTGCCTCTTCTAAGCCGACAGTGGGAGATGCGAGTAGATCTCATCGAGTGTTTTTCGTTGTCGACAATCGTCAGGCTGGGTACCAGGATGCAGGTGTAGAGGCTTCTGGTAGAGGACAAGGTTCTGGCTTCGGAACTCGTGAGTGAGCTCGAAAGGGTTCGATGGTGTCCTAAACGTTGTGATCTTGGCGTCATGGGAGGATATCTCCCTTATTTGAGGATCTTAATTTTTCTTTTTATTCTATTATTTAATGGCTTCCAGGAGTAAGCCATATCCTAGGGGGGAGGATGTAATACCCCTCATACTGTTTAGAGTTATTATTTTCTGTGCTCTGCTTGGATACTATGCTGATACTATGATTGTTTGATTTGGCTTGCTAGACGTTAGATGATGATGTTATTTCATTTTGGACATGATTACTTTATATGACATTATGGTTGATTATATCAGTTGATTTTCTGAATTATGATTTAATGCAGTGATTTAATTTAATATGTTATGAGATGATTATTAGTTAGAAATGTAATTCATTGATTATGTTATAATTGTTAGAATAGGTGTGACAAAGGACAATATAGCATCACTCATTCACGAGTGCCCTGTTATGTTGCGATTCCTTCTCACAATGCAGTATTTGATTTAATGCTTTGATATATATGTATATATGCACATGTACACAACTTCGTTTGTATGCAGGACTGCAGGTACAAGTCTCGATTCCACCTGCTTTGACAGGACAGGGCGAGCACCAAATAACCCAATGGATAAATGTTGATACAGAGGTGACGATGAAGTCCTCCCATTCCATGATGTCAAGTCATCTCATTTGTCGGTATAGTTGATGTTGTGTAATTGTCATTATTGCCTGTTGTGTTATGTGTTTTGTCTTATTTTATTTATGAGGGCATTTATAATTATGATTTATCTTAATGATTGAAATAAATTATTTATTTTAATGTTGGATTAAATGATATTTAAATATTTAAATATTTTAATTATTTTGAAAATCTTACATTGCAATTAAATAATAAGTAAATATTAAATATGGCTTAATTATTTTAATCAATTAAATTGGTGGTGGATAATTATGTGAATAATTTTATTAAAATAAATATGTAATGTGAGGTGCAAGAAAAGTTGCAAAACAGGAATTAAAGCAATAAAACAAATAAAAGAATAAAAAGACAGTGTGAGCCAATAGGAATTGAGAGTTGGGAAAAAGCTAGTTTTAAAGAATTGATTTTTCTTTTAATCTGGGATTTTTGGAGAGCTTGGAAGAGATGAGCAATATTTTATTTAATTCTGAATTTTTGAGAAAGTTCTCACACACACACAGAAGATCAGAAAGTGGAAGTTGCTCAAGTCATTGTTGAGTTCATTCTGGACTAAGGATTGGAATCGGGTTCGAGGGCATCAGAGTCAAGCAGGCATCTTCAGATTTGCATTGGACTCCAGGTTCATCTCGTAGTCTTCTCCTCGTACCCTTCTGTTTATCTGTCTGTTTCAGAAAAGAAAAATATATTTTATTAAAAATGATTTTGTGAATGTAGAAAAACTCTGTTGAAAACTGAAAACTAGGGCAAATTATTAGACTAGAAAACAAGGAAAAATCATAGTTACTATACGGTACAAATTTTTGTCAAACTTAAAACCTTAGAACAGAGAAAATTAGGGAATAGCGAAAAATACTGAAAAATACTCTTTCATTTTGGTATCAAATAATGTTGAGATTAGGAAATCTTGTTTTGCAAACAATGGAAAATAAACTCTTCGAATGCTATTTTGGATTTACACAATCTCTCTGCTATTCCTGTAGAAAAGAACAATCTTGTTATTTTTTTTTAAAAGAATTGAAATATTATTTTTAAAAATAAATAAATATATGTATTTCAAATTTACTGTCATTCTGTTTTGTTTCTACACAGAAATCTGTGTTCTGTGCTTGAATGTAATTATTGACAATTATTTATATAAGGAAGTGTATATATATATATATCTATGTATATATATATATAAATTTATATATATGAATATAAATATATAGTATGTAATTATAAATAGATTGATTTCATGCCTTTCAAAAAAGGCTGACTCTGAAATCCGTGCCTGATCGAAATTTAACATATTTTATTTCTTTTTAAATTTCGTTTGTGTTTGTTATTAAAAATTTGTTAAAAAAAATAAAAGATATAAAAATAAAATAAAAAAAATTTAATTCTTATGGAAATTTGGGGGGGGCCGGCGCACCCTGTTCCCACCGACGCTGACAGTCCGCACGGACTGCGTGCGTATAGCAGCTGTGTGTGCAGTCCCCGGCGGCCGGGCAGCGGCTGGCGGCTGGGTGTTTAAAAAGTTTTGTTTTAATTTTTTTTAATTTTTAATTTTAATATTATATATTTATAAATATATACATATATATATATATTTCGATATATTTAATGTATTTAATATTATTTAAATATATATATATAATAAAATAAATTAAAATAAAAGATTTTATAATTATTTACTCTAATATTTGAGAAATGTAATTTCTTTTTGGAAATTAATTATTAAAGTTTTTTTTTTTAGTAAAATAAAATTTATGTATTATTTTGATGTCCCTTGGTTTTATGAATTAAATATGTAGATGTGGAAATTATGGTTTGTTTTTAGGCAACAAATTACATAAATGTTGTCGAGTTTGTGTTATTTATATCATTTCAAATTGGGAGTGTTTTGTGTAATTGGGATTAATCGTTTACTTTAAGTTTTGAATTTGCGTGATCTGGTTATCGTTTTCCATTTAATTGTTGTAACTTTACTCTTCGATGTGGGAACCCATCGCTGATTTTGTAAACACTTGTCCCAGAGGTTTGTTAAATTGTAATGTTCTCTTCATCTTGATTATACTTTTGGAAATTGATACTTAATGGTTTTGTTAGGAATGGTTGAACGGTTGGTTAAGACTTTTAGATTATGAGTGATGCGAGAGGGTTAATGCTTCGCATGGTTCTTGTTTTGGTATTTTGTTCTTTATGTTATAGTTCAACCCTTGCCTGTTTTGAGTTATGTTAAGGGTCATAGGGAGAGTGGCTCTTCGTGGGCGCCGGTGCCTCGGGTAAGAGGAAGTGCCAGGGGAACCCACGTAAGAGTAGTTAAATAGGTGATAACCTAAAAAAAAAATAGAATTTAGGGGGATGGGTAGTAAAACATACAAGATAATGAAAACTGGATTCCTCCTCTATGCATTAGGGCTACCGTAGACTAGTGATAGACTGAGTAGGCCGTGGTCAGCAAAGTCGTAGTCTCGTCTTCATGAGAGACCATCGGCTCCGCATTAGCTACCTATGGTGCCGGTGCCTCAGTAGGAGGAAGGGCCAGGTGATCCATAGATGGGTGTCGGCGCCTCAGTTAGGAGGAAGTGCCAGGGGATCCCATGAGAGCTATACGATGACACTCTCCACTAGACACGCTTGTTGTTCATGTTTCTTGTTGCCTCTGGATATTGTTATTTTTATGTTGTTCTGATTATAGGGCTAGGGAATCCATAGGTGGGTGTCGGTGCCTCAGTTGGAGGAAGAGCCAGGGGATCCCATGAGAGTTATGTGATGACCTTCCCTACTTGACATCCGTCTAACTTGTTCTTGTTTCCTTTTGGAATGGTGTATTGAATGGTTGATTCAGAGTTATTATGGAATCGTGTTCTTTATATTGGTTCTGATTGATTTGGAAATGTATTTTGGGTGTTGGTTCGGTTCTTCTGGATGCTATCTCTTTATGATGTTTCTTTGAATTCTTGTGGTTCTGTTTCATGATTGTTAATTGATTGTACGTCATGTTATTGTGATGAGTCTCTTGGTTCCTACTTGTTATGTGATTTTAGTACGTCGATGGTTGTGCATTGCATCCTTGAGTTGTATTTGTTTTGTATCATGTTGTTGTTGAGTCAGTTGATGTTCATGGTCGGGTTCACTTCCTCGTCACCTCTGAGCACGGGGGGTGAGTTACTTGTAATTCACATGGTTGGGTGGAGCGTGCTCCGCACCCATTGGGTTCCCCATCAGCGTCTTGTCTTCTCAGCTTTCCGCAGTGCAGATGTTCCAGTGATCAAATGTACTTCATGTTCATCATTCTTGTATCAATCCCTATGTTGAGAAATTTCAATGTAATTCATGTATCAAAGAAAATTGTAATGTAATATTATTTCAATAATGTAATAGTTAGGTTTGATTTGGATCTTGTTAAAAGATTTATCATGGATGTAATTATGCGATGTTATCATACTCGCATCATGGCTATCAGTTGTATCATTGTATATGGTTTTTATAAATTAAATGGTTATGTTGTTTTCGTTATCTTTATTTTGTGTTGTGATTGCAATGTAACCTCGCGTGCCCCAGAGAACCAAGTGTATTAATGTTATGTGTTATGCTATGTGATTATGGTTTCATGTTGTTACATGTTACTTTTATTATTTAAAAAAAAAAAAAATTATTCGCATTATGTGTGTGTTCTCTGGGGTTTGCACGACGGGTGTTACATCCATCAAAGCATAAAGGACAGTGTTTTTTAGCTGATAGGCTATATGTGTGAACTTTCATTAAAAAAAATTGTCAGCCTTCCTAGGTTTTAAACCTTTTGGCAATTGGGAAAAAGGTGGCAGATCTTTTTTATTATTTTAATAAAAGCATTTGGCATGTGTTTTTAAGCCTTCCAGCATCCGACTACCGGTCGAGAAAAAGGTGGCATATTTTTTGGCAAGTGGATAGAGAAGGCCAACGAAATAAAATGTTGGTTGGCATCAACTATATTTTTTGTATGGTTTATGTGTAGTGGCGATGGTTGTAATAACACTTGTTTCTTAAAACCTTGGGAAACATAGCGAATATCTATGCAATTTTTGATAAGACATTTTGTGGTGTCATTCTATGGCTGTACCTACTATTAGAGTTGTGAGTGAGGAGGGCAAGCTTCTGTGAAGGTGCAAGTTCGATCAACCATTGTTGAGCTTCTGTGAAGGTGTTTGGAGGTTATTTTGTGTTTTTGGCATGTGGTGATGGTTGCAAACGCAATACAAAAGTGTCGGCTGTGATAATTTTTTACCCATTTTTTGTAAGCATTTGATAATGAAGGAAGCAGAGAGAAAGAAAGAAGGAAGAGGTGCATTTGAAGCAAGTGGGAAGAGGTGCATATTGAAAAAACCATTTGTAGAGTATTTCGATAACAATTTATGTTATTTTCCATAGGGAATTGTTGATTGTTGTTCTCTACCTTAGGCTATATTCCTTCATTTATGGTTTCGGTGTAGTTGCGATGCTTGCAAGGCAATATTATTTGTTTTTGCATTGGTGTGTCACAGTGAATTCTTCTATTTTGTTGGTTTTTTCATCTAGGTCACTATTGAGACCAATATTGTTTCATTTATGGTTCATGTTTTGTGGCAATGGTTTTGCATGGGTTTGTTACTGTGAATTTATGTGTTTTGTCAATTTTTCCATCTGGGTCACTATTGAAACCAATATTGTTTGATTTATGGCTTTGGTTTTGTGGCTATGATTGCAACGGAATAAAATAGTTAATGTTATACAATTTATGTTGATTTCCATAAGCCATTGTTGATTTTTGTTCTCTAACTTAGGCTATATTGTTTCATTTTTTATAAGGTACTATTGAAAAGGCTATATTGTTTCAATTTTTGATAAGGTACTATTCATAAAAGACTATATTTTTGCATAGGTTTTTTATTGTGATTTTTTGTGTTTTGTGGGTTTTTCCATCTAGGTCACCATTGAAACCAATATTGTTTGATTTATGGCTTCCATTTTGTGGCTATGATTGCAACACAATAAAATAGTTAATGTTATACAGTTTATATTGATTTCCATAAGGCATTGTTGATTTTTGTTCTCTAGCTTAGGCTATATTGTTTCATTTCCAATAATGTGTTGTTGAAAAGGCTATATTGTTTCAATTTTATATAAGGTACTATTGAGAAAAGACTATATTGTTAAGAAAAATATTGTTTCATTTATGGTTTGTGTTTTGTGGTGATGGTTTTACAAGGGTTTGTTATTGTGATTTTCTGTGTTTTGTGGGTTTCTCCATCTAGGTCATTGTTGAAACCAATATTGTTAGATTTATGGCTTTTGTTTTGTGGCTATGGTTTCAATGCAATAAAATAGTTAATGTTATACAGTTTATGTTGATTTCCATAAGGCATTGTTGATTGTTGTTCTCTAGCTTAGGCTATACTATTTCATTTTCGATAAGGTACTATTGAAAAGGATATATTGTTTCATTTTCGATAAGGTATTGTTGAGAAAAGACTATTATTTTGCATGGTTTTATTACTATGAATTTTTGTGTTTTGTTGGTTTTTCCATTTGGGTCGTTGTTGAAACCAATATTGTTTGATTTGTGGCTTCTGTTTTGTGGCTATTGTTGCAACAGAATAAAATAGTTAATGTTCTACAATTTATGTTGATTTCCATATGGAGTTGTTGATTGTTGTTCTCTAGCTTAGGCTATATTTTTTCATTTTCGATAAGGTTCTATTGAAAAGGCTATATTGTTTCATTTTTGATAAGGTACTGTTGATAAAAGACTATATTATTTGTTAAAACCAATACTGTTTCATTTACGGTTTGTGGTTTGTGGCGATGGTTCTGCATGGGTTTGTTACAGTTTATGGCATTATTGATTGTTATTTCTAGTTTAGGCATTCTTTTGTTCTGTGATTTTTTTCATTTGGGTCATTGTTGACACCAATATTGTTTCATTTATGGTTTTCGTGTGGTGTCGATGATTGCAAGGAAATTAAATAGTTTATGGAATTTTTGGTCGTTGTTTTCTAGGTTAGGATAAATTGTTTCATTTTTTATAAGGTGTTGTTGAAAAAAGACTGTTCTATGGGTTTTTCCATTTGGGCCATGTTTGTGACCAATATTGTTTCATTTATGGTTTATGTGCAATGTCGATGGTTGCAAGGAAATTAAAAAATTTATGTTATTTTTGCTAAGGCATTGTTTACAAAGCTTTGGCTATATTGCTTCATTTTTGCTAAGGAATTAAAATAGTTGATGTTATTGTTTCATTTTTGATAAGGTGTTGCTAAAAAAATATTGTTCTGTGGGTTTTTTCATTTGGGTCACTGTTGAGACCAATATTGTTTCATTTATGGCTTCCATTTTGTGGTGATGGTTGCAACACAATAAAATAGTTAATGTTATACAACTTATGTTGTTTCCCATAAGGAATTGTTGAGTGTTGTTCTCTAGCTTTTTCTATATTTTTTCATTTTCGATAAGGTAGTCTTGGGAAAATAATTTTTCCATGTGTGAGGTTTTCTTTTTTTTCTATGCATGGGTTTGTTATTGTGAATTCTTCTATTTTGTGGTTTTTTCCATCTGGGTGACTGTTGAAACCAGTATTGTTTCATTTATGGCTTCCATTTTGTGGTGATAGTTACAACACAATAAAATAGTTAATGTTATATAGTTTATGTTGTTTTCCATAAGGTATTGTTGAGTGTTGTTCTCTAGCTTTGGCTATATTGTTTCATTTTCGATATGCAATAAAATAGTAAATTTTATAGAGTTGATGTTGTTATCCATAAGGATTTATTGATTGTTGTTCTCTAGCTTTGGCTATATTGTTCCATTTTTGACAGGTTACTATTGAAAAAATAATTTTCTATGTTTCTATCGAAACCATTATTGTTTCTTAAGGCTTTCATTTTGTGGTGATGGTTGCAATGCTATTTATTTTATGTTGTTTCCCACAAGGCATTGTTGACTATTGTTCTCTATCTTTGGCTATATTGTTTCATTTTTGATATGCAACAAAACAATTAATGTTATAGAGTTTAGATTGTTATCCATAAGGAATTGTTGACTGTTGTAACATACATTTCCCACCACTGTGATCAATGGTGAAATCAATGTTTCTTATTGCACTTAATATAGAGCCTATCATTCTAAGTTATGAAACTGCAACAATATCAAAGATAGACATATGCAACATAACCTTATGAACCCACATGTAGTAGCAATATACTCTACACTCAACCAACACAAGAAGATTAAAACCACAGTTATCAAATGAAAAAATTATCAAACCTCCTATTTTTTGATTTCCCTTATTGTGTGCACTTTGGCTAGAATTTTTTGTTGGCCTTCTTGCTCCACCACCCTCTTTACTATTTTTAGTTTTTTTCCTAAGCTTTGTTTTTAAATGTAGGAAACAATTGAAAAAATTAGGCCTTAGTAGGTAGAATGCATTGAAAATATCTTTGAGGTTATTGTGGAAAAGAGTTCCTCAGAGTATAATGTGTGAGTTTTGGTCAAGCCTTTTGCAAGAATTCTAGATCTTTGCTCAGATACTTTAAAGAAAACTACTTTTAGAGAATGCACATCTACACGTTCTTGATGAAGGTCATCAAAATAAAAGTGCCATATCAAAGATATGGAATTCATGCAAAAGGGTTAATTAGAAACTGGCCATTATACTCTCTAGAACTTATTCCTTGAATAACTTCAAAAAAAAATTGAACACATTGTATGTGGCAACCAATGTTTCTTATTATGCTTAATATAAAGCCTATTATTGTAAGAATTCCTTTCTAAGGATGAAACAAATAACAACTATCTTCCAAAAACAATAAACATGAGGAGGGGTATATAGGAATGTTGTCTATATTATTTTTTTTTGATAAGGTACTATTGAAAAAAGAATTTTCTAGGTCACTATTGAAACCATTATTGTTTCATTAATGGCTTTCATTTTGTGGTAATGGTTGTGACACAATAAAATAGTTAATGTTATACAATTTATGTTTTTTCTCATAAGGAATTATTGACCATAGTTGTCTAGCTTTGGCTATATTGTTTCATTTTTTATATGCAATTAAATAGTAAATGTTATAGAGTTTATGTTATCCATAATGCATTGCCAACTGTTGTTCTCTACATTTTACTAAATTGTTTCATTTGTGATAGGGTGTTGATGAAAAAGGAATTTTCTTGGTTGTGGGGTTTTTTTTGTTTTTGTTTTTTGCATGGGTTTGTCACTGTGAATCATGTTGTCATCTACAAAACTATTGAAACCAATATTATTTCATTTATGCTTTCCATGTGGCACTGATGGTTGTAAGGAAATTAAATAGTTTATTTTATGAGGGTTGTTTTTTTCCCCCTTGCATGTCTTTTTTGTTGTGAATTAATTGTTTTTTGTGGTTTTTTCTGTGTAATCCACTGTTTAAAAAAATTTGTTGGGTTGCATGTTAGGATTTCTATGCAGAAAATATCAATTGAATCCAAATAAAGATTACATAGAGGAATGAAAAACATAGAAATAATAACAAGAGACAATATTTAATGTGGTTCACCCAAACTTGGGCTACATCCACCAAAAAATAGTATAATATTATTATCCAGTAAATCAAATTGATTACAACCAATAATCCTTGTAACTCAATGCCACTGCAAATGCTACAATACAATATCAATAGAAACCCTAACCCTTATCCTTTTATCAAGAATTATGTCAGTTACAAAAAAGGGTTTTTTATGTTGACCAATAGAAAAATTAACGCCTGGAACCTTTATAAAATAATAAAAATTGCGAGAGGTTTCGGGGACACTACCCCTAGACCTTGCAAGGGGCCCTTCCTCTTGACCCCATCTTGGGGGCACTACCCCCAAACCCCCGTTAAATAATTTGGGGGGAAACTGTGCCAATAAAAGTGGGGAAAATTTAACCTTTGAGTCTTATTAGGCTCCATATAACAACAATCTCCCACTTGGAGACTAATCTAAATAAGCACCCTGGAACTTGCTATTCTGATTTTATTGTTTTCAGTCTTGAATACCAACCAAAGCTGATGAGGAGCTCAACTTCTCTCTTGGCACTAGCTTTGTAAACATTCATTGGATTTTCATCTATATGTATCTTTTCTAGCCTTAATTGTCCATCATCCAACACCGACCGAATGAAGTGATACCTCAATTGTATGTGTTTGGTCTTTGAATGCAAGGAAAAAATATTTTAAAGATGCATAGCACTCTAGTTGTTCGTAAACAAATAAATGTTGTCCTATTATTTTCCCAATTCTTCAATGAAATATTGCAACCATGTCATCTCCTTGCTTTCCTCTGTTACAACTACATACTCTACCTCTGTGGCGGATAAAGAAAACTACCTTTTGCAACCGTGAGATCCAACTTACTACTATCCCACCTATAGTAAAGACATAACCAATAGTACTCCACCTAGTATCAATATCCCCTACCAAATTTGAGTCTATATAACCTGCTAAATCAGCATTAGAGCCCCCAAAACATAAATTTTTATTGGATGTACCTCTCAAATACCTAAGAACCCATTTTCTACATTCCAATGCTCCAATCCGGGATTACTCATATACCTACTTGCAACTCCAATAACATGTGCAATATTCAGTATCGTGCATACCATGCCATACATTAAACTTCCTACAATTGAAGCATATGGTACCTTAGAAATTTTTTCCTCCTCCTCTTGTATCTTTGGACACTTCCCCTTAGTCAATTTACAATGACTAGGCAAAGGTGTATAGATAAATTTTAAATTCTCTATGTGGAATCTCTGCAAAACCTTTTCAACAACCAACTTGAGATAGAGTCAATTTTTTGTTCTTCCTATCTCTGCAAATTCTCATACCATTTTGCTGCCCCAAAATCCTTCATAGTAAATGATTTTTCTATCTATTGTTTTAACTCACTTATGTGATCCATGTTAGAGCCCGCTACAAGAATTTCATCAACATATCAACATAAAATAATGTAGTTGTCATTATCCAACTTCTTAAAATAAACACAATGGTCTGAGTTACACTTGTTGTAGCCTTGTTCAACCATAAAACTATCAAATTTCAAGTACCATTGTTGAGGTGCTTGTTTCAAGCCATATAAACTCTTCAATCTTCACACTAGTTTCTCCTTTCCTTTGACCTCAAATCCTTAGGGTTGTTCCATATATATCTCCTCCTCAAAATCACCATGGAGAAAGGTGGTTTTCACATCTAATTGTTCCAAATGTAAATCTTCAACAACCACAATACTTAAAACAATACGAATAGAAGTCATCCTAATAATGGGGGAAAAAGTCTCAGCAAAATCAATGCCCTTTTTCTATGCAAATACTTTTACAACTAGCTTGGCTTTAAATATGTTCTCCTCCATCTTCCTATTTCAACTTATAAACCTATTTATTTGGTAAAGCCTTTTTACCCATAGGAAACTTGCATAATTCCCAAGTCTGATTTTTTAGCAAGGAGTACATTTCTTCTTCCATTGCATGCTCCCACTGAACCTTTGTATCCACCACTACTGAATTTGACACCATTTTCTAATGGCCATTCATCGGTTGCTCGACAAATCTTTGTCGGAAGAGTGACGAAATGGAAAAAATATTTCCATCGTTGTTTTTTCGTCAAACATCTGATGATGAATTAAATGTTGAACTAACGATGAAGAATCGTTTGTCAAATGCATCATGAAATACCTCAGACATTCAATGGAATATCAACGAAAACTTTGTGTATCCACCGACGAATTACAATAGACATTCATTGCCAATTTGATGAAATGAGCAAGTAGTAGTGTCAAAACAATAGCAGACATTCATCACTATTTCGACGGAATGGGCAAGGAGTAGTGTCGAAACAACACCAAACTTTCATCGAATGTGTGATGAAATATTTAAGTAGTAGCGTCGAAACAACACCAAATGTTCATTGACATTGCGATGAAATTAGCAAGGAGTAGCGTCAGAAGAACACCAAAAGTTCATCGCAAGTGTGATGAAATGGGCAAGGAGTAGCGTCATAGCAATGCAAAGATCATCGAAATTATGAAAAAATGGGCAAGGAATTATGACGAAATATTTGTCGCAGCTATAGCAACTTCGTCAAGCCTTTCTGTTGATTTTGTCAGTTGGTTTCGTCGAAATTTCGATGAAGCATCAATTTTAAAAAAAATATATATTCATGGAAATGTTCCATTGCAGAGACTAATGACTGATCATACATATAGACTACATATTGGTTTGATGCTTCAAATGATGCATTCTTATATTGAAAAGTGCATTATCTTAGTGAGCTTCTCTTTGTTTCAAGAATAGTTTAATATTCTCTACTTAACAAGGCCAACCACGTGATGGTGGAAGCTCATTTGGCCCCTCCCCCCCTCACATCACTCTCAATTCCCCATACCCAATCATATAACATTCATCATTGATTCATCCATTAATAACATATAACATTCATTCATTCATCCATTAATAACATATAACATTCATTAATTAACATATTCACATTCATTCATTAACATATAATATTCATTCTTTCAGTTTTTACATATTATCAAAAATATGGTTGTCATGATATGATTACAATCACTTCTTTTTTTGTTTCTTTTTGAAAGCTACATAAAGCTGAAGTGAAGGAAGTATCATTTTCTAAATCAATATTTGTCCCCCCTTTAGTTGTTCTTCCCTCTGCTTGTGATCTTAATGTACACATAGTCATCTACTCATGATGTGGACACCGCTTCAAGGGGGGATCTGCTGCAATAAGAAAGAAATGTTAAACTGATATGTTTTATTATTATTGTTACAAGCATTTCATTAATTAAAAGAACATTAGAGTGGTTCTCTTTACCTGATGGGTCCACATCATGTTCCTGAACTTTTGTTATAGACTCATGCTCAACATGTTGAACACCCTTTAAATCCTGATCTATAGTTGAAATATGAAAGGTTACATTAATTAATACACCAATTGAAATTAAATATATGTTTAAGAGAACATGAGGGTGGTCCTCTTTACTTGATGGGGCCACATCATGTTCCCTAATCCTCTCTAACCTGATCATGCTCAACACATTGATCACGGTCTACATGCTCTAAAGTTGAAACATGAAAGGTTACATTAATTAATACACCAATTGCAATTAAATATGTTTAAAATAACTTTAAAGTGGTCCTCTTTACCTGATGGGGCCACATCATATTCTTGATCTTCTCTAGCCCGATCATACTCAATGTGTTGATCATGCTCTACATGCTCTAAAGTATCGGGGATGCACACCATGACCTTCATCTGCATGTTTGCTCCACCCTCACCAGGCTGCATTCCAATGTCATGTGCAATATTATCATTGCTTGAATGTTTAAAACAAATAGGCATGTAATTACTTTATGGTGTAAATTAATATTGAATAGATTGCACAAGTATTCAATTTTAAATAAAATTTATTGAGTTTATTTACCTACGTGTCAGATGCAATGGAAGATTGTGTTTTCCTAGTCAAGAATCTTAGGCGTTCAACCATGGCTCCATAGCCTTGCTGGAAGGAAATATTCAAGTCCTCTTCTGTGGGAACTCTATTGAATTTAGAGCCCTACATTTTTGCAGAAGATCATGAATTTTGCTTCTATGGTGTGATAAAACAAAAATTATTTTCAATTTATTATAATTTCAATATTTAATTTATTGATACTTACAATTCGTGTGGCTAATTTCAGATAACCACCAGAGCCAAGTTTGTGTTGCTTGTATTTTCTAGTCTTGCCTTTCTTGCCTTCAATGTGTTGAGCAGCCTATGAAAAGTTTGAAATACGTTAGATTATGTAAAAAGAAAGAGTAATCAGTATATAATTACATTTTTGATAGTATCACACATAGCTTACTACTTTTAAAAAAAAAAAAAATGGCATTTTCGTAGCATACAGACATTGAGAGCATATAAAATATAGAGTTCAATCCATGAATTATAGAAAATAGATTTTTGTTGGTTATATTCATATCACGATTACATTGCACAAAACATACTACAACTGCATAAATATAGATGGTGACAGTTGTCTGTTACCACAATTTTCATACATGTCTACCAAAGCATTTTATCAAATAGTTCATTTCCTGTCGCTATGGCTAAAAGCCTAAAACAGGTTCTTTCAGACAAGTTATGGATGCTTGGAAAAAAATCTATCAAAGCATAACAGTAAGCAATAACATAGAAAAAGCAATGAACTATTTCAAAAAATGCCTAAAAGAAATGTGGTCTCATGGTTCTAGAATGCCATGACAATTCATAGCAATTTTCTTGTCATGGCATTTGTTATGGCATTCCATCACCATGAGACCACATTTTTTTGAAGCATTTTTTCAAATAGTTCACTACCTTTTCTATGCTAATACATTTTCTTACATGTCTACCAAATCATTTTATCAAATAGTTCAACACCTTCATGCTATGGCTAAAAAGTAAAAACCTCAAAGAGGTGCTTTCGAACAAGCTATGGATGCTTGGAAAAAATCTACCAAAGCATAATAGTAAGCAATAACATAGACAAGGCAGTGAATTGTTTGAAAAAATGCCTAAAATATTTGCATATCACAATGATGGAATGCCATCCCACAATCCATAGAAATTTTCTTGTCATGGCATTCGTCGGCATTCCACCACCATGAGACTACATTTCTTTGAGACATTTTTTCAGCAGTTCACTGCCTTGCCTATGCTATGATTTTCATACATGTCTACCAAAAGCATTTTATCAAATAGTTCATTGCCTTGCTACTTATGGCTAGAAGCCTAAATAGGTGCATTCAAAAATATGGATGCTTGGAAAAAATCTATGAAAGCATAATAGTAAGCAACAAGCCATGGTCTCATGGTTTTTTTGCACGAAAATCAGCTCAATTTTATTCACATTTTTGTAGATTTTAAACACATTTTTTTGGCAATTTTGAAGTTTAAAACAGAAAAAAATCATTGACCAAAAAGTCAATGATTTTTTCAAAAAATTAGGGAAAAAATCATCCAGCCAGCAGTTTTCCTAAAAATCGCAATTATTCGGGATTTTTTGCAGATTTATACTTCTATATCGCATACCTTCCTTAGCCCGGTGGTGTCTTTCCTTTTTTCTTTTCAGCCTTCTCCTTTCCATCAGACACCAGGTCCTTCCACTCCCTCTCTGGAATCATGGGGGGATGCTCGTACATTTTGTTCTTCTCTAAATGTGACCTATATTAGTCCCTCACATACTTTAGATAGGTGCCAACTTTCTTAAGGACCTTGGTTCGGTTGAATGTTTTATCACCAAAAAACACAACTAAAAGGTTAATGAGCTCATCTTTTAAATCTTCATTTTGGGAATTCCACCATGTCCGTATGGTGGGCACGAAGAGCTCCAATGTAATATCACTTAGATGTTTATAAAAAAACATCATTTCCTATAAAATGATCATGGGATCAATAGTCTAAAAAGAGTGATCAATAAGTAAATTTCAATTGGATTATATAGAATAATAATTAAAACATTTTAAAGTACCTGGGACCTTCTCTATCTTTATGGGAATGAAATCCTCAATCACCACAAGTGTGACCGGCAATGTTCCCATACTATTAATACGGGAAGATCCAAGAAATGTTGCTAAAACATCACCAATACTAATGGTCTCTACATCCCTAGGTACATGTCATGATGCATGTTCTAGTATGTGTTCACTGCCAGAGGGTGTGTTAACGGATGCCTGCATGGTATGTATTGCCGAAATTTCAAACGACAATATAGGCAAGAATGATGGGGTCAGATAATGTGATATATGTGTACGAAGATTAGGATGGACACTTGTACCAACCCTTACTCCTTGGGAAGCACTTGCAGTACCCTGATCATGGCCAGGAGCATCATGAGGAGGCAAATAACCCTATAAAAACAACACATATTTTAGTTCATGACATAAAAGAGTACAAAATATAAAACCATGAATGAACTTATGTTATAATTAAAGACCTCATGACAGCTTACTTGCAAGTTTTGTAATCTCTCTGTCAATACTTTAACCTTCTCTCTTATCTCATTTGATTGAGGCATTTTGAACATCAACTGAGTCATTTCTTCATTGCATTTTTTCATGAGCTTCTTTATCATATCAAAAGGCTTTGCTGAATAAGCCATGTCATCATCAAAAAATATTAACTGCACCTCACTATGGATGCTCTCCTCTACTGCTAGTGCCTTTCCCCGATCAATCGACTACAACAAGAATATTAGAAACATTATTGAAATTAACCCAAAAAACTTATGAAAAAAACATAATAATAAAACATTTTCTCGTATCTAATTTGTACAATTACAATGAGGTAAACCTGTCAGGTAGAAGTGCCTGAAGATACATCGCGATCTGTGCTTTGGGCCAGATCCTTCTCTGTACGATCAATGTCCCCCTGTGACAAAAATTAATATAAAAAAACATTACCAAAATTAAACCAATAGACTTATGCAAAAAAACATAAGAATAAAATGGTATATTGGAGTCATTAATTGGAGGTTGAGTAAAATGGTACATAGTACATACCACCCCCATAGTAACTATGTTTGTAACTAAGCAATTAAAATTGTAATCGATTAGCAACTCTTCCCCTGCAGTTATTGATTTTATCACACATACTAATACACAGTTTCCCTTGTGCGCCTCGAATATGCAATTGGGTTGCTTATTTGTTGACCCAGGTCATGTACTATTTATAAACCCTGCAATATTCCCTGATGCTTTTGGCCTTCTGTCAATGTACATAGCCACTCCTTTATTTTGATGCTTATCTTTTAGTTGTATATAATTTGCTGGCAATGCATACCTATGCATACTTCGTGTATATTGAACCAGTTGCATCCAATGTTTGTAATTGTAACAGGGTCCAACATACTTCATCAATTCAGTAACTTTGTCATAATAGACCTTTATGCCATCCATGCAAAATAGGCCCAAACCATGTAATGACGATGGTGCTATGTGATATATCCTCTCGTTGACACAAAAATTAGTGTTTATTGGAGGAAGTTCCTTGGGTAACCATTGTTTCCATAGATGTTTGTACCTCAAGGGCACCTCGAAGTCACCTATGCTTCATCATCATAAGAACATGACCCCCCTTCAACAAGAAAAAATTCCATGTGTTTACGGAATTTTCTTCTAATCTTTTGACCTCTAGTTGATCTCCCTCTTTTAGACATACTACATGTCTCTCTTTCCTCTTCTCTTCCTGAATTTCCCTCGCTCGAGGAAGATAGATCTAACAAATACCTATTTTGTTGTACCTACACTCGTAAGGATGTTGGATGAAGTTCTTTCATGGTGATGTGATCCCAAGGTGACATTATGATTAATCTATCATTTCATTGCTAGAATTTCATAGGTTATAAGGTAATCAAGTCTTGATAGATTGCAAGATATTGTTACTACCGTCCAAATGTGTCCATCACAAATCAAATCTACTTAATGTTTTAACTCCCAAACTTTGTAACAAGTGTTAAATGTGACTATGGTCCACCAGTTACACAACCAAGGCCTCAAATGTATTCTCTAATTGAATCAAAGGACTTTTTCTCTTCATTCAAGTAAGAAATAAACTTGAAGGAAACACCAAGTGGTTTATTGGACACCTACATGGAAGCTAAAATAGAAGCAAATTAACATTTAATTTCCATATGTCTAAATTATTGGTTGGCGGGAGGGAAGTGTGTACTAGGCACGGTTAAGTCACCATAAGTTTGCAGCTTTTGCTTAAATAATTTTTTTTAAGTCGTATTAAATATTCCTATGTCTAATTTCTAGGAGATTTTTTGAGGTATATTTTAAGGTAGGATGATTGATGAAAAGAGCCCAAAGACAACGCTGCTCCATGGTATCAGTACATAGCGATCTTCTCTTATATAGTTTGACATGATTTAAAGAACTTAGCTAGGAATTATTCATTTAACCTAAGGTTTCCTCATAATGCCATCATTGGAAAAGTATGATCAAATTCTTCTATTATGAAGAATTGGTCTATGTGCCTCTAGTAATCACTATAAATGTTTGTAAGGATAAAATGACTAATTGTATCAAGTAGGAGAGAATCAACTTTGAGTTCTTCAAAGATTATATTCCTCTATTCATAATTTTTAAGGGTTGTGTGTGGAGGAGGTTATCGCTACCAAGAAGGGAGGAGACCTTTCCTTGTATTCTTTTATAATTTTCATTATTCTTATTTATTTTACACTTACATTTACAAATACACATACATATGCATTTACTGTTTTCATTTATTTCTCATGTAGTTTAATAGTTTGATCAATTTCATATTATATGTGTTGAAGACTTTAGAATTTCAATTACATTAATTTATGGATATGTTGTATCTATAACACTACAAAACCATATACTCTTTGCATTTACACTTGCATTTAGAAATACACATTTATATACATAGATATAGATTTCTTTAATGATATGTTGCATTTATTGTTCTAGGAGAGCATCTAGTAATTGCATTTACATTTACATTTAAAAATACATATACATACATATATGTGTGTGTGTATCATTTATATTCAGTGTTTTAGAAACAACCCATTAGGTCTGCACATGGATAAAAATTCATAAAATCGGATCTTCCATACATGTTTTGTTGAAACCT